>JAWZYV010005882.1:0-330985 GCA_038373885.1 Cheiracanthium punctorium | reverse complement strand
CAGCGAGAAAAAAAAAGGGGGGGGGTAGACGAAGAAAGTGAAAAGAACCTTACAACAGCAACTTCCAAGCAGAATGAACGAAAGGAACGGAAGAACCATCGTTCACAAGACGATCTAAGTGCTGGGTAATGGAAAAACCTTCCAAAAAATCCAGATGGGACAAAGACTGAGGAGTGCACAAAATCTTAGCCTTAGAAAACTGAAATCGATGATTGGAATTCCAACAATGTGAGGCAATAGAAGATTTGGAAAGTTCGTGCTTAGAGACATATCTCTCATGCTCTTTGAGCCTAAATTTGAGAGCTCTTCTGGTCTGACCAATATAGCCCAAATCACAAGATTCACAAGGAATATAATAAACACCCCAACGGTTCTCAGTAGGAATAGGATCTTTAAGGGAAGAAAATTTAAGTTTATTAACAGGTTTAAAAATGACTTTGAAACCGAAATTTTTGAGAAGTTTAGAAATTTTGTAGCATAAAGGTGAAAAGAAAGGTAGTACAATTAATTCGTTGTGAAAATTAATAGTATTAGTAGAAGTATTAGGCTTATTAAATTTAGAAACAGCTTTATCAATAATAGAGGGGCTAAAACCACGAGAAACAGCTAAGGATTTTAAGTAACTAATTTCATTATTAAGAGAAGAAGAATCAGAGCAAATTTTGATAGCACGAAACACATAAGTGTAAAAAGCAGAAAGTTTTTGCTGGTAAGGATGATTAGATAGGGCACGAGGAGGTAAAGATATAGAAAAGGGCTTGCGGAAAACAGAAGTAGAGAAACCGTCAGGATTCCTAGAAACAAGAACATCCAAAAAAGGTAAAGAATTGTTGCACTCCTCTTCTAGAGTAAATTGGATACACGGATCAACAGAATTAACGATCAAAAGTAAATTAGAAATATCACAATTGGAATCCACTAGAACGAAAGTATCGTCAACATATCTGACCCAGCACGGAAAATTAAAGACCTTGAAGAGCTTCTCTTCAAAATAACGCATATAAATATCACATAAGAGAGGTGAGAGAGAATTACCCATAGCAAGACCCTCGGTTTGTTTATAGAAAGAGCCATTAAAAATGAAAGCAGTTTGTTTAATACAAACGCTTACTAAAGCTATAAACTCTTTAATCTCAATAGAAGAATAATGAAACTCGCGTAAACGCTTTTCCAAACAGTCAATCGCACCTTGGATAGGAACATTAGTGAATAAAGATTTAACATCAAGAGAAAGCATTTTACAATTAGTAGGAGAAAGAAGTTTAACTTTGTTAACGAAATCATAAGAGTTTTTAACAGTGTGGGTATTACTAGCAGTCAAAGGTGAAAGAGTATGCGAGAGGAAACGTGCAAGGTTATAAGAAGCAGTACCAATGTTAGAAACAATGGGGCGAAAGGAAAGAGAAGGTTTATGAATTTTAGGAAGGGCATAGAAACGAGCACAGTTAGCAATAGAAGGAATAACATAACGTTTAGTTTGAGCATTTAAGATTACAGAGGACTTCACAGTGTGTTTAATTTCAGAAAGGTGACTGTTAGTAGGATCAGAATTTAATTTAGTGTATGGACCAGTGGTTAGCATGTTATTAATACAATCAACATAAGAAGATTTATCAAGTAAAACAATCTGGCCGCCTTTATCAGCTTTAGTAATGAGTAAATTAGGGTTAGAATTAAGCTCTTTGAGAGCAGTTTTTTGAGAACGAGAAAGGTTAGATTTGGCATGCATATTATTTGAAGAGGAGTGCAACAATTCTTTACCTTTTTTGGATGTTCTTGTTTCTAGGAATCCTGACGGTTTCTCTACTTCTGTTTTCCGCAAGCCCTTTTCTATATCTTTACCTCCTCGTGCCCTATCTAATCATCCTTACCAGCAAAAACTTTCTGCTTTTTACACTTATGTGTTTCGTGCTATCAAAATTTGCTCTGATTCTTCTTCTCTTAATAATGAAATTAGTTACTTAAAATCCTTAGCTGTTTCTCGTGGTTTTAGCCCCTCTATTATTGATAAAGCTGTTTCTAAATTTAATAAGCCTAATACTTCTACTAATACTATTAATTTTCACAACGAATTAATTGTACTACCTTTCTTTTCACCTTTATGCTACAAAATTTCTAAACTTCTCAAAAATTTCGGTTTCAAAGTCATTTTTAAACCTGTTAATAAACTTAAATTTTCTTCCCTTAAAGATCCTATTCCTACTGAGAACCGTTGGGGTGTTTATTATATTCCTTGTGAATCTTGTGATTTGGGCTATATTGGTCAGACCAGAAGAGCTCTCAAATTTAGGCTCAAAGAGCATGAGAGATATGTCTCTAAGCACGAACTTTCCAAATCTTCTATTGCCTCACATTGTTGGAATTCCAATCATCGATTTCAGTTTTCTAAGGCTAAGATTTTGTGCACTCCTCAGTCTTTGTCCCATCTGGATTTTTTGGAAGGTTTTTCCATTACCCAGCACTTAGATCGTCTTGTGAACGATGGTTCTTCCGTTCCTTTCGTTCATTCTGCTTGGAAGTTGCTGTTGTAAGGTTCTTTTCACTTTCTTCGTCTACCCCCCCCTTTTTTTTTCCGCTGTTTCTTTAATGTGTATGTACGTGTGTTACTGTCTTTCTTTTTCGTTTTTATTTAAAAAAAAATTATTTATATATATATTTATTGTGCTGTCCTGTTCGTGGTTTTTATTTAAAAAAAAAACGTGTGCTATTTGTTTTTTGTTTGTTTGTTCTGTTTTCTCTTTTTTGTGTGTGTGTTTGTACTTGTGTGTTCCCTTTTTTATTATTTTTCTTTATTCCTTTTTATTTCTGTATTTTTTGTGCTTCTTTCCTTTCTTTTTATCCCCCTTTTTTAATTTTTTTTTCTCCCCTCTCCGTGGTTTTGTTCGACTTTTCTTTGCCCCTTGTGGCAACATCTTGCTTGTTTTTCTCTTTTCAGTTCCCTGTGTTCTTTACGTCGAAGGGCTTGGACTGAAGAAGTTCAAAACAATTTTTGAACGAAACGCGTATCCTCTTTCCTTTTACTTCTTATGTGTGTTTTTTACAAAGTTTTTTAATTACTTTATCGTTTAACACCAGTATTTTGAGTGTTTTTTCAGTTACCAGTATATTTAACCATGAATCCCTTAATGATTATAACTATTTCACTTCATTGTACATATTAAATAAAATTGATTTATTTTCATTGTAAGTTTAATGGAATTTAAGTAAGTTTAATGTTGCTAAAAAAAAAGTAATGATCAATAGTAGGATTATGTTTTTTTAATTAATATTTCATCAGTTATTACATAATTGATTTATTTTAGTTTTATAATTTAAATTTGCTTTAGTTTTATACCAGTGTTCACAGTACTTGTGCATTATTTATTCTATTTTAATTGATCATAAGCTGATCTATGTTCTGCAATAGTTTCAATAAAGTGTTCTGCAAAAGTTTCAATAAATTTTTCTTTGAATGCAAATTTTTGTGTTAGATGTTTTAAAATTTCAAAAGATTAAACTAAAGCATCTAATAAGTAAAGATAGTTTTCATAATTTTTCAACAAATTTCCGATTGTATAAAATTGGAGAATAGATAAAATATTATATACAGACAAAAGGAGGGGGCAGCCCCCCCCAGAAAAAAATTTTGAAGGGGGATATGTCGTGCTAAAATTAAAGATCGGAGGGTGGGGGGCAGGAGGTGATATGCAGTATTATTTTTTTTTAACTTAACACAAATACAAAACTGCTATAAAAACAAGTTCAAGACCAATGGTAAATATTTCAAAATCTGTTAAAATCATTTACTTAATAAACTATTTTAAAAATAATTGACTTATGTAGGAATATTAAGTAGCTACAATATTGCTAATTATAGATTATCAGTAAAGAATATAACTATTTGATATATTTTCGTTTTATTACGGAGAAATACAATCAAAGTTTCCAAAATTAATCACTAGATGGGGGACATTTGGGATATAAAAATAAAAACGAGATTGTGTGTGTGAGGCCATTCTTATTTAAAACTAAATATTCCAAAATGTGCAAAATTATTTACTATATAATATATCAAAAAAATAATTAACTTATGTAGAAATTACTTAATACATAATTTTAATTAACAAGCAATTGGTAATTCTAAGATCATCAGAAAGAATAAATATTTGAAGAATTTTATTTATGATACAAAAGGAAAAATAAACACAAGTTCAAAGCTAATCCTAAATATTTCAAAATTTCTTATTATTATGAGAAATACAAAGTTTCCAAAAGTAATCACAAGATGGCGACACCATTCATTTCCTGAGCAGATCGAATTTTGAACCCCGTATGAAGTCTACGAGCATGCGCATTGAATGGTGCCGAAGTAGCCCCATCGGGGGCTAGACGCTTGTGTTTCTAGTTTCTTGAAGTTTGGCGGATTATTTCAGGGTTGCCAGATTTGGCTAATATTAGCCAATTTGGCTATTTTTAATCACGCTTGGCTAGAAAATTTATAAAGAAAATAGCCAACCTGATTTTGGCTAATTCTTGGCTATTTTTATTGAGGTTTCTAGAAACCGGCCAATATTAACTAATTTGGTCTTCTTCTTCGTTTTTTTTTTTTTTTTTTTTTTTTTTTTTTAAGCATATTTGACTAGGTAAGTTTTTTGAAGAAACTGTCTAACTTTTTTAGCCCTAGCAGGGAAGAAAATTCAGTTACCTCAACTAACTCTAGCACTGAAGTACTGACACTGAGAGAGGGACTTGGGGCCAGAGCTTTTGAAAGGATGGTGAAAGTATTGAAGCGGGATGCAAGGAAGCTATGAAAGCAAGTAGACTGGGAACCATACGCGTTCGAATTCTTTGTTTTTAAAGAAGGGAGAGTAGGCGTTTATATACGCAATCGTTTGAGCGGCACTGCATTACTTAGCCAGTAGCGTAGCCAGGATTTTATTTCGAAGGGGGATGAGTAATAAATTTTAAGCTAAGTAAGAGTATTCAAGAACAATAGGTTAATTTAGTTCACCAAAAAAAGCAAGGGGCCAGAGTGGCGTAGCCAGGATTTCTTTTTGGGGAGGGGGTCCAAAATTTTCTCATTTATGTATCAATTGCAATAAAATAAGTGAAAAAAATGCCCTTCCCCGTGTCTGTCTCCAGAGGTCGATCCAGGAATGATTTCTAAAGTCCCATTTTTGTGAATTTCAACACTTATTTTTGTGAAATTTCATACCAATTTTTAATGAAAGTCACTTTTTTTTGTTAAAATAATTGATGAAACACATTAAGATGCAGGGTAAAATGCCAATGAAGGGCCGTTTTAATCCATTACATTTTTGTGAAGGGGTTGTAAAACGGACCCAATTTTCGAATTCATCGACCCCTGTTCTCTCTAGTTTCGGGAGGGAGCAGGTCCCGATTATTATAAAACCGTGGCCTGGGGCAGAAGTCTGAATGGGGGTCCCCTACATGTTGTTACTGTTTCTGACAACTACTTTATGTACTCGTATATTTTCTGTGCTCGCATATGAAACATCAGCATAATGAAATAAGCTTTACTAAAAATGAAGACTTAAAAAATACAACTAAAAGCCTGACTTTTTCATTATATTAATAATTAATCATAATCGGCAAATTTCTATTTATGGGTGCCCCATTCACTTATAAAACTTCAGTGGGTCCTGCAATTTACCGCGTACTCACTTAAAATCTAGCAAGCATTCTAGTTACCACTTCTTTTTGCAGAAATCGTTAATCTGCTGATATTATTTCTATGGAGAGGTGGAATCAAGGGAAAAAAAAACGATTTTTGTAATTTGTGTGTAAATTCATAACTGAAAAAAATTAGGCATTTACTACATTGGAAAAAAACCCCTTAAGCTAAAATCTTATACTGTAACAATTTAGGGACCCCTTTTAATCGGGGCCATGGGGCACATGCCCCTGGAATAATCAGTGCCTGGGTGAGAGCCCCCCTTAGCTATATGCCACTGGGTGGGGCTGAAGAGCCCACCTTCAAAATAAAATCCTCTCTAAGTTACTAATATAAACAGAATTCCTCAGTCCATTCTTATTTATTCTACAGTATGAGAGATTGTTCATTAAATTATTTTGTACTTATTTGTTCATTTGCCTTATGACCGATTTTGTTTTTCTTTGGGGGCTGAACATGTACGGAATTCATGAGCAGAAAATAGAAGTTTCTCTTTGAATTTTTAAACAAATGCTTTAAAAGATTTTGTGAGAATGGCGCCCCCCCCCCCATGTAAGAAAACGTGTCCATACTTTAACGTCTGCTTTTAAAAGTTTAATTAAAACTCCAAAAGATGGCGCTGCAATCGCCGATTTGGCTATTTTCATAAATTTTGATCTGGCAACCCTGGATTATTTGAGGTAAAGCCGACCCGTGTCTTTGTAGCACTCACCTCACAACACCGGAAATGACAATGTCTTGTCTCAGTGATGCCAATGTCAGGGGAAACAGGGGAAAAATAGGGACTTTTTGGCGGAAAATTCGCATTCAGGGGAAAAGGGAGTTTTTCTTGAAATTGGCCATATTCTAGGGACTTTTTCAGATTTTGCCAGATTGAGGAAATTTTCCCTTCCAGAGAGGAATTTTTAGATAAATTTATGTGGAATAGGGAAAAAAAAACATTTCCAGGAATACGCGAATTCTGTTGGTTTATATGACACCTAGATGGATGATCCAATCCAGTGGCAGAAGGTGGGATGTCTGTTCGTAGGGGGCTAGATTTCACATCTGGTTTTACTATAGGTTTGTACAGTGGCGCACCCAGGATTTTAGTTTAGGGGGGGGGCTGAGCTGAAAATACTGCTGAACTCGGTTATAGTGAGATCGATAATAGTTACAAACCTCTTATAACGTCAAAATATTCTGTACAACTTGATTTGCCCATACAACACGAGCCCACAAACAAAAACTCATTATAGAGTCATAAATAATTATCTGATATTTTCAGTGATATTGTAACCGACTTTAACAGTGTTTCATAAACTCTCTGTAAGTATTTATTTAAAAACTAACATCTTTTTAGGTAAAAAATACTTTAGAAATAATTTGAAGACAATAAATAATAATAATAATAGTAATAATTAAATAGTGACAATTTTCATTTTTTAAAAGTTTTTCACATCTAACTGTTCGCCTTTGGGGGGGGGGCTTGAGCCCCCATAGCCCCCCCCCCGTGGGTGCGCCTATGGGTTTGTAGTATGGTGGAAGAAAGGACTCATCGCGGAAAACTCGCAGATAGCTTTGACGTTTGAAGGGACCGAAGAATGATGGGCTGGGACTGGGTGTCCATTTGCCCCTGCAATGCCATTGTTTGCAATTTTCGAGATCACCCTTGCTCCTTCCTACAGACCCCTATGCTTAGTTTTCCAAAGACATGAATCTCACCCTTTAGAGATAAAGAGCTATGCTAAACATAGTTTTCTTTGTCTCTAGTGTGAGAAATTCTGTTGCACGTCAGACGATAAAACTACACTCATGTCCATAAATTAAGGATAATGAAGTTCAAGCAAAGAAAGAGAAAGAAGCAAAACAAATTTGACTTATTTGTAAAGTCTATTTATTAAACAAAAAGTAAAGAGCAAAAAAGATGCTATATGTTTGACATAATTAATAAAAATTGCAAGTTTTACTCCCTTGACCAAATTTCAAAAAAGAACCTATTTACAAAAAACAGTATAACATGGTTAGTAGGATGGTTAATACGGAGTATGTCTCCCGGACGATGCAATACAGGCCTGACAACGCCTAGGCATGCTGAGTATCAAATGATCAATCTGATCTTGGGGAATATTACACCACTCATCAAGCAATGCAGTCCGAAGTTCCGGTAGACAGGTGAGAGGGGGTTGACGGGCTGCAATTCGTCGGCCAAGCATATCCCACACATGCTCTATTGGATTCAAGTCCGGTGAGTATGCTGGCCAATGCATACGGGTGATATCCTCCGATTGAAGGCATTCGTCTACAATGTTTGCACGGTGAGGACGGGCGTTGTCATCCATAAACACAAATTCAGCACCCATGGCGCCCCGAAACAAACGTACATGTTGTTCCAGAATGACATCCCGATAGATGTGGCCTGTCATCGTTACACTCTGAACATGCAGGTCAGTTCTGGGACCAAGAATAATTCCTCCCCAAACGAGCCATCCTGCACCACCGTAACAGTGTCTTTCAATGGTGTTCTCTTGGTGGTAACGGGTACCTGGCGCTCTCCAGATGAATGTCCGGCGAGAATCAGACTCCAAACTAAACCTGGACTCATCGGAGAACATCACACAAGACCACTGTTGCGGTGTCCACAATGCATGCTCTCTACTCCAGGTTAATCGCAGGCGACAGTGAGTTGCGGTAAGTGGAACACATCTGACAGGCCTACGAGCATATAGACCAATGTGCCCTAAGCGTCTGTACACGGTCTGCCTTGAAACTGTCGTACCGGTAGCTGAAGAGAGCTGACGAGACAGGTCTGATGCTGTACTCCGTCTGTTTCTTTTGGCAGTAACTGCCAAATAGCGGTCCTCATTCGGAGTTGTAACTCGGGGGCGACCTGTGCTGTAACGTCTACTCACATTACCATCATCTTGGAATCGTTGCCAAAGCCTGGAGATGACACTCTGGGCGATTCCAAGTTTCTCGGATACTTCCAGCTGGGTACGTCCACATTCCAGTCGTCCGATAATTCTGCCACGTAAAACATCATCCAAATGCCTCCTTTGTGCCATAACTATGCGGTTTTTGCACTGAAAGGCTTTCACAGCGCTTGTGAACAATTTTACTTCTTTGCCACCATTCCTTATATACCCCTCTCTTACCTCATTCTACTCTCATTCCTTATATACCTCCCTCTCCTTCCTTATATACCTCCCTCTATATACTCCCCTCTCTACTCTCATTCCTTATATACCTCCCTCTCGTCATTGTGACGTACCATCCACGCCATCTGGTGGTTTCCTGTAATTTGCATATTCTTCTTCAAGATGTGTGTGATCATTCCACAGGTGAAATTTTTATTTTAGAGATCAATTTCTGTGTGATTCTGAATTATCCTTAATTTATGGACATGAGTGTAGTAGATAAACCCAATTCTTTTTTTTTTTCTTGGAAAGTAAAAAATTCTGACCTGGTCGCCTAGAGTTTTTTACCCAGCATCTGATCAAGAGCACATAAGCCAAGCCACATAAAACTGAGATATCCGAATATTATACGCAGTGGCGTACGCAAGAGTTAGGGGGAGTTACACCCCCCCTACGCTTAAAAGAAGAATTAGGCTATACACTACACACGTATGTGGAATCGATTATGAGGTATTGTTATAAGCGCACAATACATATGAAATAAAGACGTAGTATCGGTGGGGGAGACACAGGGGGGCAAGTGTCCCCTGTGCCCCAACTTCAAAATCTTTTAAACAAACATTTGTTTTAAAATTTAAAAGAAACTCTCTATTCTGCTCTTAAATTCAATAAGTGCACCACCTCCCTAAAATCTTTCATGTGTGCCTCCAAAATTTCTGTAGGTTTGGAAGCGGTGATAAGCCTTCCGCCTTTCTTACAAAGCTCTTGTAATTAGGTTTTCTTAAGAATGTAATACATATGAACCATAACTATAGGCGTATATCTGGGAGGGGGGGCGGAACAGGTGGGCACGTGCCCCCCTTCCCCCCCCCCCCCAACTTCGTCTCAAAATCGTTGTTGAATTTATAAACAACGATCTTGTAGGACAAGTCTATAGCCAGAAAATATGCAAATGATAGAGCCGGCATTCAATTTTCCTTGTGAAAGGAAATGAAATAAAAGTAAAATACACTAAAGTTCATTGCTTCTGAAAAGTAGACTTTTCGTGTTTCAGTGCGAGAGTTAGAGCAAATCAAATTATCTATATTTTCTTGTTCATTATCATATTTTAAAAGCAGGGGAGGGTCAAAAGAGATGCGCTTCTAACCCCCCCCCCCGGTTAAAAATAATGTTAATGAGCAAATATATATAACTAATTTGATTATTTTTTTATAAATTTAAACTTAAGCATAGTACAGTTATTTGTTGCATCTCCTGGATCAGAACCTTATTATCGCACGGGCAAATCGAGACATTTCCCAGGGTCCCCGGCTCAAAAGGACCCCAACTTCAAATGTTGTTCTGAAATATTCTTTTTTATATCAAAATTTTATGAAAAATAAAACAAATTTCATAGATGGGGGCCCCCTAGGTTCATTAATGCCTGGCGCCCTGGATGAAATCTCGCTGGCTTCCTTGGTTAGGGGGCTCGTCCCATTTGCGCCCCTTCCCCTATATTAGTGTCCATGTGCAGGGACGTATCCAGAAAAACCTTTCGGCGGTGGTTCAAACGGTAAAAAAGGCAGAGTTTTTGAGAAAAAAACTTTATCATTTTAGTAACAAAAATCAAATTTCGTGGAGGGGGTCCGCCCCCCCCCCTTAAATACGTCCATGTCCATGTGATATATAATACCATACACCACAGTTGAGTTTCGTTTTTAATCGAGACCATTTCTGCGATCCTTAATGGAAACTTGGAAAATCGGTCAACAGTTTCATAATTTTTGAACTAATGTGCGGTTAATTTATGTATGCGAATGTGTATGAATTAACATTATTTAAGCAAATAATAGTGAAACTGGAATAATATTGCAGTTGTTCAACAGAATTGAAAAAAAATCTAAAGAGAAAGGAAAAGTTCGACACTAAAATAATATATATATATATTAATATTAAAGTATTACTATATTTTATATTATAATATTACATCTAATATTATAGATTATATATATAATACCTATTAATGTACAATATAAAATAATTAGTTATCTATGAGAACAATAGATGGCGCCACACCCGTTCATTGGGTTTCTTAAAACAGGGGAAAACAGGGACTTTTGAGGCTCAAAACAGGGGAAACTTGTAAACTTGTCCAGAAACATTGGCATCACTGTCTTGTCTATTTTGATACGGCCACGGAGGTACAGTCCATGGATACGGCTTTAAAAGAAACCTGTAATAAATGTGATAGCGACCTCAATCATAGAGAAATAAGTAATAGCTGTCATAATGTTAATTTTACTGAATGCATAAATTAATGTAACATTGATGAAGCATTTAGAAACCACTGTGATAAAAATTTTATTTTATGAAAGTAAATTATTAGGAATATAAAATGAAAAGAGATACTTCTGATGCGGCATTGCAAGCTTATAAACCTAGACCTGGGGTAGGAGTTGCTGTGATTGTTACTAGCAAGGAACACCCTGACTGTGTAATTATAGGCAAAAGGAAAGGTAAAATTGGAGATGGTTTATATCAGCTACCAGGTGGACATTTAGAATTCGGGTTAGTGGGTTTATTCTATAATAAGTTTTTTCTTTTAAAAGTTTTTCCTTATTTATTTATAAAGAGAATGTTATGCACTATTTCAGCTAAAAGCTCTATTGAATATTTGAGGCATGTTAATGTATTCCTTTCATCCAACTCAGAAGCTTTAAACGTATTTTCCTTTTTATATTTTACAACTTATTTATGCATAGTTTTGTTGTTGTTGTGAAAAGTTTATATCCAATTATATTCTTGTTTAAGGAAACATTTATCAATTTTGCAAAATAAAATTTAAGCATGCATTAAAGGAAGTGTCTTAATTAATTTAAAAGATATCATATCTGATAGTCATTTTAAGCAGAAAAAAATGGATAAAAAGATTGGATATATTTTGGTTCTTATCCAGGTTGAACTGGTTAGACACCATTTAATGCTAATATCTGCAACTCGTTAAGTTCAAATGCACATTCAGAATACATCTTGATATGAAAGGTTAACATTCTTGGCACACATATTTTAGTGCAGATTTTTTATTGGAGCTTTTAGTTACCAGGAATAAGTGAAAAGTTGCCAAATACTCGAGACCTGCACACCAATTGTATAATGCAAACCTAATGAGATTCATTAAATATTATTGCCAATGTAGAGTTCTTCAAAATGGAAGAAAAGTATCTACAACATTTCAAAGTCAACCACAAGTATTATTGGTAAAATCATACAAGACGGGGCGCACCCCATGTAAACACGGCGACAGTCGCTGGAGCTTGGCGGTTGCCAAGCTCCAGTGACTATCGCCAACCATTTTGCACGATCAGAAAAGTATTTTAACAATTTAAAATTGCACGTATATTCCACTTACAAAAAAATTAAAACAAAATACAACGTCCATATTTAACTAAAAGAACGTCTGCAAATTCAGTAACAGGCAATTTAAAATGAGCAAACAGTGGACCGTTTTTAACTAAAAAAAAATACAGTGGATTAAGCAACTTAGTTGTACAGTTATGTAAACTATGCAACCAGTGGATCATTTTTAACTAAAAAAACTTCAGTTGATTCAGTAACCTAGTTGTACAGCTATGTAAACTATGCAACCAGTGGACCGTTTTTAACTAAAAAAACCTCAGTGGATTCAGCAACCTAGTTGTACAGCTATGTAAACTACGCAACCAGTGGACTGTTTTTAACTAAAAAAACCACAGTGGATTCAGCAACTAGTTGTACAGCTATGTAAACTAGGCAACCAGTGGATCGTTTTTAACTAAAAAAACCTCAGTGGATTCAGCAACCTAGTTGTACAGCTATCTAAACTAGGCAACCAGTGGACCGTTTTTAACTAAAAAAACCTCAGTGGATTCAGCAACCTAGTTGTACAGCTATGTAAACTATGCAACCAGTGGATCGTTTTTAACTAACCTAGTTGTACAGCTATGTAAACTATGCAACCAGTGGACTGTTTTTAACTAAAAAAACCTCAGTGGATTCAGCAACCTAGTTGTACAGCTATGTAAACTATGCAACCAGTGGACTGTTTTTAACTAAAAAAAACACATCAGTGGATTCAGCAACCTAGTTGTACAGCTAATGTAAACTGGGCAAACACTGGCCCGTTTTCAACTCAAAAAAACATCGGTGGATTAAACAACTTAGTTGTACACCTCTTATAAAGTCAGTATGATTAGAATAGCACGTAAATAGCACTTACGAAAACATAAACACATCAAATATCAATTTAAAATTCACATTAAAAACCTTAAACATTGCAAAGATTCGTTAAAAAAGAGCACTTACCTTTATTTTTTTTAAATAACCGCTCAGAAATGTCCCCAACACCCACCGGCTTATACTAACACGTACTATTATTTCTATACACAACAACACACACAAATTCTTTTCTTATATTAACATAACACATTTCATTCCCTTCCATCAATAACAGCAAACAATTTCAAATTCCCAAACCTGACGAAACACGTATTCTTTATGGTTGCCAGTCACAACTACCACCGGCAGTTTGGCGGTGCATCGCTCACTCTAGCGTCAGATTGTTCGCCAATGATTTGTAAACAAAAACATTGATATGTAAACAAGCACCGTATACGGAATATAGTCCGTATTATTTTATGGATCCTGTCACACACAGAAAATCGAATAACTTTGAGGCAGTGCCAAAATGGTGAAATAAAATACATCAGGAGAAATATAGAATAAGTGGGGGCACATCTATTTGGTGACTTTTTTTTTCTCTTGCCAAAGTCAGTACTATCATCCTCCACCTTCCATGATTTAAAAAAAAAGCAAATTTTTATGCATTAAACAAATTAAAACTGCACTTAAAATACACTAACAACAACAAAAAAGTCAGATTCACTAGAAAACGGCAAAATGGACAATTACCAGCCCATATTTAATTTAAAAATACTTCAGTGAATTCCACATCTCATCATATAGTAGGTATATTTATAGGTTTTGATTCATTGACTTTCAGTTGGTATTTACTACAAGAGGGGGTTCTGCCCCTTCAACCCCTCATTTTCCTTAAAAGCAAATACAGCTATGCTAACATTAAATTCCCAAATCAATTATTAATATTAAAAAAACCAAATTACACACAATATTACTAGAAAACCTAAAAAGGAAATTGAATTTCACATGTGAAAAGGTAAACAATGTTTAATTCATTAATTGTTGTATAATTTCATTTATCATGCCAAAAAACCCACACCAGGTGTGGATGATATCAAAGCTGTATCCTAAAACTTCTACAATTAGTTAGAAATTCAACTAAACAGTAAAATACCCAACATTAAAACTTTCATAAAAATCAAATTTGCACATTTATCACACTAACGATTAATCAAGATCATATATACAACAAAACAAATAAAAAATGGGCAATCTCTAGCCTGTTTAAACCTAAAAACACAGAAATTTTCACATCTCATAATGCAGACCTTCAAAAATCAGATACAAGCAATCTGTTTTTAAACATAAAAATTCAGTAAATTCTAGAGCCCCCCCCCAAATAAAATAAATATTGAACAAAATAAAAATTAACACTATCATAAGAAGTACATCTGAAACTGCCACAATGATTTGAAATAAAACTAAACAACGTTAACAAAACAAAATATCCAAAAATAAATTTTCTACAGAAGATAAAAATGCTCCAAAAGTGGCCTACTTACAAAAATTCAACAACTTATTTGTCATTTATTTCTAAAACACTAACACCATTCCAACAAAACCCTTTAATTCTAAACGAACTTTAATATCACATGCAAAGCAATTTACATCTTTCAAAGTTCACATCATCAACTTCGACACAACTGTGCAAGTGCCAAAGTAGGAGTTGCTACAGTCTTCTTCCAATGTTCTGCATTCCATAAAAATCCTTTATTGCTTCCATTGGCATCCTGTTCCTGTTTATTCAATGATCCCTAACAAGGCACTCCCTGTCATTCCCTTGAATTGTACATCAGTAAATTGATCCATATGAGCAAATTCTCAAGAATATTTCTGGTTTGAAATAATTAATCCAATTCGCATAAATTATATTTGCTATGCTGATACTTATGTATATAAATCCTTCTTTTTTTGGATATTGATTAATATTTTTGGCTTTGTTTTGTGGAACTGTGATGTTTCAGGAGTAGTCCTTTAGCATTGCCAAAAAATAATAGTCGGCAGAATTTGTACCCAGCTAACCAAAAAAAAAAAAAAAAAAACCTTTATATTTTAGCTCAGTAAAAATGAGTTGAGATTAAATTCCTACTTACAGGTAAGGGAATCTTATTGATATTTAATATGAAGAATAATGAATTTTTTTCATTTTCTTTTCACAGAAATTTTTTTTCAATAAAGTATTAATGCATAATTAGATAGAAATACAAAAAAGTTCATTTTGTGGTGCAGCTTTCGCATTTGATACTCAAGCTAATATTGGCAGATCAAAGCAATCATTTGGAGAACTGTTCTCTGAAAATCATGGTGGCAGGAAGAAAATTAGATGTTCTATATCCAAAAATTTTCTAAAATGATCTGGGGGTGGAAGTGTGGATCCACAATTTTTTTTTAGGAGGGAGGGGATGCAAGGCTTGAATATAAATTCAGAATTGCACAAAATGTGTTAAAATAATCAGAAAGCCCATTTCACCAGTGTAAACATTTTTCTTGAAGGGGGAACATGCATATATTTCATTACATATATTTTAATATAGTGAAACATGGGAAGATGCTGCCAGCCGAGAAGTTTGTGAAGAAACTGGTATTCACATAACTGATGTAAAATTTTGCCATGTTGTAAATACAGTTGTTCCAGAAATAGATTACCATTATGTTACTATATTCATGAAAGGAGAAGTAAGAGACTGTGGACCAACTGAGCCTCAAAACATGGAACCTGATAAATGTGAAGGTATGTTTCATTTGCCTTTCATAATGTAGTTGAAGTGCAAATCTGTTTCTTAAATTTGAATAAATGCATTTTTACATAAATTATGAAACTATGAACAACAGTTAGCACTAGATGTTATTAACTTCACAATGCAAGAAAAGCAGTTTTTTAAATATCACTAAAAGTAAGAAGTTGAATGTGAATAATTTATGTATCCTTGACGCAGGCCCGGATTGGCTACTTTGAGGGTCCTTGGCTAGAGATTGAAAAGGGACTCCTTACAGGGGAATATTACTGTAGCACATAACGGACTTTTTGTCATGCAGGGCTTAATTTGCATAGGAGCTCAGCTCTTGTATTTCTTTTTTCAGAGGGAATTTTTACATATTATAGAGCTCAGGGGCGTAGCCAGAAATTTTTCATGGGGGGGGTTACGACTACTGCAACTCACATATATGCATACATGTGTGTGATAAAGGAGTCAAGAATATACATTTTGTATGGCAAAAAATTCCTCATGGGGGGGTTATGACCCCCCTACCCCCCCGTGGCTACGCCCCTGATGGAGCTCATGAATAGTATGCTTCGGAGCCCACCAGTCAGGCCCGGACTGTCTCCTTTGGGGGCACTGGGTAATTCAGAGAGAACAGAATATTAGAATATGTGATATTTGAAAATTTGGCTTATGTGCCTAAAAATCACATTTAACTATTTTAAAGTTTTTGGGACCGGACTTTTCTAAGGCCCCCTCAAGCCACGGGATTTCTGGGGTCCTCTGCTACGCCACTATGTAAAATTACTGGGAAATAAATAATCAAATTATTCTGATCTATATCAAATACTTGGGCCATGGTAGCCCAGTGGTTAAGGTGTTGGACTCATAACCGGAAGGTTGTGGGTTCGATACCGGCATACCACTAAAGACCACCGTGTACATGCATGCTAAATCCGTGGTTCCGAAAGTCCTCTCGGCGGTCGCTAGCAGTTTCCGAGGGGTGCCAATATTCAGAAGTCCCACACCTTCTGATGAGGTTCCAAATTGTGGCAGGAAATTCTGGGAAGGACATATATGTAGCTCTAAGCGACACATTCAGTGACGCGATCTGTCCTCTCCTGGCAAATAAACAAATAAATATATCAAATACTCTATAGTATATCCATTTTTTGGGATCTCTCTGGGGCTCCCTCGGGGCCTGTAGCCTGCCTGGAGGTAAAGGACATGCCCATTTTCTTAAAGAAAAATATTAACACCATACCCTTGATGTGAATTTTTGGCTTTATGTAGAGGGATAAAGTACTATGTCATGGAGTATAAAAACTAAAGGAGGTAAAATATGGGAAATAACACATTTACTTTCTTGGAAATAAATAGCACCATGTAGACTTACTTTCTAAATATGAGTTCGGGCTAATTTTTTAAAGCCCGAGGACTTCTAATCTGAACCTACCCAATATTATTTAAGCCAGAGCCCAATTGTACTGATGTACAACTAGGCTCTGGCTTAAATTCAGCTAATCTAAATAATAAAAGTCCTGTTCAACAATTCCGGGATCGACTCATCGCTCCCGGTGCATCTGCTGCCATATTGAAATAAACGACATTTTTATCTCAACTAAAAGCAAAACTTTTTATACAGTCAGAAAGATCTCTAAAAAATTAACCTTTTTTTAGCTTTCAGCTACTTTCAACTCTAAATATCTAGCAAGATATCACGCTTTGAAAAGTAAACAGAGAAGCGAAGACGATTCATTCCTTGATTCTTTGAAAAAAATCACAGAACATAATTTCTCGTCTAGATCAATTAGATGACGTCATATACTGGCAAAAATACTTTTGCATGACAAGCAATGCAAGGATAGTTCTATTTAACTGAAAATTTGATAAATTTTGGGCAAATTTATTGAAAGTGTGTAAAATTTTGTTTGCATAATACTTAAACACCTATTTGTAGGAATTCTTTCTTAGAAATTCGCAACACTCTTTGAGATGAGAAAAACGTATTTGTTGTTGTTTGTGGAAGTTTTTTTTTTTTTCCCATTGCTCCCGCCCCAGTATTTTTAAATATTAATGGCGTGACATTTGTGAACTCATATTTTAAAAGTGTTTGAGTGTTTTAGATTTTGGTGACAGCGTTTGTTCAATTTTGAATTTGCTTAAACAGATGTATTTTGATTTCAACGTTGTTGGATTATAACTTTTATTTTGATTGTTTTGGGACTTTCGTTTTATTTTTGTGATAAATACATAAGCGTTTGTTTAATTTTGAAGTGTTTAATTGGGTGTTTTAGATTGTTTTTGGTGCCATATGTTTTTTGTCATAAGCGTTTAATTTTGAAATTCATTTAACTGGATGGATTTTGATTTCAACATTGTTGGATCATAGCTTTTATTTAGGTTAATTTGGCGTTGTTTCTTTTGTTCTTGCCGCAAATCTATAATTACTAGCCAGCAAGCCTTCCAACATTGCTGGCCCATGAAAATTTGCTGACCAGTAAGGTAGGCTTCGTGCCTTAACTGTGTCAGTCAGTCTAATAACTATGTCTATGATTTTATTTATAAAAAACTGGTGTCGTGTTTCAACAACTCAACTCTGAACTTTAGAATTTCTTTCTGCTGAATCCAATATCTTAAGAAATCAGGAAGAAATTCTAGAGTTCAGAGTTGAGTTGTTGAAACACGACTACAATTTTTAAAAAATAAAATAACAGACGTAGTTGTTAGACTGACACAGTTAACTTCCCTCTCCTCATTCAGCGAGTCGCCGAAAGCGAACGACCTGTAAGTTGCAATTTTTTTTTTTTAAGCAGCCCTAGGCTGTACTTTTTGGTTGTGAAGAGACTGTTGGCGAACCAGCTGAACGTTGGATGCGGCCGCTCACCGAAACGTGTAAAAGCGGCCCGCACATTGCGTAGGCTGGATGTGAAGTGGTCAGATCAGCTGGTTGCTAAAGGCAGACGACCCGCAGGTTGCAAAGAGGCCGTGTGTTGTAGGTTGCCCAACCCAGTCGTAAAGCAGCCAGTGTGCTCTAGGTTGCACATTTTGGCCCCGAAGCGGCTATCAATATCCAAAACTGGTCTCCGAAGGCGGCTAGTTTATAAATAAAAGTCAATTGCTTCATTGATAGAATATCTTAAGTTTTGCTGCTTTGTGCAAATTAATGACAAATATTATAATAGCAAACTCTTAATTCTTTATTTCTCCCATGAATCCCTTTTTAAAATCTGTTTACAATGAGTATGTTGAACAAATGAGAAATTCCTCACAAACCAAAGCCCACTTGAGCTCAAACACAATCTGGATTTACAGATATCGAGCATGGTTCAGACTCGGGCTGAGCCCGTCTCATCTCGATTGCTTTCTTGAAAAGTTACTTTTTTTTGGACATGTTATTTTTTACCTCCAGGGTACAGAATAATACGTATGTATATGTACAGGGGATTCATAATTCTATCTAAGGTTTCAAAAGACTACAGTAAAAAAGCTAATATCAATAAAGAAAAGAACAACTTATACAGAAACAAAGTTTTTTTTTTTTTTATAATCCTTATAGGTGTTTTATTTGTGAACTTTTGCTCACATGGGATGTATTAATACAACTTGGTTTGAAGTTCAGTTCAAACCTACCTGCCTGTGTAGAAGGTGCAGCTTTCATGCAACTGAGGAATGAGGAACCTTTTGTACCACCTAAAATGATTATACTGTGATATTTTTTATTTGTGTGTTTACTTTGTTACTATTATTTACTTTCTTACTATTTTACTTTGTTAATTTTCACCTTTAAACACCACCTTTTTTATTAGAAATTAAATGGCACATTTGAATCAGTGGAAATGAAAATACCAAAATAGACTGTTTTGGTAGAATATTAAGAAGCACATTTTGATTTTTCTAAATCCAAGCCATTATTAAAATAAATTCAGCCTAATCTAAAATTATGAACAAATCCATAACATTTTATGATGAGAAATTCTACCACAACATAAATTTTTCAACCAAAGTATGAAATTAATTGTATGAGAAATACATATTGTAAACATGCTTTATATAGACAATAAAAAAAGCTGATTTCTAACTTTGAGTGTTTTGGAGCTAAATAAGGGTAAACCCCTTGTACCACATCAGATTTTCTAAGTGTTTTTATTATGCTTTTATATGGTTAGCTTTTCTTTATTTACTTACAACAACAACAAAAATCTATATTCCCTGTCTTTTTTTCTGTAGAGCTGGCTGACTGAATATTCACTGCATTATTGCTACGTTAATATGCAATTATAAAGCATGGTCTCCAAAATCCACAGTATCTAGATATAAGTAAAGGAAGACTAATCAATACATTACTTTGAATTCAATAAATTTGCAATTTTTATCCATCTAAAGCACCAGAGAATACAATACAACTTATAAAATAATTGCAAGCTGTTATTCCGTCCAAGACTTTCTGTTGTTTGTAAAAATAGCTGAAGCAAATACAATGAAAAATAGTAACATGATACATATTCACTCAACTTAAACTATGGGCATCAAATTTTCAGTAGAAATTGTGAAAATGTATAAAAAATGTGTAATTTTTTGTTTGTGCATTATGATAAGAGTCAGAAGCAAGAAAATTTGTTATGAAAAGAATCATTTAACTTAAACTGTGTATGCATTAAATAATAATAAAAAAAATTCATAGGCATACAGTAGAATCTCACTATAACAAACACTTCAGATTTATTAATACTCCAGATTAACAAATAAAAGATTTCTATTAAAAGAGAATCATTCAGTTACTATGAAATTTTATTTAAAAATTTTTTTCAAAGCAATTAATTCAATTTTCAGTTCCTTGAAATTCGTTATGCCAAGATTTCACTGTATTGAGATTTTGTAAAATTGTTTAAATAAGGTAGGTGGGGCAAGGGTCCACAGTTTTGAATTATAACTCATTTCTAAAAAATTGCAGTTATGATGAACCTAAACTTTTTATTAGAATACAGCTTAGACCTTTACCTGTCATCTTAAATGATTACTTTTATCTAAGATATAATACATAAAAACTGGGAGTGATTTTTCCAGACTTTGTTATTTTCGGATCTTTGCCCCATCTAATGGGGTAAAGATCAGTTTTGGTGGCCATGGCACAAAACTCAAAATGAAACCCACTTGCAAAGTTGTCTTTGCTGCAGAATTTTTGCCAGGTTGTGAGCTTGACTGAAATCAGCTCCTTCAATACTGGTGGAGTATAATTAATTTTTTTTTTTTTTACTGCATAGAAAATTTTGATTTAATATGATAACAATCTCTAAAGTATGTTTTGTAAACTTAGTTTAACAAAAACAGATAGACAAAAAGAAAAAAAAATCACTGTCAAAATTAGAGAAGCTTGCAAAATAGGGGAAAGACAGTTGACTGTTAAAGAACTGAAAGGCACTCAAATCTCTAAGGGCATGGAAAACGTATCATATTGTTAAAAGGAACTGTTGTGAATGTAAATGTTGCAATCACAGTACAAGTCAGTGAAAATAAAAAATAAAATTAAAATAAAATATATGCCTGACAAACTTTTACTTGCCCCAGGCATGTCAGGGAGGAATTTTTCCGGCCCTAATGGACATCATCATTAGAAGGCCCAGAACATAGGACAATATGATGGTTAATTGGAAGGCTCCGGACTTGACACAACTTGCAAATATCAAACAAATGAAACTATGATAACCCCAAAGGAGCATTGCATTAGGAGCAAGATTCGCATTCGGATCATACATGCGGATTCTCTCCCCATTTAATGAAGATATGAAAATTGCTTTCCTGCGGTTTTGGTCAAAAGTCGTATAACTTGAAACATATAGTAATGAGATCATTATTAAGTCAGCTTCACATACAAAAAACCCTTAAAACATAAATCTGTAAAATTGCAAGTAAAAAATAAGTTCAAAAATTTTTAAAAACTACATCAAAGTACGCATAAATGTAATTTACCTCATAGTATGAAAACTGACAATCACACATCCATGATTCTCTGTTTGCAAAACCAGTGTCATCTAGGAAACTTGTGAAAAAATCAGTGTTGCTAATTTAGATTTCTAAATAATAAAAAAACGCATTTGGACTTTTACTCCCGACTACCCTATGTGTTTGTGTATGTTCAAGGGAATGGAATGAAATTTAGTAACAAGATAAGTAGTTACTCAGCTTAAACAAATCAATTTTTTAAACTTTGTATATTTTGGCATTTTCTTATGATATCTAAAATGAATGAAGTGAAGTGGTAGTTACTCTTTGTTATATTAAATCATTTTCGTAATATGCACTTTTTAAAAATTTTGTGAAAATTGTATGAAATTTTCTTTAGGCATCATGTTGAAATTTCTCTAGTTAATCAATTAAAATTTAAATATGAGAACATTGCTTAGGTTAAAAAATTGTTTGAACTTTTTCTAAAATTAAAAAAATAGAAAAATCAGCTAAGCTTTTTACTCATTTTCATGTAATATGCAGTTTATAATACTCAAATATAAGAAACTTTCAAAATATAGGATTTTCAATTTTCTAAACACTTGAACGATTTTCAAAGTTTTACATAAACTGTAAAAAGTTTTTTTTTTGAGCATAATGTTAAATTACCTAAATGCAAGTCACATGCAGTGTTAAATATAGATTGCTTGTTACTAAAATACATGTTGTTACAGATATTCTCTTTTTAAATTTAATATTCATTAGTTGTCTCCCATGTCAACTTTAAATGGTCTGTTGATGATATTTTAAAAGACCATTCCAGTAGAAGGAAAGCAATAACCTACAAGAAAAAAATCTATAGACAATTGTTGATTACTCTTTAACTTGTAGTCTTTTTTTTTTTTTTTTTCCAGAGACTATGCCTCCTACATTGCTGTCAGTATGCTAATTCCATTCTTTATAGTTCCACAATACAAATAAAAACTCACTTTTTAAAGGACAGCAAGATAACCGTCAATGGGTACTTCAGCTAGTAACACATATACAGTGAAAATATGTTTTTATTATCCAGCAATTGTATTACATTTTGTCTAATAATGTGTCACATTTAATTATTTTTAGGCTGGCAGTGGATGAAATGGGATGAGATTCCTGAAGGAAATCTTCTCTTCTATGCTTTAAAAGACTTTAGAGCTTCAAAAATTAATCCATTACTCTGTTGATATGTTTTAAGTTGTTAAATACATGTAAAAATATTAAATTTTGTAAAGCAGAAGCAATAATATATATTTTTTTTGTAACAGGAAGTTTTTATTTAATATCTATATTTTACAAAATGGAAATAAAACTTAATTACTGTAAGAACAATCTAAGAAATTAGCATCTCTTTGTAACAGTTCAGTTAATTCATTTTTTAAAAGCTGATGCAAGGATATTCCATTATGCTTGTAAATCCATGTCCCGTTTATATAATCATACCTCTTGGGTCCACTAAAAGGAAAAATAAAAGTCATTAAACTAGATAGTTTATAATTATCTTGTATACACACAAAAAAAGTCTACACTGAAACCTTCTGCAAGAGGTACCTCTAGACGTGCCAAGTTTCCAAACTTAAAAAGCCTGAGATCTGCTTTAAAAGTCGAAAAGCCTGAGATTTTTTATACATATATCTTTTCAACATAAAATGCACACATCATAACAAATCACTTGAGCTGTATAATGAAAATTCAGTTTCAAAGTTCAGCAGAAAAGAAATATCCAAAAATATAAAACAATCAAAATACATATGAAACAAACTATTCATATATGAAATTTATGTGGATATCTTATAACACTGAAATTTGAAATATCTAATTTTTTAACAAAAAATAATTTTACTAATTTCATACAGCCTTTATATTTCTAGCATATTCCTTGATAAATAATGAGCAATCATTTATGCAAAATATTTTTTTATGACTTCAAATGCATTATTTCAAATGTCCTCTGGTTGTAGAGCCTGATCAACATGACAGGAACAAGAATTGCGAGCCTGATGAATAAAATTGAGAAAGTTTCAATTTCTGAAAAAACTCTTAAAAATCCTGAGACTTGGCATGCGTGTTCCTCTGTTTAAAGGACAATTCTGTTGACCACAGTCCTTTTCAATGGGGACTTTAAGGTATTTATCTCTGAATGAGGGACACACACATACCCACACACCAAAAATAAGACTGAATGAAAGAAACAAATTGTAAAGATTACTTATAGATAGAGTGCAGTCTGAATAATCTAACATATATGGGACTAGACAACTGCTGGATTACCTAACAATTCTGGATTATCAGGAACATAGGAAATTCACAGATATAATGCACATTTTTTCCACGGGTTTCCTGGGAGTGCCGGACCTACCAATCACCAGATTATCAAGACTGTACTGTAGTTCTTAGAGTAGAAATTTATTTTGAAACCTATGGTGATAGTTTTGTGATAAGAGAACAATATCAAAAGTTGATCCTTCTTGTTCTAAAACTGCTTATTATTACAGTAAGGAAAAGGAGTGAACAATAAACTGGAAAAAAACAGCATGTTGTGCAATGAAAAGGATGTAAAATTGTACAATTCTGAGTAAGGGGAAGAAATTGCTGTTCGTAAGTTATAGGACAATCCTAGGATCAGCGTAAATTTCATTCTTTCAAACCATAGTTTTACAGTTATAGTTAATTGGAGAGCAAAAGAGTGTATAGTTCAGCTTTTTTAATTTAAATTTTAACAGACATTATCTATTATGGCATCAAAGAGAAAAATATAACATTCGAACAAAAAGCTGATGTATTTTAGTAATTCATTCAGCAGAAATTGAAAAGCTTTGTTAAATTTAGGACATCAATTGGAAATAAGTAAAAATTAAGTAAGTCTTCTGCTAAAGGATGACTGTTGAACAATTTTTTAAAGGAAAAGTGCTTGGTGGTAAAAATTTCAAGGAATGCCTCTCACTATGCTATTGCAACTTTGAAAAAGTGTGGCCATGAAGCTGCAATTGAAAGTTAGTCACTTGTAACAAGAGAGGCCAAAAAAAACCAAGATGCTTAAAAATCAGTTTAAAAGCTTTATCAGACCATTTGCTTCCACTAAAGAGTATAGATGGCAAAAACATAATGCTCTTGATGAAAAAATGTCAAAAAATAAAACGATTGGTGGTTTTTGGCAATTCACATATAAAAATAATATGACCTTTAGTAGTCATTTGCAAAAACTTAAAAAAAAAAAACCGTAATATTTGTTAAGTTATTGAAAAATGAACTTTCTTGGCACTTAAGATTTTGATCAAAAATTTAATTGAGGGTTGTGAACTAATGGAATAAAACCTTTTGTTTGTTTGTGTATTTTTCTTCTTTTATATATATATATAATCATGAAATTGGTTTAATGAATATTTTAGTTTATTCCTTATTTATCTGTTTATTTAATTTCTCACTATCATACAAACCATAGTGAAACATATCTTTTAAAATTATTCGAACATTATCAGGGGTTTTGTATAATAAAACAGTACAAAGTGCAAACCAGATATCTATAGACTTTTATTCTAATAATAAGCAATATCAGCTATCGTAGACAAACACAAGAACAGCAATCACAGAAAAATTTTGAAGCTTGCAGACAACTTTGATAATAACTCATGTTTATTATGTTTGATTTTACAAAATGATGAGTTAATCTATATAAACAAAATTAGACTTTTGTGTTTGACTTGACGTAGAATGACCCAATGTTAAAGTCAATAGTCAAAAAGTTCCCCACTGATCAAACTGAAGCATTAGTACAGATTGGAAGTACATGCTATTATACATCTCATTTACGACAATAATAATTATTACAAATCGTAATGAATAAATCATAGCAGCATGCCCTACAACTCTTATTAGACTTTGCATGTCATCACAAGGTATTTTCCAGAGATTTTCATCAAGCTTAGCTGGTGTGTACTTTATTAATAATGTTTTCATGACTATAAAGCTAAGCAAACTGAAGCAGCCTGAAGGTAAACATTTGCTTTACATTTCAGATTAATAAATATTTAATTGATGTTATGTTCTATTGATGGTTAGATAGGTAATTGACTTTTAAAATGCATATGTGAAATTTCTATAATCTATGTACATTATTTATTACTATTAGCATTATTTAATTGATGAATTATGTTTATCAATACTGTTATATTGTTTTAAGAAATTACTTTGCTTTAATTTACTATGTGATAAAATTGATAATGTTTCATTACATAGTTTAAGGCTTTTAATACAGTATATAAAGCATAGCACGAAATAAGGTTTTAAGTGGAAGTAATGGGTTTCACTGCAATAACTGACAGTTAATAGAGTTTGCAGATTACTGAAATTGATTTCTGTACAGCTGATTATAAAGTGAATATTTTTGTTTCTTTTTGCTGAAACCATAAAAGGGGATGCAACTATAAAAAAAAGTATTACAGGCAAATTTTAGGGGAGGTAGGTCTAAAGGTAATTCCATGCACATTCAGGGTGTCCACCAATGTCAGGAGGCAAAAATACATGGTTGCCACAAAAAATTTGAAATCAGTTTTCCTGACTTTCACTGACCACAGTTGATAGAATTCCCTGACCATCGTAGTCCTAAAAAATACATGTAACAATGCCAACACACCCATTTTACTTAGCAATAAAAGGCTATAGTTATTAAAATAATACATTTTACATGCATATTTATGTTATTATAATAATTTACTAATTAAAAGAATTTTTATGCATGTTTCTAAAATATAAGTGTGCATCTCTCTTTGTCTTAATGGATTAAAAACAATACTTAAATTGTAGTAAGTACTATTAATTATATGGTAAAATATTTTTAAAAACGTTTTATTACGGCCTCCACCATCCCTGTAGCCGACCAACACACTTTTTTTTTTTTTTTTTTTTTTTTTTTTACATTTACAATGAAAATACATTTCGCTAATACAAATGAATTATTTATTATTTAACCAAATTGGCCATTGAAATGAACAAATGGAAGAAAAAATAACTCCGGTGGTAGCGGAATACGAACCTGGGACGAATTTTTTCTATTACTCACGAAAAACAAGGCTGACATTGGGAACTTTGAATAAATTAGTACTCTTTAATCCAAGGGTAGCATTTCTCTTTCTTCCGCTCATATAACCTGAAGTGCAACCAGGAGCAAAACACACACTGGCCATCTCAAATTCAGGAAATAATTAATTCACCTATTTAAAAAAAATGCACCTTCTGTCGCAGCAATACTATACTTAAGTGCAAAGCCATGAATCATCAGCGTCATCTGTTGACCGAATCAGCATTAGGTTCGTTTTCAAGAAGGAATCCCATTGCCAATGGAGGTATCTTCCCAATCTAAGTCCATGGCAATAACATTAGTGCCAAAATAAGTAAATTTTACTTTCTTAACCGTTTGAGTCCCAGGGGGTATCGAAAAAACACTGTCAAAGAATCCCAAACAAGACAACATTGCTTTCGCTAAATGAGTGCGAAAAGACCTAAACAGCACGATGGCGCTTGTTTTATTTTATGTCGAGAAATACCAAGCAGTGCGATAGCACTTTGTTTATTTTACATTGATGAATCCCAATTGTAAACTTACCTATTGTAAAATGTGCTATTTACATTAAAAGGAGCTGTGTGATGTACTTCCTTCAGGAAATCTGAGTGCACGACTTCAAACAATTGGTAGCACATCATCAGTTGTCCGCAATATACGAAATCTACTGGGTTTTCACGACATAAAATCTCAACAGCACAGTCGCACTGCTTTGGACTCAAACGGTTAAGTTTCAATATATTTTCCCTGATCAAACTAGAGTTTTCCCTGACTTTCCTCGGTAAATTTTAATTTTCCCTGATTTTCACTGACTTTCAAGGTTTGTGGCAACCATGAAATAGTATCATCAGTAGCCTGACCGACATAAAAAAGTCTCCAGTTTAGTAGTCATTTTCTTAATTTTAGTTGCCAAAAAAGTAGCATTTTTGCATAATTTTGTAGTTAAAAATAATCATATGCCACATAACCTAAGTTAAGAAGGAATGAATAAAATAAGAAATTAAAAAACTTCATGCTGAGCATATAGTACGTTCCTTTTTGTAGTACAATTAAAAAACCAGATTAGACTGTTTGTGAGCAACCAATTGCAACTTTGAAAAGAAAAGGGAGTTGACAAAAACTAAAATCTGATTTTTAAATGAGTCACCTGGAGTAAGCTACAAGTAGCCAAAAATTTGAAAATAGTATCAAAATGACAATTTTTATTCAAAAATCTCTCCTTATTTTTGAATTAGTAGCAAAAGGCACATTTTTAGTCTCTGATGGACACCCTGTATATTTTGCCCTTCTCTTGAATATTTATTGGGGGAAGGGGATGGGTATTCATTCTCCTTTGCTTTCACTATGTTTTTGTATGCAATTATTAGCTGCACCCAAATAAGCAAACAAGTTTTACACTTTTCTTAGATTTTCTACGAGAATTAATGAATAAAAAACTAAAACAACATTTGGATATGGTAAGCATACACAATGCTGTTAAATATTTGATATAATTGAACTGTATGTTACATGCATGTAAAAAAAAAATTACCTTACTGGTGATGAAAGCCAGATTTGTCGGTTAGGTGTTTGCTTGTTTATAACATAAACATAGTTTGGTTCTAAAGTTACTGTCAGTACTCCATTCTGCATAAAATCAATATGAAAGAAAGTTTTACTTTTATAATTATAAACATATAAACGAATCATACAAAATTTTATGCAATTAATTTTGTAAGAAAAAGTTAAATCACTCATTATCCTGATTTTTTCAAGTTTCAGGTGCAATATTAGTTTATTTTTTAATTTGTGTACCAAAACCATGTGGTAAATACTAAATAAACTCTTAACTGAAAATAAACTCAACTTGAGCAATCAAGAAACAAGCATTTTTATCCCACCTTTTCCAAAAGTTTTTTTTCATGAAAATCTGTCTTTATTTTCAGATTCTCAGACTAAAATGAAAAAATAATTGTTTGTTTTGTGCCTTGGGAGAGTAGAGATGAGTTTGGGCTCATTTTTTAAAGCCCAAGCCTGAGGACTTCCTGCCTGATCAATATTATTTAAGTTGGAGCCCAAGCCCAAAATTTCAGCTAATAGATAAATAAAAGTCAATTACTTCATTGTTAGAATATCATAAATTTTGTCGTTTGTGCAAATCAAAGATAAATATGATAGCAAACATTTCATGCAGTTTCTAATTTTTTATATTTAAACTTATCAAATAATAATAATAATAATTAATTTATCTCTCCCAAGAATCACTTTTTAAAATCTGTTTACAAGGAGTATGTTCAATAAAGCAGAAATTTCTCCCGAGCCCGAACACAATTATGAATGACAGAGCCCGAGCCTGGTTTGGGCTGAGCCCGCCTCATCTCTACAGGAGAGGAGTAGGTCCTCTCTCCTTGTGTTTGTTCAGTCCATAGATGGGCCATTTCAAAATTAAAGAACCCTTTTATGTGACTACACTTTCTGATTTTATATTTTCTACAAATTAGTTTCGAACTAGAATTTAAACATCAAATATACTCCAGATATATGACATAATTATTATATTTCAGATTACTTGTAGTTTTTGCTATTTGAACAGGTTTAAACACTGTATGCAATAAAAAGCCATGTACCTACAGCATATTTTGTTTTTTAAATTATGTTTCTTTTTAGTTGTATGATTTTTTTAAAACTGAAAAAATGAACTTGCTCCTTGCATTATTAAGATTACATTTAACTATTTAAAATATAAGAACCTCCTCTATTTTTCATTTTATGATGCAAATGCATGTGTTGCCTAATATTTGTCCCATGTTAATCTCACTTTTTTGTTAATATTATAACAATTTTTTAAAATAAAAGTTCACAACAGTAGTCACCCATACACCATTATGCCATTCAGTCAACATAGCCATTTTATCAACAGTTAGATTTTGAAGAACATACAAAGACATAAGTGATTTTTAAGATAGTGTTTTTTCTGTCTCCTATGCCAATCTTGATTTATATCGATAATCAACTATAATTTAAATTTATCAATTTTTTAAATATAAATATCAGTAAAATGAAACAATTCATGCCATATAACTTTACTTCTATAAAAATATAAACACAAGGCAGATTTTTCGTTTCATTTTGTCCACTACATTACCATGTATTAGTGACACAGGTTAACCCAAGTTTAAAAATGATAGACAGAGTATTCTACCCAGTGCCGGATTAAAAATATAGTAGATGTAGCAAATGCTACGGGCCCCACGCCTTTACCTTGAAAGTTTTTGTCTTTCTCCCCTCCAGATCTAGCTTTTTTGACACTTTTCAACAAGGTAGAAAAGTGTTTAAGATTTCGGTTTGTCTGTCTGTCCGTCCTTGATATAACTCGCGTCAATAGGCATCGATTTCTACGAAATTTATATATGCTATTCTTATCTGCAGTACCATGTACCCTATTGTAAAGGATCTATGTAGCATTTATAGAATTTTTTCTACAGAAGCACTCAAAATAGTCCCAATACATTACGCTCTATGGGAAGTTATTCTTTAAAGCGTATCATCCTACTAACTACAAGGGGTGATCAAATGAAAAGGTACGAAACGACACGGTGGGTGCAAATATAGACTTTATTCGAAATATACACCATAGGCCTGAGCACAACGGTCCCACTGACGAACAAGCCGCTGGATTCCTTGTTTCCAGAATTCCTGTAGCCATGACGTGACCCAGTCCGTCACAACATCCTTGAGTACGTCGTCCGAGTTGAAGCGCTTCCCTTTCAGGTGGTTTCTTCAGTGGACCCAACACATGGAAATCGCAGGGCGACATGTCCAGACTGTAGGGCGAATAGTCCAACGTCTCCCACTTGGCCAGTTCCTTGACAAAAACGGACATTCCATTTTCTCATTGACTTGTGGGACACACAGCCTTCCCAGTATACGGTCAGCATCCTGCGATGAATAGTGGCCGGTTTAAGACCTTCCGCTGTCAGAAATCTTATAATGCCTCGCTGCCCCTAAATCGTCGAATTTTGCAATGTGAACGCCACCCTGTCCTCACACGCACTGCCACATCAATTGGATGTAGGAGGGTGCTTTTTACAAGAGCTTCTGCTCTCTCCTGCGGGCCCCTACATGTTCCTATCCACACAAAAGGCTCCAATCGCATTCCTAGATCTCTCGCTACGTGCTCTCATAGCTGCATGGACAAATATGATAACGGTTAGGTGTTTGTGACGTTTCGTAACTTTTCATTTGATCACTCCTTGTAGTTGCGCTGAACCCTGACTTCAAGATAAAACTTTTTCCTCCATGACTTCAAAAAGATTACAAAGTCAATGATAAAAAGCCTAACAACTTTTACATAGTTTGTACGATCCGCTTGAAATTTTTCACAACTTTGTAAAAAAAAATATAGAAAACAATCTCTCAATTTTAAAAATCTGAAAATCCACCCGTTCCCTCATTTTAAATGATTTTTCGCTATTTTCAGCACCATTTCGTTTCAGAGAGTCAAAAAAAGTGAATCATTTGCGTGACAAAATGACCTATTTTAAGTGAAAATGACGTCATACAATTGGGGGATTCCAATACGTTTAAAATAATTTCTCCCGATTACACAGTTTATTATTATTTTTTCCCCACAAATAAATCTTCTGCTAGATATTCGAATGTTTACGTATACAAAACGAAAGCTTTCGACTGCGAAAAGATTCCGCGCGTTTCCAGATGAGCATGAAATTCGATTTGGGTCTGTAATAAAAATTGAATATGAACTTATTTATTTTAGGTGGATGAAAATTAAATATATTGAATGAAAGACAAATTTCCTTTAAATGTTTTTTCTCGCGACCGTTGTAATTGCCTCCACAAAAGGCTTTGACTCCTAGTTTTAGAGATATTCTGCTCTTTGAAATAAAACAAAATTGGATGTTATTAAGGATTACAAAATAAAGCTTTGCATCGAAAATAGTGTCTGTATAGTTAAAAGTTTTTCTATACGGGAGCACTCAAAATAATTTCAATACAATACGGTCAATGGCAGTTTAGAGACAGGCATCTATTTCTAGACAGGCTCTCAAAATGATGCTCTCCATTGAGAATAATGTCCGTATTATTAATAGTTCTACAGGAGCACTCAAAAAAAATTCCCATACATTGCAGTCTGTGGCATTTGAGAGACACTAATACATTTCTAGCACAAGACAATGAGTATAAAATTTTTATATTCTTCAGTTAAACGCTAAAAAAAAAAATTAAAGGTCTTTTACAGGGTCTCATAAAATTGCATTTTTAGTGATAATACAACATTTTTTTATCTACGAAATCTCGCCAGTTTCAACTAAAATACATCTCAGATTTGTCGCAAAAATATTTTTGTATTGGAAAGTGTTTTATAATCTATGAGCTTGGCATGATTTATCTTTCTGGATTTTTTTAAGGCAACAGATAAATCTTGTAATACTTTTTTTCTTTCGTTCTTTCTTTTCTTTCTTTTTTTTTTTTTTGGATAAGACAATTTCTGAAGCTCTATAAAGTGGAACTGTAAATCAGTTGTAGACAACTCATTGAAAGAATATAACTCGGCTGTTCGAGCCTCGTCAATGGAAGACCCCCCTTCCCCTGAACCCCCCTAATTTTTTAGTTTCATGATTGCCATATTAAAACGATATTAATGGACTATGATATTTTATCTCTCATCTATCGTATATTTCACCTGGTAACCCTATGTTGAAATTTTTAGGAGTGTAACCTATTTATAGAAAAATACATGTGATGCTCATTCTACTGCTTATTAAATATTATAACAATAGATTAAAGCTGTTGTGAACTAAGAGTATTTAAATATATGTAAAATATACATGCGATGTATATTCTACAGCTTACGAAATAGTGTAACAATAGATTAAAGCTGTTGTGAACTAATAGTATTTAAATAAACGGATGAAATTTTTAAACAATCATTTTATCAAATAAATGCAACCGTACGGAGCTTATAGAAATCGGAGGTTTACGTAACACATACTAACATTTTCAGCGGACATTTATTCTTACTTTTATGTCGCGTTTTTGTAACGCATTTTCGTGTCTCATTTTTATGTCACATTTTCAAAAAATGGTGAGAGATAAAGTGACATAGTCATTAATATATTTAATGTGGCTGTTGCATGCCTGCATTATTTAGTCAACTCATTACCTAGGCGAAACTAAATGAGTATTCTAAAGTCTGCAATAAGGACACACACAAGAGTATGTTTAACAATACTGTGGAACAAAAACATAGTTCTCAGAAAAAAATTTCAGGGAGCGTCCAAAAGGTGGGAAATAAAAGAAAGACAGAAAGAAAGGCTGTATCATTATCTTTTTGTTGACTAAAAGCGAAACTCGGACAAATGGATGAGGGGGTATCCAGATCCTTGCACCACCCATTTATGGCCTTTAGAAAATGGATTCCTTACCAATAATTTTACATTTTTGTCTTTATTTGAAGAAATAAACAAAATATAGTCAGAAAACTAAGTGCCAAAACAAAAGAACAGACTCAGGGTCTGATCAAGGGCGGATTAAAGGGAGGGGGTCGGAGGAAGTGACCGCCCCTTCCGAGAAAAATGAAATTAATGTAAACAATCCCAACTTACTTCCATAAAATTTATATATATGAGACGTCAGATATTTCAAGTAAAGTTTCAGAGTTAAGGCAGGTAATATGGTTTATTGAACATTACAATTAAGTTACAATTTAGAATGAGAAGAGGGGGAGGGGAGACGGGTACAAGAATCAGCGTGGACTCATTAAGCAGTTCCCGTGGCAGAAGTCTCGATTTTCGATGTGCGGGAGTATTTACGCTTACCACACCCACGTGGTTTGTGAAGACATAACTCCGCCTCTCTCTTATCTTTGATCGAACCACACACATTTACCAACATGACCCGCATCCGGGGCTACAAGGGCGTGGGGACACGTGTACATCTAAAGAACTCAGAATCGACGGCCTGATGTCTGACAAATAACAAAATAAATAAAACATAGCTCCAGAGCGCGCGTGGCAAGTATGACAGGAAAGCAAAATTTACAGTGAAAGTACCCGCTTGAACAATACCCAAACTAGTAAAACCCAAATTACCTTTTTATACATTACAATATACCCCCCGGCAAAAGAAGTCTGACGAGCAATATCATTGAGGTGGCCAGTCTCTCACTTGCGAGTCAGACGTCCTTGCAACCTAATCTTAAAACTGTGAACTAATCTAATTTTCAAGTTTAGACACCTTAAATTTTTCTGGCTAGAATTCTGGAGTTATGTTGTACAACACTTGAGAGGCAGGATGCAGTTTCTAAAATTTGACAAAACATAATGATGCAATAGTACGAAAATCTTACAATAAAAATAAAACAATGAGTGCGCACAATTTTTTTCAAAATATCACAAGTAAAATATTTACAACCTAGGTGGGATACAATAATACTGTACAACAATATAGTAATATAATTAAACAAAATGGTATAAACATTGACATTCATTTTCTTTGGCAAATACTTATGGCTTTGGCTTGCATGGCATAAAGTGAATGGAATGAAAATAACTTGGCAAAATGGAGTAAATTTATTTAGTGTAAAGGCAATGTAAAAAAAAAAAAAAAATGTAAAAATGTGAATAGTGTGTAGAAAATTTCGAAAACCATAGCTGTGAAACAGCAGTACCGTCACACAGGTATGGGGTATAGTAAATACCACTTGTAGGCCTTTTAAGTTTGGCCAAACTTTCAACTCTCCATAGTATGACAACAAAATTGGGTTCACATGATCCTGAAAAAGGAAGATAATTGTCAACTACGAAAGAGAAAACTTGGCCATTGCCTCATAGCTTCCAAAAAAGGGGAAGAAATGACTCAATAGACAGTTGGGAAAAACTGGGGGATTATTGAGAGGAAGTCCCAGCCTAGTCTAAGTCTAGCTTCATTTATTGTTTGCATAATATCTATAAAATATACAAAGAAAAAAGGTGCAGTTTTACTTACACCGCACACACTCGGACTTGGGGACTTTTTCAATGACTAAGAGAAGCGGGTGACAGAGAAAGGTTGGTAGAAGCATAAAAGAAAAAAGGATAGACGATAGACTTTATGTCGAGTATTCAGGGTTCCAAACTCAACACTTAGAAATTTTGAATACATTTTTTTTTTCTTTTTCTATTAAGGATCAATTATTGTTAATTAAATTTAATCACCTTCGTGGGCTAGCTTTAATTTGTCAGGAGGGTAATAAGGTCTTAATTTAGAAGAGTGAACTATTTCCGTAGGTTTCTTAGTATGGTAATTTGGTTTATCAATTTTGAATGTAACTGAAGAACATTTGTTTACAATTGAATAAGGACCTGAAAAAGTAGGAGATAATTTACGTGTATTTGGGTAGTTAAATTCCTCATAAATTACAAGATCTCCTGGTTCGAAATTAGCTTCTATGAATTTATTGTCATATCTAATTTTATTTTTATTATGAAATTCTATTGTCCTTTCTTTTGCTAATTTTCGAGCTTCATCGACAGGAAGATGGATATTTTCCGAAATAGGTGAGTCATATGGCAATTTTCCAAACATTAAATACATAGGTGTAAACTTCGTTACTGAATGAGGTGTGTTATTATATTCACTAATAACCTGCTCTAGTAACTTAGTCCAAGGAATTTTAGAAGGTGAAGAGTTAACTTTACATTTTAATCTAGTAACTATGGATTGATTTACCCTCTCTACTTTTCCATTTGTCTGTGGATGATGAGCTGAAGTTAATAGTTGTTTAGTATTGTAATTCTTGAGGAATTTTTTAAAACGCGAAGCAGTAAAAGCTGCATTTCTATCACTAAGTATCTTTTGAGGAACTTGAATGTTGAATATTTGTTTTAGACAGTTTACATAGGTTTCAGTAGTGACATTTTTTGAAGGAAAGGCCCAAACATATCTTGTAGCATGGTCAATTATTAGATGTAGATATTTTTTTGTTGAATTGTAATAGTTGAAACCTCCTACAGTATCAATAGAAAGACATTCAAAGGGTTTATCAGTAGCAGGTACAGCCTGTAACAAACCAAATTTCTTCTGTTTAGGTTTTTTGTTAAATTGGCAAGTCGAACAATGTTTAACATAATTGGAAATATCTTTAGTCATATGAGGCCAATAATAGGAAGGTGAAATTATACTTAACATTTTTTGAATACCAGGATGGCCAAAATTTTCATGTGCATCTTTCATTAAAGTTTTTCTTAAGCTCATAGGCACCACTATTTTTTTGAATCCTTTCTTATTTATGGTAATTAAATCATTAATGATTTTATATTTAGGACCATGCATATTTTCTGCTAATTGTTGATTTTTAATTTCTTCAGCATCTAACAATAAAACCAAAGGTTGAATTAGTTGGAGATGTTGAGAAGGAGGAATCCTTGATAACATATCACCTTCGACATTTGTTGAGCCCTTTAGGTACTTTATTTCATAGTCAAACATACTTAATTTAAGGGACCAGCAGAATAATCTTCCTCTTAAATTTTTGACATTTTTTAACCAAACCAATGCCGCGTGGTCAGTATGAATGACAAATTTTTGACCGTGAAGGTAATGATAAAATTTATCAAGGGCATCAACGATAGCCAAACATTCTAATTCAGTTATAGTGTAATTCTTTTCATATGATCGAAGCTATCTCGAATGATATGCAATCGGGTGCAAGATACCTGAGGCATCCGGCTGCTTCAACACAGCTCCAACTGAACAATTTGATGCATCAATAAATACATGGATAGGTAATTTAACGTCGTATAATTGTAACACAGGTTTAGATATCAAAATATTTTTTAAGGTTTCAAGACTTTTCTGACAGTTTGTTGACCAATCCCATTTAGCGTTTTTCTTTAACAAATCATTTAAAGGACGTCTTAATTTTGCATACCGATCAATAAATCTGTTATAAACATTTACAGAACCAAGAAACCTCTGTAGTTCCTTTACGTTAGTAGGTGGCTTCAAATTTTTTATAATTTCAATATTAGCATTATCTGGAGTAATTTGACCTTGTTTAACCTCATACCCCAAAAATTTTATAGTGTCCTTAGCAAAGTTACATTTAGATAATTTCAATTTAATATTCTCCTGCAAACAAATTTGGAAAATAGTTTCTAAATGCTGCATATGTTCTTCCATAGAAGAAGAAAAAACCATTATGTAATCAAAATAATTATAGGCAAATTTAATTTTATATTTATTTAATATTCTTCTCATGACTCTGTTAAATATAGCAGGTCCTGTCTTAATGCCAAATGGCAAGACCTGGAACGTATAGAGACCTGTATTAGTTACAAAGGCTAGTTTTTCAGTATCTTGAGGGTGGATGGGCACATGCCAAAATCCAGACGCCAAATCAAGAGTTGAGAATATTTTCGCCCCACTTAGTTTATCTAATAAGCTGTCAATACGTGGCAAAGGCTCGGCATCATTTTTTACTATATTATTTAATTTACGATAATCCACACACAGTCTAGTTTTGGTACCCTCGTCGCGTTTATACGCTAAAGTGACGGGTGCAGCATAGGGGCTATTGCTTTCCTTAATTAAACCAGCTTTTAATAATTGTTCAATCTGAGAATTAATTTCGTCTTACTCTTTAGGAGAGGTTCGATAAGGCCTGAGGCAAACAGGTAGGTCAGAAGTTAAATTTATACGCTGAGGTTCTACATTAATACGACCAATATATTTATTTTTTGCAAAGATTTTCTCATATTTATTTAACAATTCCTCTAATTTTGGATTGATAGCTTTATAAACAGTCTGAGGGCGAACGCTTTCCTCAGAGGCTTTGCTATCGATTGAAGAAGTGGGTTGATTTAAATGTAGAGACATAGGTAAGGCATCATAATTGTATAAAGGTAATCTAACATTATTTTGAAAAACACATAAATTTACACAATCAATACATAAACAAAACTTTTTACACTCTGGTAAACCCAATATGGCATATGATAGGTTTGAATATACAGTAGAAGATCTTTATAATGCAAACCTCAAAACGCAAGGTTTTGCATTATATAGAATTTTGCGTTATATGGATCATTCACTTATATCATTAAACTTCCCTAGTAAACATAATAAAATATAGCTAGAACACATAAATATCATGCTTAAAACTTTTTTTAAATACAAATACTACTTTAAAAAAACAAAAAAAATGGAATTTATTTATTTACAGAAAAAATAAATAAATTGAAATTACCAAAAGCATTAAAGTTTATTTGTTAAACAATACATTAATTTTAATTTGTTTTAGAATTTGCAATCTCTCAACAAATAACTTTTCTTGCAGCCTTTGAACAGGTAATAATTTTACTTTGGTTACGCAGTCTTGTGTTTCTAGGAATTTAAAATATTGATCTCTTATGGAAATTTCTTCAGATTCTGAAAGTTTTTTAACTTTCTCTCCAGCATTTGATTCTGTTTCAGAATTGCTTTCCTCTTGTTTTGAAACAGAGGAAATTATTTCAGCACTGATCAAATGATTAACAATTTGTGACTTATCATCCATTACCAAATATTCAAAATGTTTTCTTCATGCAGGTTTGCAAACTGAGTACTTTCCATTTTGTGCACAATGCATTAATTCAGCAGTTTTCATTTTAACTAAAGATGGCTTAAATCCAGTTCCAAAATTCAGTTTTAAAATAGTGTTACATTGAGAAAACCCCTACTTCTCATAGACTTTTTAAAAGTATTTTACTGTCAATATTGAGACATAAGCATATCGTCGGGCAGGGGGCGGGGGCGTGTGCCAACCCCCCCAACTTTGTTTAGAAAACCATTCATTTTAAAACCTTTCTTCTTGCCAAACTTAAAGAAACATGGCTATTTTTACTTTAGAATATGCTATGTGCATTCTCCCACCCACACACACATAAAAAAAAAAAAAAAAAAAAAAAAAAAACTTTTGGTGATGCTATGCATATGATTTAGGAAGCCAAGTAACGGCATACGATTTAATATAAAACAAATCAATTTACAAAGAGAAATATAACTAAATAAATAAACGTCTGTTTGGGAAGTCAATGGTAGAGGGTAGAGGAGGGAGAAAGAGAGTGGTTCGGTAGTGGAGGGAAAAAGGGAGAGGTTCGTGGTTTTATTAAAGTAAACATTCCTTCCTCTTGGATCCGGCCGGCCAGCTGTTATGGTGATAATGCATAATGCAAGCATGGGAGAATAATTGTTTATTTTAAGCTTGGCATGTTGTGGGATTTATCTAATGTCTCAAAATTAATTCCCTAGGAAAGCAATATAAAAAAAAAAAAAAAGCAGATTGTAGAAATTTCTTAATTGTGATTTTCTCTGTTTACATCCGCAGTGTTAATGCGGTTTATGGAGAATTGCGGTTTATAGAATTGCGGTATATCGATCTTCTACTGTACTATAAAAAATTTTACACACTGAGTAATGTTTCCAATTTCTAAATTAACATAACACACTGTATCAAGTATCAGCAGTCCATCTGCCTGAGTAACATTTAAAGGCGAGACTCTCTGTACTTCTAAATTATATCGTCCAACAAAACTTTGCGGCAAGACAGAGAGTGTAGAGCCAGTGTCTATGACACAGGGAACACTTAAAAATTCAAAATTGTCAATTTTGGGTTGAGTTAATTTTTTCCTTAGGTATCTGGGTACAGTAAATAGTCATAAGTTCTCTTCTCGCGAGGTCTCAGTACCATTATTTTGTGAATTTAAAATAGTGGCGTTCGAAGTCATATTCGGGTGAGTCATATTGGGTGTCGCGTAAGGGTTTGTCGCAATTTGGTTGTTACTTTTAAAGGGACAAGTATGCGTCCAATGGAAAGCATTGCTTATCCCTAGCACCTCACATTTTCTACATGGAGTTCTAGGTAGTGTGCTTTCTTGATAATTGACATTATTTTGATGGTGTAAACTTTGAGGACTTTGAGATAGGGGTCGAAAACGGGGCCAATTATTTATTTGGGTTCGCCCTCGGGTTGAATTATGAATTGGTTGATGCCAATTTGGTCAGTTATAAACAGGAGCATGGTAGGGTCTAAAATTCCGAAGCTTGGGTGTAAAGTAGCTAGAATTTTGTGCATTATTGGGCGAGGAGGTAAAGCTTGCCTGTTGGGGCAGTTCGTGAATTTTAATTAATTTTGACGCTACCTTAAGCCACTGGGTGGTTGCAGGGTTAAAAGAGCTCTCACATTACTAGGAAGACCATTGGTCAATCCTTCTAATATTATATTATTAGGTAGCCCCAATTTTCTACCTATTTCTAATTTTTCATGAAAATAAGTTATAAGATTCAAAATTTTTTCTAGTTTTAAATTTGTAAAATCCATGAAAGTAAACACGGTACATGAAATATATTTTTCTCTCAGTATTTCAATCAATTCTTGCCAATTATTACAATTTGCTATGTTATTTATGTATGTTGTTAAGGCAGACCCCTTAAGAAATTTTCCTATATTTTGAAATTTCCAGTCTTCGTCTTTATTTTGTTGTAAGCAACACCATTCGTAATATGCTATCCAACTTTCAAAACTCATATTATCTTCAAAATTAAAGGGGGCAATAAACTCATCACTTTTTTGCAGGGACATAGTGGCAATAGTTTGTGTATTTTCTTTACCATCTAACGATATGCTGAAATTTTTTTCTAAATTTTTACCTGAACGGAGAAGCATTTAATAATTGCATTCAGAAATCTTATTTAGCAACATTAATAATAATACTGCAATAAATTTACAAAATCTTACCTTAATGAAAATACTCTACTAATGGGGAAAAGAATGCAGATATATCACTATATATATATATATATATATTTTAATCAACACTAAAATAGCACTTAAAAATAACACACACAATTAATAACCATTTAAATATAGTGCTCTAATGTTCACTTCAACTCTGAAAATATACGTACTTCACTTAATATCCACAAGTCGAAATCGTCATTCTTCAAAAATAAACGAAACACACACAAAAAAAATATCTTCTCTCACAAGTTCAATGCAGGCAGGAGGAGTTTCGGTCAACCTAAGTTATATGCACAAAAACAAAAATATTCGGCACGGAGAAAAGGGGGAAATAATTCACCAGTTGCACACACTTCTCGTGGGGGCCCGTTTTGGGTGCAATGAAGGCAGTGAAATTTGACGCACCGGCGCGCCGGAATGATGACAGGAGTTTCTCTTGGTTTGTGGCGAACGTGCGAAAAGAAAAAAAAAAGATGAATTAGGAGACGCAGATTTCAGTATGATGAGCGCTGCAGAAATACTGCATAGGCTGTTCATCAATGCAGACGTTCTTCCATTTCGGCATTAATGGCGTAGAATGTACAGGACGTTCTGTGAAGTACTTCAGAGGATAACCTGACTCATCAGTCGGTGTTGAAATCTCCCAGAGCAGGGCTCGACGAAGTTGGCCGGTGGAGAGCGGACTCAAGGAGTAGGCCATCGGCTGGTCGGCGAAGAGGCACGCTGCATCTCCTGCGAACGATGGGCGATGAACCCGTCTCCCGGACTATTGAGAGTTAATTTTTTACAATTTAAAAATTTTAATTGGTACACAGGCAGTCATCCTGTTGGTTATTTGAGACGTCAGATATTTCAAGTAAAGTTTCAGAGTTAAGGCAGGTAATATGGTTTATTGAACATTACAATTAAGTTACAATTTAGAATGAGAAGAGGGGAGGGGAGACGGGTACAAGAATCAGCGTGGACTCATTAAGCAGTTCCAGTGGCAGAAGTCTCTCAATTTTCGATGTGCGGGAGTATTTACGCTTACCACACCACGTGGTTTGTGAAGACATAACTCCGCCTCTCTCTTATCTTTGATCGAACCACACACATTTACCAACATGACCCGCATCCGGGGCTACAAGGGCGTGGGGACACGTGTACATCTAAAGAACTCAGAATCGACGGCCTGATGTCTGACAAATAACAAAATAAATAAAACATAGCTCCAGAGCGCGCGTAGCAAGTATGACAGGAAAGCAAAACTTACAGTGAAAGTACCCGCTTGAACAATACCCAAACTAGTAAAACCCAAATTACCTTTTTATACATTACATATATGTATGTGAATCTTCCATCCAAGCCTCCACCCACAAAATTGTATTAATCCGTCAGTGGGCCGGATTATTCATTAGGCTGTAGTCTATCTGTCCCGATCATTTCAGGGATTTTTCAGTAACAAGTCGAATGAATTTTTTAATGAAGTTGTAATCAAACTTTTCAAAATGACTCAATAGAACGGAAATATTTGTGGCTATTTCTGAAGATGTTCCCTGGAACGCGAGTTGACCTTCTGCATTTCCCCGACAGCTAAGATCCATAGGATTAAGATTGTAGGAAAAACGCGCTCCATAATAAAGATATTCACCCACGAAACAATACTTTTTATTTAAATATTGGACATAAAGTTATTTTGTTTTGCAGTAAATATGAGGATGGTATTTTAAACGGATGTTGGGCAGCCCCAAAGTTCTTTTGTTTTAGAGTAAAGGCGGGTGGCTTTGGCGAAATTTGAAGGTGCACTAAGGCGTAAGCCATCTTATAAGGCTTTTGGTAGTTGGCTTGCTTTGTTTATACTTAATTATTTATTTTAAATTTTACAATATTTAAACAGAGGCGAATTATTTTTTGAAACAATAATAATATATAGAATGTAAGTCTTTTTCTTATAATTGGGTAATCCACTATTACGATAAATTTTCTTATTAATCTCGGAAATTAACCACGTTAAATATAAAATAATTGATTTTTGGCCGGTCGAAACCACAGGTCAAGAGCGCGAATGCAAGTACGTTCGTTCAAATAAAATAATTAGAACCGAGAGGATCTTCGCACAAAGACAAGACGGTCGGGGTATCCGAGAAGCCATAACCCCAGGCAAACTGAAAACAAAGAGAATATTCGGATACTCCCTATCCACAAAGAAACTCACAAATTACTGGTCGCATTTAAGATTGTTATATCTTGCAAAAACATTTGAACGTAATACGATAATGAATGTTGTATCGGAATTTTTTATTATTTATTATATATATTATTCTATTTAGAAAAGATACAATCCTCTTATAAAGATTTTTTGAACAAATTATTTTATATCATTTTAACGAGGATAAGTTGAAAAGTAATGCACATATGCTTGTAGAATGCTAACGAAATGACCTTTAGAAGTGTTCCAAGCGGTATGTGGAAGTAACAGTCCCCCTGTAGAAGCATGTGCAGTTTAAATGCCATCCACTCATACCGTATATTTTGAATGGCGGAGGTATTATTGTGCTAGATCTATCTATCCCCAGTTCGATTTCTTATGAATTAACTCATTAAATAACTTAACAGAATTTAAAAATATGTAACACATTATTAGTAAAGACCGTCCAGATAATGGAATAATTTTACAAGCATGTATTTTTATAGGGGGAAAAAGTGTTTAAAGGCACAGTTTAAAATACATATTGTTTTCGAAGGTTCTAAAAATTTTACAGAAACTATTATTATTTTATGTGTGTAAACTTGTCTAGTTATATGTTTGCATATGGGAAAGGTCGGAAGTGTTAGAAATTCCAAATATATATCCATGAACATTAACATTCATTAATAAAACCTGAGTTGTACGAATAAATAACTTTAAACATCGTCAGTCTCACTATCTTTTTAGCCTCCCCCCCCACTTTATTTTGACGGACATTTTTTCCGCACACCAACTTACTTGGAGAAATTGATTTGTCTAATGTTAACTCAAATTTGCTCATTTTGAATCAAGAAAATTCGTAAAAGTTGTGTTTTATTTTATTATCGCACAAAACCTAGAGATTAGCTCACCGAAGGTGGAGGAAGGGCTGGGATAAACTGAACTCCTCCCCCTAATATATATATATATATATATATATATATATATATATATATATATATTTATGTATATATATATATATATGGGGCCCCTAGGTAACATTTGCTACGGGCCCCGCGCTGTCTTAATCCGGCACTGATTCCACCATTCAATGTATCTCTGAGAAATAAACTTATAAAATGTGATTTCTCAAGTTGTTAGATTCTTGCTATTTTATAAACATCTGTCTTCTTTGTTGCTTTGTCCTCAGTATAACTATCATGGAAGGTGCATCTTAACCCTTTAACTCGCACTGTTCCTGCTCTGTGAACACCAAACTAACATATATTTTGTCTGTACCAAAAGAAAAAAAAAGAGCTTTTATAAAAAGGAAATGAATAAATGCAATAGAATGGTTTTATGGTAGGTGTCACTATAATTTTACAACATTACTGTATTTTTTACATAAATTATTTAAAGATTGTGAAAAAAAAAAAAAAAAAAAAAAAAAACCCACGGTAATACAGGAGAGTTAATATGTCACAAAAGGGATAATATTGATATCAAAATGCTAACAAAGTAGAAGGTATTTTAAAGTATTGACATAAGTATTATACCACCAATCCAGGAGCTATATATAAGTAATTTAGCAAATAAACTTAATAATATTTATTTTAAGACAATTTTTTTTCAGGCTAAAACTGTTCAAAAAAGTATTTTTTTCTGTTAGTCAAGGCAGCAATTTTCAAAGAAAGTAAAATCTTCTGCCCATAATAAGGAAAAATCAGATGTCCGGAATATTGGCGCACCTACGAAATCTGACATTTAGAAACCTGCAGTTCATACTAGTATTATTTTCATGATTCACTTATAAATTTATGAACTAAAAATTTTAATTAAATGATTATTATATCATAAGAATAATCAATTAGGATTAATAAACATTTTGTTTAATTTATCTATTACTGTGATGATAACCGACCCCCATCACGGGGGGAGGTGGGGGGGAAGGAAAAAAAGAAACTTTTGCTTTTTGCTTGTACCACTGTCCTGGAATTGCGAAGTCTGGACACAATTCCCCTCACCCTTGTCATGTGACACGAGATGCAAAGCATACTCCCATAACACATGCCCGTGTAAGCCAGAAAATCCATTGGTCCATACACTCCCAAGCACTTTCAAATAAATGAAATTAAATGAGTTTTTTAACACATGGAAACAAAATAAGTACTTTCTATGAACTCTACATCAAAAATTAGCAAATGTTCTCCCCCCCCCCAACAATTTCTTTCTCGCACTACCTTTATTGTCCCACAAAAAATGCTTGTGGGACAAGCATTAAGAAAAAAATCATGTTTTAAAAGCATTTAGAGCTATTCAGAAATATAGGAGGAGTGTTTAGGTACATTAGGGATTTTATGATTATTGTTTGATTTATATCAGCTCTAAACTATGTTTACTTTACGTTTCTCTGTTTATTCTTTTGATGGAACATCTGCCTCATTCTGAATGCATATCATTTACCAAAGAGGATAATGAGGCAGAATGTTTTGTGCATGGTTTTGACAGTCTTTGGTACTTTATTTGCAAGAATCTATTACATAAAGTCCTTTGTAGAGGAAAAAATTATAAAACCATAGTCTTTTTTTTATATTAATTGTTTTCATTTTACTCTTATTAACGCTAGGCTTGCTTTTAAAGCCATGAAGTATATTGTTTGGATTTGCTGATTTTGGGGAAGATCAGTTTCAGATTGTATTTGCTTTCTGATATGAAAAAGAGATCAGTGTTCTGATGAAAACAGGAAAGCGATATATTAGTATGTAATTTTTGGTTTTATTTACTTTTTTTGGACCCAGGGACAGCACAGATTTGATGCAAAATTTATTTAAAATTATACTTTTGTATCAGGAAATACCAAGAGATCTTCCAGCGCAAAAACCTTAAAAATTTGCTTTTTGCATCAGAATGCATCAAGAGATTTCATTTGGTGCAGTTTGGCACAATTGTCACAGCTCTAGCACCCCTGAATACATGGTTGAGTACAGATTTTTTTTTTCTTCTAATAAATTTTGTAGGTGTTTTCAAACCTGTCTCAAGTCATGTTATTGTTATTTTCCACAGGGCATGTACATGGACTTCCAAACTAAATACTGCTAAAAGCAAATATGCTTAATAAATATTTTCAATTCATAGTACAAGTGTTTCAGCATCAGTAATGATGCAGAGTTACTTTATCAGGTTCATGAAAAATTATTCATCAGAAAGAATATACAAAGGGAATTCCATAAAAACTGAGAGTTATTTTTTCACATAGTGGCAATACCACGAAACTAAAAAATAGAAGTGCAGGCGATTTTTTTCAAACTGTTAACTGTACGTTTATACAAAATTCTAAATGAAGCAGACGATTTTATTTTCCTAGTTCCGTGCTTGTTTAAAGAACTGTTTTATTTGCCCTACAGAAATGGAGATGAACTGGTAGGGAATTGGACATTACATCACGATAATGCTCGCCCGCATGTCGCTACTTCTGTTCAGGAATATCTTAAGTAAATGCAATATTAAAATCATGCCACATCCCCTTACAGTCCAGATCTCACACCATGTGATTTCTGGCTTTTTCCGACATTAAAGGAGAAGCTCCGTGGCAGAAAATTTAACACAGATTCTGAAGATATTTTAGCAGTGGAGGGTTCTTTGAAGTAGCTTCCAGAAAAGGGTTTCTCTACTTGTTTTGAAAAGTGGGTTGAACGATTGGACCATTGCATACCATCTGATGGAAGGTATTTTGAAAAAGAATGATGTATTTTTTGCTGTAAATATATTTCTTGATTTTTTATGATTTTACTCTCAGTTTTTATGGAATGCCCTTTGTATATTTGTATTCTAACTGGTTAAGGATCCCTTATGGAGACATCAGCCAGTCACTCCCCTCCCCTACCTCACTACCTCAAGTCAGACCCTGGTTTCAGGTTCAAACATAACTGAAAATTATAAATACAGTCAAACATTGTTAGTAAGTCACCTGGATAAGATGTCACTCTGCATATTACATCATCTTTCAGAAGTCCCGACCTATATAATACGCCTTTTCCCATATTGTACTCCACTTATTGCGTTGCTATTTTTTTCACCACTCCGCTTCAGACTTCAATTTTAAGAACTGTACAAACTCAGTCCAATTTCTTTAACAAGGTTATCACCAAAAGCCCTTAATTTTTGTTGAGCATGACTGTCAGCATTTTTTCTTACAAAAACTGTTGCTTTATCAACAAATTTTAATAATTCATTCAAGACTATATTTTTTGTTTTGACTTCCGTATGAGACTAAATGTGACACACTGTACAGATAAATTATAAGATCTAGGTACCATCTTTACTTCCCTTAATTTGTCATCCATTTTATTAATTTAAAATCTTATTCTACAAATTTATATAAATTATAATGCAATTTAATTATAAGCACACTTGTTATATAAACCTTTAGAATTTCATTTTGCATTTAATATAAACTCTACTTAAGAAGTCACTGCACTTAGTAAGTCATTTTTAGTGGCTGCCGAGAGTGATGTACTAACAAGGTTTGACTGTATTCTGATTTTGGATGCACATTCAGGGTAACGGTCAGTACCCATTCATAAGTATCTCACCCACTAGGCATTTACCCAACAAGCTATGCATATGAGACAACAAAGCTCTCCCTGTTTACTTAATTAGTAAAAATGGAAATGTAAAAAAATAAATAAATCAAGAGTAAAACAGCTTACACTATAATTTACATCCCAATCTTCATAATTCGAATACTGTAGCAGATCTTCAAATTTATCACACAGGCTTTGCAGTGTTTCTTCAGATACATTTTCATAATCAACTAAGGAATCTAAACTGTATAAAAATGAATAAATAGTTAATTTATTTAAAAAAGTCATTCTAAAATTTAATGTTCAATTTACTAAAATGGACAGAGTAAACTGTCTGAAAGGATGACAATTACAAGAAAATACGTCACTAAAAAATGACCTTGTAGTGAATATTACTCTGAAAAGGAGAAGGGTTGCTGCACAAATTTTGAGTTTGAAAAAGACTGCAGTTACATTGTCTGATAAATTGCAAATACACAATAAATGAAAAAATTATTGCATCAATATATAAGCAATGTTGGAACATTATTTAATATCTAATTTTTAAAACCTAGAACATTTTATTTTAACTTTCTTTACCATCAAAAAAGGTAAGAGTTTAAAAATTTTCAAGAAGTCAGGATATGTTTTTAATCCAGTGGAACCACTGATGTTACGTAATATTAATGGATTATATATGTTATACTGAATATGTTTCATTAATTGATCGGGGCATCTATCAGATTCATGACTTACCCACTTCACAGCCTTCATTCAATGGATATTTTAACATTATGCATATAAATTAACAATACTTTTGAATTTTTATAATTTCTAAAAGTATTTGAACAATGAAATGCATTCTGCTTTTTGCAAAATAAAACAGAAAATAACATCAAAATGAAAAAAATACATTAGAAAACAAAATTGAAGTCAGAATTTTCAGTTAATTCTGTGAACTCTTTGGCATTTCCCCCTGCTGTTAATAAACTAAATAATGTATATAAATCAATGATGTTATCTTACAATATTGAAATTGACTCTTTTTCCGTATCTCTGATTGTTTTTAATATAAGAACGAATTTATCCACCAAATAGTGGTTTCCTTGCATAGTGCATGGCAACTTTAGTATACATAGACCCTATTTTTATGCCTATAGCTCTTGCTGTTCAGAAATTATTACAGTGACAATGGATTTAGCAGGCACATGTTATATACAGGGTGTCCCCAAAACGTCCTGTTAATTTTCAAAAAGTTACACTTTTAAAATTTGTATACAGCCCCCATACAAAAAAAAAAAATTCACAATTAATAAAATGGGCCCCATATACCAATGGGGCAAGTTTCAAAATTTCAACCTTTTATCATAAAAGGTCTCGGAGATATCTTTTAAAAAAGATGATCAGGGGCTATCAGGGATGAGATTGGCAAAGGAGCAAAAAAGCTGAAATCATACGAGAGCAAAAATTTGTACATGTAATATTTATATCTAATTAATGTGAAAAAAGTTTTAAGAGAAGAAAATCATTGGAACATGCTAGAAGATAAAAATATCACACAGTTAACTAATAACTACAATCGGGAATTCACAGAAAAAACAGAATTTTCAGAGGAAAAAGACAAAAAAGTGATTTCCTCTTTATTCACAAAAAGCTGAAGAATTTCATCCCTGGGCTATACATGAATTGGAGATAAGAGCATAAGTGGGTGCCGGTCGCCAAACCAGACACATCGCCAAAGCTTTTGATAAGTAAACAAGTGTGTCTAATCGACAAGAGGTATTTAGCAACACTTGTGCAGAGTTGTGTTGTTTCATGAAGTCATTAGAAATTATGCGATTGGTTGAAAGAATTGAACTGCTAACTGTACTTAACAGCCTGACACAACCTGCATACTCATTGAACATGCTTGATTGTTGTGTGTGAAAAAAAAATGATTTTTGATGAAGTTACAAGTGTGGAGTTATTTAAGAGTGGTGTTTAAGAAGTGAAATGTTGGGATATTTTTACATTAAATGTGGCTAAGATGTTTAAATAGAAAATTTGAGGTATGTGCTCTTGTTTATATTTAAATATTTATTGAATGATATATTGTATTCGTCTACGGTTGAGATTTTATATTATTGTCTTTTATTGTACGGTATTTATATAAAGGTTATTGTATGTTGTGTTATTTTACTTTTATGTGAATTGCTGAAATAATGAATTATCATGAAAAAATGGATATTTATGTTTTAAGAAAGATGGATAATTTTGTTTGATATATGGGTTTACTTATATGGATTTGCAGAAATCACGTGCACTATTTAGGTTTAATATGAATCAATATATTAGGAGTTTTGAGTTGTCTGTGGTGAGTTTTGATTTTATTCTGTTTTTAGTAGTGTAAATTTTGTGTTTTGGAGATATTAAAACTGAATAAATCCTTGGGGAGGAGGGGGGGTGGTACAGCAAGTTGTCTGTTTATTTGAGTGTTTTTCTATTAATTTTAAACTGTGATTTTACCGGACTATATTCCGTATACGGTGCTGTTTACATTTTGATGTTTTGTTTACAAATTGATTTGGCGTTGGCTCTGGCGCCGTCATGGGCGATGCTCAGCTGGAGTGAAGTACCCTGCAGGTGATTGTTTAGACTAGTAACCAAAGAGAAACACGGGGTGTTTTGAAGTATGGGATTTTCATTCAGTGCTAATTGAATGACGATAGTTGTTTGTTTGTGGCTAGTGATAGAGTGGATTAAGTTAATCTTTGATTTTCCTTGTGGTTTTGATTCTGTTTTAAGGACTCTTTATCGTAGGTTAGTAAGCGTATCGGGGAATTTTGTCGTCAGTATTTATGTGTGGAATATGAAGTTTTTTTATGTTTTGAAAGGAAAAGGAGCATTCTTTTGTGTGTGTTTGATAGAAATATGGTGTGAATATAGAGCTAAATAAAAGAAAGCATGCTGGTGTTACGTTATAAGCCGGTGTGTGTTGGGGACATTTCTCAGCGGTTATTTAAAAAAAAAATAAAGGTAAGTGCTCTTTTTTAACGAATCTTTGCAATGTTTAAGGTTTTTAATGTGAATTTTAAATTGATATTCGATGTGTTTTATGTTTTCATAAGTGCTATTTACGTGCTATTCTAATCATACTGACTTTATAAGAGGTGTACAAGTAGGTTGTTTAATCCACCGATGTTTTTTTGAGTTGAAAACGGGCCAGTGTTTGCCCAGTTTACATTAGCTGTACAACTAGGTTGCTTAATTCACTGTTGTTTTTTTAGTTAAAAACGGTCCACTGGTTGCGTAGTTTACATAGCTGTACAACTAGGTTGCTGAATCCACTGAGGTTTTTTTAGTTAAAGACGGTCCACTGGTTGCATAGTTTACATAGCTGTACAACTAGGTTGCTGAATCCACTGAGGTTTTTTTAGTTAAAAATGGTCCACTGGTTGCTCATTTTTAGTGGAATATATGTGCAATTTTAATGTGCTGATCGTGGAAAATGGTTGGTGACAGTCGCTGGAGCTTGGCGGCCGCCAAGTGGACCGTTTTTAACTAAAAAAACAACAGTGAATTAAGCAACCTAGTTGTACAGCTAATGTAAACTGGGCAAACACTGGCCCGTTTTCAACTCAAAAAAACATTGGTGGATTAAACAACCTAGTTGTACACCTCTTATAAAGTCAGCATGATTAGAATAGCACGTAAATAGCACTTACGAAAACATAAAACACATCGAATATCAATATAAAATTCACATTAAAAACCTTAAACATTGCAAAGATTCGTTAACAAAGAGCACTTACCTTTATTTTTTTCAGGGTTCGCGTTTACTCAGATTTCTGAGTCATTTACCCAAATTTTGTTGACTGTGATGCAAAAAAATGCACACATAATGGGTTTTGCATATGCAAAAACCCATATCTCTCAAGATAATGGGCTTTTGTGACCCACTTTTATCAGACGTCAGCGCGATCCCTGTTTTTTTTAAATAACCGCTCAGAAATGTCCCCAACACCCACCGGCTTATAACGTAACACCAGCATGCTTTCTTTTATTTAGCTCTATATTCACACCATATTTCTATCAAACACACACAAAAGAACGCTCCTTTTCCTTTCAAAACATAAAAAAACTCCATATTCCACACATAAATACTGACTACGAAATTCCCCGATACGCTTACTAACCTACGATAAAGAGTCCGTAAAACAGAATCAAAACCACAAGGAAAATCAAACATTAACTTAATCCACTCTATCACCAGCCACAAGCAAACAACTATCGTCATTCAATTAGCACTGAATGAAAATCCCATACTTCAAAACACCCCGTGTTTCTCTTTGGTTACTAGTCTAAACAATCACCGCCAATGTACTTCACTCCAGCGGAGCATCACCCATGACGGCGCCAGAGCCAACGCCAAATCAATTTGTAAACAAAACATCAAAATGTAAACAGCACCGTATACGGAATATAGTCCACGTATCTGATCTTTTCAGTGACATTGTATTTGAATTAAACTGCCCAGATAACCAGTTACATCCGTTGGATATCCTACAGATATCATTTAGATCCTGCAGCCGTCATATCATACTGTAGGCGTCTATAGAAATCCACTGGCTACTTTGTATCTGACAGATGCTAGAGATCCAGTCAGAGAATCCAACGGATACCTGCCGATGTCACTTTTAGACGAACATGCGCAGTTATCAGAACTTTCGGAATCGGAAGTAATCGGAAGACAGTAGCCATTTTGTTGAGCGCGAAAATGTGTGCAAGTGTGGCGAGTGGCTTGCGAAGTTAATAAACTACAATACCTGTATTTGAACTTCATACCTTCATGTAGATAAAGTAAGTTTTTTAATGCATACGTACGTGTATTACTTATTGTAAAAGAATTATTAAAAAAAACTTCTTTTAAGAGTTGAAAAACTTATGATTGTTTGGTTTCCTTCACGTGGTATGTGTGTGTGCTTGCAAACGTTGCTTTATTCAATGCCTAGTAATTAGTATTTTAAGCCGGAAAGGAGTAAATAAATAGTAAAAAATTTGCACTACTACAAAGATTTAAAAAATTTGTGATTTTGCAAGTCGAGTTGTTGACTATCCATATTTGTTTTGAAATTGCCTTTTTATAGGTGTCAATCTCGATATTTTAAATGGTTAAGTTTTCTACATTAAAAAAAAAGGCTGAAAATAACATGTTACATATTAGATAGAAAGAATTCAGATTTATTTTGGGGGAAAATGCTTAACTAAATTGCTCCTGTTGTTAATTGTTTATTTATTTTTGCTACTGTGACGAAAGATTAACATTTTACACTACCTGAAAATATCGTTTTGCATAGTACCCTTCTTTGTCTTATTTCACAAAGTTTTCAATTAATTTTGATGGGATATTGCTGGATTTATGTGCTCAGATATAGCATTTGAGAAATGCAACAAACAATTGTGTTTTTAATTGTTGAATGTGTTCATTACAACAAAGCAAAATTTACATAAAAAATATCAGCCTTTCTGATTATTTTAATTTATCAAGTTTGCTATGCTATGGTTTTTAAATTAACGAAGTTTTTATGTTTGTTATCTGAGCAGTTTTAATTTTGGTTTTTATAAGTAAACTAATTTGTATTTTAATTATATTAATTTGAGCATTGAAAATATTTAGTTCAGCTTACATTATAAGTTATCCTGGAGTGAGTTTTCTTATAGTAGTATTAAGATCGTGGTGTGCAAAAATGTGATTTTGGTACATATATACAAATAAACATAGGGCCTTAAAAATTTTAGTGTCTCTTCAAAATATGTACTACACACTGTAATAAACAAAAAATCTTTCAATTGTAATACTACGAAAATTCTTAGCTTGTGAATTAGTTTAAAGTTTTGTGAAATGTGATGTGACACTTTGAAAACTTTTCTTCTGCATTTCCATGTTAACCCTCCAAGCGGCTGAGACGTAAAATCCTGTTCACTTCATTCCAGTTTTCACTGCAATGCTTCTATAATTAAAATTATATATAACACCAAGGCACCATAAAATATATTTCGATATTAAAGCTTATGGATATTTTAGGAGTTAACTTTTTAATAATTACAAATCTTCCTATCAAAATTTTATTTTTAAAATAATTTTAAAGCTGCATGAAAATTTTGCAGTGTAAACAACTTTACATTATTTGCCCATTTCCAAGACGCTCAGAGGGTTAACAAAATTTTTATGGAAGTTTCGTAAGAAGCAAAGTTTTTTCCATTCATTTCACTGTGTACTGCAGTTTATAAAGAATCATTTTCAATTAATTTTGTAATTTAATAATCATTTTCAATTAATTTCAATTAATTTTGTTTACCAAAACCATGCATCAGGTTTTGTGTTTCTTTAAACTACAGCCTGGCAAATGTTGCTTTTATAGGGGCACCCACGGAGGGGGCTATGGGGGCTCAAGTCCCCATAGAGTAGAAGTAAAAAGCATTGAAAATCGTCCCTAATGAATTAAATTTTTCTTTTTAAAAATTGTCTTTAAATTATTTCTAAAGAACATTTTATAAAGTTAGTTTGTGAATAAATACTTGCAGTTACTATACAAAGGCAGTTAAACTCGTTTTCAACGATACTGAAAAGATCTGATTATAATTTGTCAACAGCATTGCTCATATGCATGTTGTTCTATGGGCAAGTCAAGTGGCACAGAATATTTTGACATTATAAGGGAGCTATAACTATATAATCGAGGTCACTATAACAGAGTTCAGCAGAATTTGTAGCCTACCCCCCCCCCCCCCCCCCAACTAAAACCCTGAGTGAGCCAGTGGTTACTTTTTCAATTTATATTGTTAATTTATTAATTATTGTAATGGTTGTACGTAGTCAGAGAATAAATTATAATGATTTTAATAGTCATGTTTATCATCCCTTAAATTAAGTGTAATCACCATCTCCATTGACATGTATGAGAATAAGATGACTTTAGAGAAATGTTTTGATGCAATACTTTTAATGCTACATATACTTTCAACTATCAAAAACAAGATCTCTAAGCATGTTCTTGAAAATAGGTACCTTTTATGATAATTTGAAAACAAAATGACATTCAAATTTTTTTTTAAAGTTCCTTTTTCATCTGATTATGCTGTTGCACTTCAGAAAATTTTGCAGTGTAATTCTCTTGTTTATTACACAGTTAGTTCTTTTAGAAATTTTCAGAACTCTCAATTGATTTATAGGGATGGGATAATCAAATGTAGTCTAGCATTTAAAGAGGTATTGTTTGTTCGCGAAGCAGGTTTTCTTTTGTTTCTGCTTTCAGTCTGGTAATACTTAGGTAAAATAATGTAAATTGTGGAAATGCAAAATCATCAGAGTTTATTGAGGATGTATGCAGACAAAATTTGTCTTTTTTGTGGCTCCTTCACAAAATTACATTTGAATAAAGCATCCTTAGGGAGGGGGGGGGGGGATCAATTAAACTGGCCCTTCACAAAAAATATAGTTGAATTAAAATGATCTTCAGTATTTTGCACTGTATTTTAATTTGTTTCGTAAACTGTTTTAACAAGGAAAACTTTGACAAAAATTCACATAAATTTTCCCAGAAAAGTGTATAATACATTCAGTTACAATATATGTGTCATATATTTATATGCTGTGTTTAAATTTTGTTTAAGGATTTTGCAGCAAATGAAGCTTGAATGATTCAAAATTTTGGATCCTTTCCTTTAAAATCTTGCAGAAGCTTTTATTTTATGTAATTGGACTATAAATATGTTATTTTAACTTACTGAGTGCGGCATTTCGACTTTGATAATAATCAACTCCTGATTATATATATATATATATATATATATATATAAATTTATCAACTCATACAGAGTGTTAAAAAATAATTTTGTTTTATATTTCTAAGTACTTTGATTTTTAAACAGCATGACTTCTCAAAATTGAAAGTTTAAACTAGTTAAATTCCTTCTGATTACCTAACCTCTCAACAAATAGACAATAAAATTCTCACTATTCTAATTAAGTTGATGAAAGTTGCAAACTAAAAATATCAATTTACATTTGTTTTACATATTTTAGATGTGCGAATAACCTATCATTAACATTTGATGCAATTTCAGTTTTTAGTAATGAGATAATTTTATTCACATACTAATACATTAATGTGGATGAGTAACATGCAATTTGTATTTATAAACTTTAACTGTAATACTTTATTGTTTTACATTAAAGGGGTTAAAACTGAAGTCTTGGAGAATTCTGGTGAGAAATTGGCTGAAGAACACAGTTGCTTATGATTCAAAGGAAAAAAAAAAAAGAGACTTAATTCATTAATTATTATGGACCTTAATTGTAGGTAAGTTTTAGCACGTTTGAACTAAGTTACTAATTAATTTGATATGCTTCTTTCTAGCCAAAATGAAAATCTACAGTATTTTCGCTGGTTCTGCTTATCTTGAATTGATCCATCATTGAGAATGAGAAACCACAACAGATTGTAACCTTTTGTTGTTACCAGAAAGTACCCAAACTTGTAAAATTTTCAGCGTGAAAATGAACTACATTTTTTTTTTTGGGGGGGGGGGGATTTAGAGTGTATAAAAAAATCTGTTTACAAAATTAGATTAATAATATTTATGAATAATTAGTGTTGTTAAATTCCAGTAATCTTTTGAAGAATATTCTTGACAAGGAGAATTTTCTCTTGAAAGTTATGAAAGAGAGTTTTTCATATGGAAACTTGTAATTGGATATCCTTAAATTTGAACAAATCATCAAAAAGAAAGCTAAATTTTATTTTTTATCATTTCCCTAAAACTCATATCTTCAAATAAAATCTAATCATTTTTCATTTTCAAAAGACAAAATGCTTTATTAGAAACATGTTCCATTTCGTGAACCTTTTGAAATTGTACTAACTTTTATTTTTATCCTTTAAGAGTTTAAAATTGTGGACCCAAATGTGCTGATTTCCCACATTTTTTTTTCTTTTATTGATCAATTAGCAGTTTTTTTTCCCTTGGGGATGAGGAGCTTTTTGCAAATGTCCATAGGAACTTAAGCTGCAGTTGTTACAGGCATACTTGCTATTTTTAATGCACTTTTTGTCGAATTCATGTCTTTCCCCCATAATGCAGTACATCCAGCAGACTTCATTACACAAAATTTCCTAAAAAGCCTTCTCATGCACAATATTGTGCTAATTCTGATGGAATTTCTTTCACTGGGGCATTCTTAGAATCAAATGTTTATTTTAACCTTTGTCATTTAAAGGTTATCCTAGGGAAAATACTAAGTGGATAGGTCTAGTATTAGGAATTGTGCAGGAAAGGGCGGTATGTGTACCAAAGATGGTAGATGCATGTCATGCATGTTCAAAGTTAGCTTTATAGTTTGGAACATACTTTTTAAAGATCTGCAATTAAAAAGAAGTATATATTTAGGACTCACACTCACCTTTCAGTTATTTAAAAATTATCTTTCATAAGAGCTATTTATTTTTAGAAGTTAATTGTCTCAAAAAAAAAAAAAAAAAAAACTTTTGAACTTTTCTCTTAAATAATCTTTTCTTCTCTTCGCAAAATAAAGACTTCCTCATAAAATCGCAGCAAATGTGTGTTTTACCAAACTGTTGAATTGATGATTCTTGATGAGATCTGGCTGTAAGCATAATAAAATGTAAAATAAAATACCTGTTTCAAATCATTCAGCCAAAAGCATATGTGCATTAAATGCTAGTTGTTTATTTATAGATATATTAACAGCATTTCTAACCATTTTTTCAGGTGCTGTGTGTGATGACTGACTGAACAGGTGTGTTAAACCTAGTTGGAGAAGAATTCCATACTCTGCCATGGTGTCATGACTTATTTTGTAAAGAATACCCATCACAAACATGTTCAAATATTAAATATGTAAAAACGTCATTGTGTCATGCCAAAGAGAGAATAATATATATGTAAAAATAAATGACGAACAATAAATAAATTGAGTTTCAAAAAATTTTGTTGTTCTTATGCTAATTATTTTCAGGCATTTCTATTAACTTGAGCAAAAGGTACGTCTGATTTTTCTTTTCTTTAAAGCCATTCTTGATTTTTTTTTTTTTCATAAATTGTCTGATTTATTTTAATGCCCAATTCTCTTAGAATTCAGAGTAGGAAAAGGAGTATATTTCAGTTGTTCTTCCTCTGTCGTACAAAATTGCCACTTGACTCTTTTTCAAATTTAACGTTTCTATAATCTTGTAATTTCTAATTCACAAGGACTGTTTTTAATTGAAATATTGTTTTATTTTTACAACGTTAATTATTCATCCAGATTTGTTTATTCTAGTAATTAACTTATTAGCCTTTATGAAAAATTTTATACAGCAGCTGAAATCACTGATTAGTATTTAAATTATATTGTTTACAAAATTTTTCATTAAGCTTTTTTTAAGTGTAATTTATATAAATTAACCTCTCCTCAAGTAATTAAATTTGCTTTAGGTCAGCATTTTGCTTTATTTTAAATTTTGTGTTATGTTACACAAGCATTTCTTAAATTAGCCCTACCAAAGAAAAAACAATTTAAGCTTTATTTTTAACACTAGAAGCGCCAGAGCAGTCATTTTGACTGTTTTCGCCATTTTAGTTTGGATTCCTAAAAGACCCTTTACTTTAGGAAGTCATAATTTTTTGAATTCCCCTAAAAAACCTTGAAAATTATTGGCGCCAAATATGCACTGAATGAAAATAAAATTAATGGAAATATTTTTATGTATACCTAGAAGCGCCACGAGCAGTCAAATTGACTGCTAGTGAAATTGAGTTTATTCATCGTACTCTATCAAGCAGAAAAAAATCTTATCATGAAGAAACATTTCCTCTGCATATTCCTTTCATTCACTATTTCTCTAATCCATGAAATACTTGTCATTTTCTGCCCCCTTCCCCAGCCCCCCTCCATTTAAAAAAAAAACAATGTCCCGTAATCGTTTTCGAGATATCATGGAAAATCTAAGATTTGATTTGAAGTCAAACAGGAGTCAACGTTAGAAACTGATAAGTTTGATATGTTTTCAGACATCTGGAACAAATTTATAGAAAACTGTGCTCTTTCTTATAAGTCAGGAGAAAATCTGGTGTTGGATGAACAAGTATTTCCATCAAAAGTTAGGTGCAAGTTTATTCAATGTATGCCGAATAAACCAGATAAATTTGGTATAAAATTTTGGAGGCTAGTTGATGTTGACTCAAAGTTTATGTGCAATGCTTTTCCATACCTTGGAAAGGATAACGCAAGAAATGAAAATGAAAGCCTTCCTGAAAATATAGTAAAGTGCCTTCTGAGCCCTTATCTGAATACAGGTAGAAATATGACAGTGGACAACTATTTTTCTTCGCTTTCATTAGCTAAAAAACTTAAAATGAAGAATACAAGTTTTGTGGGGACAGTAAGAAGACATCGAAAAGAAATTCCACATGATATCAGGAAATCAAAAACTCAGCTTCACGAAGCAGTTTTACTGAAAAATGGAGACACTACATTGACAGTGTATCAGGGTAAAAAGAATAAAAATGTCCTGCTTCTAAGTACCTTGCATACAGATGTAAATGTAGAGTCACAAACTGTGAAAAAACCAAAAACAGTAGAATTCTACAACAAAACCAAATATGGAGTCGACATTATTGACCAAATGACACGTAAATATTCTGTGCGGGCTGTTTCCCGTAGATGGCCCATGCATATTTTCCATAATATGCTGGATTTGGCAGGAACTAATGCCTGCATTATCTACTGAGAAATATTCATACAGAGTGGTAAATCTGTAATAAGACATAACTTTCTTTTTCAATTGGCAGAAGAATTGAGAGCGAGTCATTTGAAGAAAAAGACAAGTGCACAACTGCCCTCAGAAATTTTGAACACTACTAACAAACTCTCAAAAAAGAGACCGCAGTGCCAAATTGGATTTTGTAAAAACAACGAAACAAGTGATATGTGCCAGAAATGTTCACATTTCATATGTGGTAAATCCACTTCCAGCATTGAAAAAATTCTAATATGTAAAAATTGCGAATAGCATTAAAATGAGTTTTATTAAAAAGTAAGTAAAAATATTTTTTGTAGCATGTATTTTAAAAAAAATTAACATTTTATTCTTTAAAAAAGCTTTTAAAAATACCATAAACTTTTTGTATTTAAATAAATGTACGAAATTCTTTGAGCAGTCAAGTTGACTGCTGCTGGCGGTTCTAGGTAGAAAGAAAGTGCAGCGCTTCTAGTGTTAATAACATGAAAAGCAAGGAACTAGTGAATTTGAAGGTTATTAATTTCAAAATGAAATTCACAACTAAACATTTATGTACTAAGAAAGTGTGTGCTTTTTTTAGACTACAAAAATTTTCTTATTTCTTCAGTAAGCTGTAGTATATCAAAGTAAAGTATACTTAAACAAATTTTTAGTAACTAAATACCAATAGCTGAGCTACAAACATCCTGCTGGGAAATTGCACTTTTATAGAGCGTTGCCAAAAATAATTATTGGATGTTTAAAACTTTATACTGTTGATATCCCATTGGACATTAAAAAATCAATTTACAGTATTTATAAGATATTTAATTATGCTGCTAATGTGGCAGTATTTTACTTACCACATTAATAGCAAAATTAAATGTAATAAATGCAGTAAATTGATTCTATAAATTTCTAATGGGATATCTACAGTGTAAAGGTTATAAACACCCAATAGTTATTTTTGAGAGTTAAATAAGGGCCCTGCAAATATCCAGAGGGATATTTGTAGATCATCTGTTAGATCAAATTGTAGGCCTGTAAACATCCAGTGATTAAACTGGTGGTGTTCTATAAAGGTCCTGCGATAGTCCTATCGGACATTTGCAAGCCGTCTATCGTATCAAACTGGACCTGTAAACATCCAGTGATTAAACTGGCAATGTTCTATAAAGGTCCCGCGATAGTCCTATCGGACATTTGCAAGCCGTCTATCGTATCAAACTGGACCTGTAAACATCCAGTGATTAAACTGGCAATGTTCTATAAAGGTCCCGCGATAGTCCTATCGGACATTTGCAAGCCGTCTATCGTATCAAACTGGGCCTGTAAACATCCAGTGATTAAACTGGCAATGTTCTATAAAGGTCCTACTATAGTCCTATCGGACATTTGCAAGCCGTCTATCGTATCAAACTGGACCTGTAAACATCCAGTGATTAAACTGGCAATGTTCTATAAAGGTCCTGCGATAGTCCTATCGGACATTTGCAGGCCGTCTATCGTATCAAATTGACCTGTAAACATCCGGTGTAAGGTCCTGTCAGCGTCCCATCGGACATCCTGTAGACATAAATAAGTGTGACATTGTGATACCCACTGGACATCCTACGTCCAGCTACGTAGCAGACGGCATCATCCAGTGGATGCATGAATATCCTGAATGAGGAAACCAGAGGATTTCCGTTGTTTGTCTTTGTGTTATCGGGGTGCACTTCATACACTAGCTGTATTTATTAACACCAGCATCTTATGTGTACATATTAACACCAGCATCTGCCACTTATTAAAAACCAGCATCTTTTTTTGGTAAAAAATATTTTAGAAATAATTAAGACAATTTTAAAAAATACTTTAATTCATTAGTGATAATTTTCAACTTTTAAAGGTTTTCACTTCTAACACTCCAAATTTAGGGTGGGCTTTAGCCTCCATAGCCCCTTCCATGGGTGTGCCTATGCCCCCCATTCTAGGAAGATCGCCAATGTAGCTTTGCATGAACAATAGAAACAATTAAAGTGTAATTAAGTATAATAAACTAGCACTAATTACTAATGTACTAACTTACATACGACGACTTACATACATATGAACTAACTTACATACGAACGCGAAGATAAAGGGAGCTGTAGCCCACCCAAGAAAATCAAGCCAGTTACACCAAAGTATATTTTTATAAGTTAATTAAATTTGACATCATTTGCAAAACTGGAGATTCAAACAAAGAAAAAAATTGTGCAAAATCAAGTTTCAGAATCAGTTTCTGATACTCTTGAGAAAATGATCACTGAAATATCATCCCTGCAAAATTGTTTACAAAAATAAACACGATTATACGAAATTTTAAATTATGATTTATACTTACTTCAACGGTTTTCTATCACTAGTTTTAGATGAACAGGAAACACCAAGAAAAATGTTATGTTTCGTTGAAAGAATCTAAATATATAGATCAAATATATTAGAAGATAATAATCGACCTACTACTACATATCAAATATTACGCAATGAAACTTACAGCTCGAATTGGAGCAAAAAAATTATTTTTATTGATTCTCACGTTCAATGTACTAATTGCTCGACAGGATGAAATAAAGCATTTTGGTGTGTTAGTAATATATTTCACACTCTTTGCCAGGAAAGGAGAAATATAACCAATTTTGTATACTGCCATAGAAAGGGAAACTGTTTGGTTAAATTTGGATATTATTTTATTGATGTATCAGGTTGAGTGACTTGTAAAATGTATGAACGGTTATTAAAAATCAATAGAATGTAAAATTCATAAACGAACGATGAATAATGCATTCTATACTACATTACAGAGTGTGTTGATTGACCATTTTTTTTCCACCGGCAAGGCAATTTGTTGAGTATTTAACAACAGATGCTTATGATGAGAATTATACCAATCACTTCTGTGAAATTTACCTCAATGGTAAAGATTTACAGTATTCTTTCTTTCAAGGTAAGGTCAGGTGACCATATTTTCCAGAGTAGAATTGAGGACACCCCCAATTCTGGAACAAAATTGGGGACATTTTATAATTAATGAAATAATTAACAGTAATTTAATAAAAAAACAATGCAATAAAAAAAATTGTCCCCAATTCCTGTTACCCCGGAAAAAGGGGACGTTTGGTCACTTTACCTTATCTAAAGTGACCAGACCTAGACGAGATTTCGGAACAAGAAAATAGGGATAAATCAGCGTGACAATATTTTGGGGACATTTTATTATAAATTCAATGCTTTCCTCAATTAAGCTTCTATTTATCCAACTAAAACATTATTAGCATTCATAAAATGAAGAAAACATGATTTATTTTTTTAAAATTTCAGAAGAAATATCCATTTTAATAAGGTGTCCAGATTTTTGAACATAGAATCGGGAATATGACCCCGATTTGTAAACAAAACTGCTGACATTTATAATTAACTAGCTGAAGCACCCGTTCTTCGCCCGGAATGGATATTGATAAACCAACAATTACAAATGGAAAATAAATAAATATATATTAAACATACTTTGGTTACATATTTTATCGCTACAAAATCTGTTTTACAGTATTCGTCAGCCATATTCTATCTATACTTGATTTTTAAAAAATACTGTTTGGGATGTGCATCAGATTCTCCGCGTATTTGTCTTGTTCTTCAAAATTGAAATCTACGTCAAAATCCCCTCTATTAAAACTGTTTTAAAATTCCCGTCAGAAATATTCTTACTTCACCTTTATTTACACGAATATAGACACCAATATTCCAATTAAATAAACAGTAGTGTTAGGCAATTTCTCGACAAAGATGGTTGAGTTGTGGGGTTATGGCCAATTAGCTAAACGTTGGCTCTTCTGGGGGGTGGGGTGCCCCACATGGGAGTCTTTCTAAGGGGTCCCAACCCGCAATTACGCTAAGTTTTGGAGGAAACCACGGAAACTCCGATCGGTTAGGTCTGCGGACGCAATTTTGTTTTGAACCAGGCACCTTCCATCTCCCAGTTCAGCGTGCTAAGCGCTCGGCCACTGGTGGAACACTCGACAGAGATGGAACACATCTTTTCGAGGACTCATTTCTTTTATGCCAAACTTCGCGATAAATCCTCAAAAATGGCAAACCTTGGAGACTTTTCACATTTAATCTGGCAGCTCTTGAAACATGATTCGCCCTTTCACCAGCTTAGACAAAAATCTTTGTCTGGAATTAACAGCAGTGAAGAGCTAAAAAATACGTGAAAAACACCTTTTTTGTCAACTGTCCTTTATTAAAGTCGAACATTTAAAAAACCTTGAAAAAGATTTTTATGAATTAGTGTTCGTTTCATTTTAGTGCAAGATTTTTATGGCTATGTTCATTTCCCTTCAATGTATGTAGACAAATATGAAAGGAACTGTTTGGCTCTTCACACCAGTTTGGACACGAACTTTAAAAACCCTGAAAGTGACTGTTATGCATTCGTGTTCGCTGCATTTTAAAGCAAGAATTTTATGGCTATCTATATCCCTTTTAGACATGATGGCAAATTTGGAAACAACGTTTAGACCCTTTTGTCCGTTTTGATGAGAATTCTAGAAAAACCTGGAAATGATTTTAAGGCATTTGTGTTCACTATATTTTTAAGCAAGAATTTTAAGCTATCTCGTCTTCCTCTGATATATGAAGGGAAAGGTGAAAAGAACGTCAAAAAATGTTACGGCCCCTTACACCTGTTTCGGTGTGAATTCTAAAACACTCTGAAAATTATTGTTAGGCATTCGTGTATGCTACATTCTAAAGCAAGAGTTTTATGGCTATCTCCAGTTCCCTTTGAGATATGATGGCAAATTCGAAAATAGCGTTTTGGCCCCTATCCCCGTTTTGATGCGCATTCTAAAGAACCCTGAAAATGAATTTTAAGCATTTGTTTTCACTATACTTTTAACCCGGAATTTTAAGGCTGTCTCTTTTTTCCTCTGAGATATGAAGGGAAATGTGAAAAGAACGTTTTGCTCCCATATCCTCGCCCCCCCCCCTTTGGGTACGAATTTTAAAAAACATGAAAATGATTTTTAGGTATTGCTGTTAGTTGCATTTTAAAGCAAGAATTTTATGGCTGTCTCTTTTTTTCCTCCGAGATATGAAGGAAATGTGAAAAGAACGTTTTGGCCCTTTACGCCCGTTATGGTGCAAATTCTAAAAAACCCTGAAATTAATTTTTAGATATTTGTGTTAGTTATATTTTAAAGCAATAATTATATGGCTGTTTCTTTTTTCTTCTGAGATATGAAGGGAAATGTGAAAAGAACGCTAAAGAACGTTTTGGTCCTTTTCGTTCGTTTGGGTGCGAATTCTAAAAGAATCCTGAAAACGACTTTTAGGTATTTTTGTTAGCCGTGAAATTCTTGCTTCAAAATATGACTATCTCTTTTACCCCCTGAGATATGAAGGGAAACGTGAAAAGAACGTTTTGGGTTGCCACTGAAGTTTGCGTTCGAATATTCAAAAATCGCTTCTTAAATGACGCTTTGGGCACAAAAGCTATGAGCTCCTAAACTTTCATGTCTGTATCTGCGGTAAATTTGGCTGGGTGATGATCATCAGTCAGTCAGAATATCTTCCTTTTTATATAGAGATTATAAAACTTTTAGGTTGCCAATTAATATAGTTTTAATAATTACGTGACTTCAAATCACTTAATGGTGCATTTATCGCTAATTTGTTCAATTTCGTTAAAACGTGTGCATAACGCCTAGAGACTCATGACTGCGAAGCTCGCCAAACTGCGGCAATTTTTAGGTTGGCGAGAGTGGAGGGACGTTAATTAAAATCATAACTTAAGTTTAGTTAAAAGTTATCACTACATTCATTGACTGTTAGTCAGTACAAAATTCGCTACGTCAGTTAGTATAACATAAATGTTTATTTTGATTTTCCACACTAATTTTTAACTATTTAAAAAAATATTAGAATTATTTAATATTCAAACTGTACCAATTTTAATTTCCATGTATCCAATATAGCGATACTTTGTAAATCTTCCATGGTTCTGTCTCGTGTAGAAACATCAACTGTGTAATCTCGAGGAGCTATTTAGAATCGCTTTAATTGCGAATAGGACGTTAGTTTTGCAGAATATACAAATTTCACACTTTTTTAAAAATTTATGACGTCAATGTTTAAATGCCGGAAAAGATACACCAAACTCATTTTTAGTAAACAAATTCCTAAAAATCTGCAAATTATGCTACATATTCAGAAAGAACTGTTTTTAAAAGAAAATTTTCTCCTCTATCCGATGATATAAATGCCGTTTTGCTGCAAACGTAATTGCCGCCGTTATTACGAATTAGGTGAGGAAAATTTCAAAAAATCGCATAAAAAAAAAAAAATTCTAATTGGAATTTCGAAAATTTTAATAGTTATTCTGCTATTCGGGGCGAAGACGAATCCAATGAATCAGAGATCATTAAAATCGGTCCAGCCATTCTTGAGTTATAAGTGTTGGAACAAACCCGACTCTGTTTTATGTATATAATAAGATACGATTATTACACTTTTAGGTTGCCAATTAATATAGTTTTAATAATTAAGTGTCTCCAGATCCCTTAAATGGTGCGTTTATCGCTAATTTGTTAACTTTCGTTAAACCTTGTGCCAGGGCCGTAACCAGGATGAAATGTTAGGTAGGGCTTTGAATCTAGTTCAGGGGGCTGACCGAATATAAGTATTAGTAATCGAGAGGCGAGGGAAGAGACTGTTTTTCAATTTGTACATTTTTTTTAGAGTATTTGTTTCAGAAAACGCCGTATTTTAAAAATATTTAACATTCAATATGTTAATAAATTTTTCATTGAGATTGCATGAAAAATATTCAAATAAAAATTTACTGAAAAATCCATTTTATTTATGTTTCATCTTAAATATATATGATAAAGCAAAATATAAATATCATGCAGAGCGATCAGTTTAAAAGAGTGCCCGTTGGTTTTTCTTATTACCTTTAAATCTGACGAATGTGGGAACTATACGATTTCGAGCACTGTTGGAGATTGTTACAACTTTATGTGTGAGGTAAAACAGAAACGGAGACACACGTTACTTAATCCTGTGTTCATTTTGTTTCTGAAAAACATAATTGAATTCCAATTTTTTACAGTATCAATCTTCACAGCAAATGTTGAAAATGTTCGCCGACATTTTGAATGCAAACAGGAACACGTTGAACACGTTTTACTCCCCTCGAAACACGTTGAAGTTTTTACTCCCCTCGAAAGCTTTGCGTGGCAGTTTTGTGTTCTCGGAATAATCCAAGATCCGATGCTACGCGCAACCAAGAGCAGCAAAATAATTAACTGTATATATATAGAAGTCTAGCAATTGTGATAAGAAATTCCCCAAAACAATGGTTATTTTTAATGATGTAAAATTTAAGGATTGTTAAAAATCATTCATTTCTAAGCAATAGTATTTATCTATAAATTTACAATTTTTTTGAAAATCTTAGGGGGGGGGGGGGCTGAAAGCTTGCTAGGTAGGGCTCAACCCCATAGCCCCCCAACCCCCCTTGTTACGGCCCTGCCTTGTGCATAACTCCTAGAAACTCATGACTGCGAAGCTCGCCAAAGTGCGACGATTTTTAGGTTGGCGAGAGTGAGTGTGTGTGTGTGTGTGTGGGGGGGGGGTTAAAGTAGGAATCAACCAGAAAATAAGCATTTATTCTCTACAACATAGACTACCTTAAATGTCTGATTATATCCATGTTCTTCAATAACGTCTGCCCCAAATGAAGTCATTTGAAAATAACCATTGTGTTTTTGAGTATTCGCTAGGAAATGTCATGATTCTGGTAAATATTTATTTTCATTTGCCACAATAATTTTTAACTATTTAAAAAGTGTTAGACGTATTTAATATCCAAGCTGTACCAATTTTAATTCCCATGTATCCAATAAAGCGATACTTTGCAAATCCCCCATGGTTCTGTCTCGTGTAAAACATCAAGCTGTGTAATCTTGAGAAGCTATTTAGAATCGCTTTAATTGCGAATAGGAAGTTAGTGTTGCAGAGTATACAAATTTCACACGTTTTTTAATTTATGACGTCGATGTTTAACTGCCGTAAAAGATACACCAAACTCATTTTTAGTAAAAAAATTCCCCAAAATCTGAAAATTATGCTACATATTCAGAAAGAACTGTTTTAAAAAGAAAATTTTCTCCTCTATCCGATGATGTAAATGCCGTTTTGCTGCAAACGTAATTACCGCCGTTATTACGAATTAGATGAGGAAAAATTAAAAAAATTGCATAAAATAAAAAATATTCTAATTGGAATTTCGAAAATTTTAATAGTTATTCTGCTATTCGGGGTGAAGACGAATCCAACGAATCAAAGATCATTAAAATCGGTCCAGCCATTCTTGAGTTATAAGTGTTGGAACAAACCCGACTTTGTTTTATGTATATAGATGAAATAATTAACAGTAATTTAATTAAAAAAACAATGATTAAAAATTGTCCTCAACTCCTGTTTTACATTTTCGGGACAATTGGAAAAACGTCGTGAAATTGGGGACTGTCCCCGGCAAATGGGAACATTTGGCCAAATTAATTTTAATTAAAATTTTGTTTCCGATTACTGTTTTACATTTTGGGGACAAACTAAAAGAATCCTGAAATTGGGGACTGTCCCGAAAATTGAGTGGCGGGTCCCAAGCAAAAAGAAATCCCCGCCCGCATCTCGGCCAACTGCCTTCACGTGAACCCTATTTCACCCGCCCGACCTCCGTTGTAGGTTGGAGATGTCCGGTTGGGAAACGGTCCCTGGTCTGTTCGCTCCAGAGCGATTCTGCGCGTCTCCGGATGATTTCCCGAGGACTCCCCGAGCGATTCTGACCGTCTCGGATGATTTCCTGAGCGATTCTGCGCGTCTTCTAAGAAACACAGAAATCCAAAATAAGAAACACAGAAATCCAAAATAAGAAACACAGAAATGCAGGCAAGAGCAACAGCACAAGAAAATAACGTAGCTTTCGATAACTTTTATCGAACCAATTAAAGTTTAATACTTAATACTGTTACGAATTTTCGGGGCAACCCGCTGCTCTGTGGCTTAAAATAGTTTAAAATAAAATTCGTATTCTACGCTTCAAATAGATAAATTTTGCTTTTTGTTGCATCAAAATCGGCCAATTAGAACCGTAGATATGGAGGTTTCGGTTTGCCATTGTTTTTCAATGAAGGTTCTAGAAATCTCGAGAAATATTAGTCCTAGAGCTTAGATCTCTTCACTTTTGAGGACTTATTTTTGGCGCCAAATTTGGCGATATTTCGCCAAAAGTCGCCAAGCTTGGCGACTTTTTGGTCATTTGGCGCGTTTTTCCCAATGGGGCCTGGTAGTTGTTTTTCCTGCATTAAAAACGCATAATAACCTAACATTTCTCTTCTATGACATAATCAAAATTCACTTTTATGTAGAATCCTCGAGTAATTGACTTCTGGAAGCTGCTCGCAGCTTCTGCCTCGGATATATATAGAACCGCACATTGCCCCGAAAGTTCAGTGCGAGTTGAACGCTCAATGTGTGAAGATCTGTCAGTGAGAGTACGCTTGCCTTGTGAATTGAAAGCGCTATAGAAGCCGTGTTTTAGCTTGCTTTACGAAGCTATTTTCAAAGTGCTTTGTGTAAATTCTTCATTGCTGTGTCTTAAGGGATTGTGTACGATATCTCTTGAATATTTTCACTGAATTTTTGCCTGTGAAGGTGACTTATTTTGTGTGAGAAATACAGCATTTGTGAGAGCTTCTGATCTAAGTGAACTGTTAAAAGCACATTACTGTTTAATTGTGCTTGTGAATTTTGTACAGCTGATTGTTCCACGAAGTTCTGGAAGCAATAAAGTTATAAAGTTATTTTAAAAAGAAAATTTTCTCCTCTATCCGATGATGTAAATGCCGTTTTGCTGCAAACGTAATTACCGCCGTTATTACGAATTAGATGAGGAAAAATTCAAAAAATTGCATAAAATAAAAAAAATTCTAATTGGAATTTCGAAAATTTTAATAGTTATTCTGCTATTCGGGGTGAAGACGAATCCAACGAATCAAAGATCATTAAAATCGGTCCAGCCATTCTTGAGTTATAAGTGTTGGAACAAACCCGACTTTGTTTTGAACTTGACAGGACCCGACATCCTGACAAGTGACTTTTCACTTGAATTTTTTACACCAACTGGACTTTAGAACGACGAATCCCGGAAACAAGAAGAGCAGTTCCGCAACATTTGGTGTCAGAATCGGGTGTTCTAAAGAAGGACTTTAATTTTCCAGTTTATGGTTTTGACTAGACAAAAAATGGAAGAACAACTTCAAAAGCTCATGAATATGATGCAGGAAATGAAATCTGGACAAGATGAGATAAAAAAAGATGAAAGCCGGACAAGATGAGATAAAAGAAGAGATGAAAGCCGGACAAGATGAGATTAAAGCTGCACAAGGCGAGATAAAATCCGGATTGGACGAGTTAAAGACAGCGCACAATGAAGTGAAAACCGGATTGGAGGAGTTAAGAGCCGCACACGACGATGTGAAGACCGGACTGGAAGAATTAAGAGCTGCACACGACGAGATGAAATCCGGACTGGAGCAGAAAATAGAAGCCGGACTGGAAGAAATGAAATCTGGACTGGAGGAAAAAAATACAGACAAATCAAGAAAATATGGAGAAGAGAATGTCGATACTAGAAGAAAGCCAAGCAAGAAACGTGAAAGAGTTGCGTGAAGAATTTGAGAATAAAATTGAGGAAAAACTTGACTCTCTAGTGAAGACGGGAAAATTACCTGAAAACATCAAGTTGTCGTCACGCCGCCCAGCAGTGAAACTAACGACCTATGATGGAAAGACTCCCTGGGAAGCTTACAAGACCCAATTCTTGATTGTCGCCAAAGCCAATGGTTGGAGCGAGTCCGAGAAAGCGGACTAACTGGCCGCTTCCCTTAGCGGAGACGCAATTAATGTACTACAAACCATCGGAGCGACAAAGATAGGAGATTTTGACGCACTTGTAAGTGCCCTGGAGATGAAATTCGGAGAGAAGTGCCAGAAAGAATATAGTAGAATCCAACTTAAGTCAAGGATGCAGAGATCTGGCGAGATCCTGCAAGAGCTTCGGACATAGGCTGTGTCATCTAGCCTACATGGACCACCTTGATAATGTCCGAGAAGAAATGGCGGTGCGTCATTTTATTGAAGCCATCCGTGATCCAGAAACCCAAAAGTCACTTATGTTGGAGGATTATCAGGATTTGAAATCTGCTCTCGTCTTCGCAATGAAACTAGAAGCAGCTGAGCGGGCTGTCAGGAAAGATCGGCATGCCGTTAGAGCTGTCACGGTCCAAGAGGGAGCTGACAAAGACACAGAGAGCGTTGAGAACAGGTTGAAGAGAATTGAAGATCTCATAGAACGAAAATTAAGATCCGATAGAACGAGAGATGGCCCAAAGAAAGTGAAATGCTGGAAGTGTGGCGTCGAAGGCAATGCACAAAAGCATTGTGGTCGAAAGTCTCATGACCATCAAGAAAACTCTAAGAACATGAAAGAGGGAAACCAGGAGGTGGCCATCTCGCGGGGCGGAGGTTGCCAGATAGTCAAAAGCCCCACCTAAAAGTCTTGCAGATTTCATCAGTGAATGGCGGCAGTAATGGACTCTTCGTACTTAAGTCAAGTTAATGATTCCCCATGCCACATGGTGATTGATACTGGAGCGAACGTAACCATCATAAGGACGGATCTGGCCAAGAAATTAAATTTGAAGATTATCTGGACTCCGCCCTCGCTGACCCTCCAGACTGTAACAGGTGACAAGATCGAAGTGGGCGGAAAAGCGCAAGTAGAAATCACGTTTGGAAATGCCAAATACGACCATGTGGTATATGTCGCCAACATTACAGACTCTTTTATTCTCGGACTCGACTTTTTAAAATCGCACAATTTAACTTGGACTTTAAGAATAATGAGCTTCGTTCAGACTCAGAAGAAATAGCTGCGTTCGCTATTAAAAATGAAACTATTTTACCTGTTCAGCAAATAATAGCCCAGACTGATATCATTCTACCTCCCAGAACTGATTCAATAATTTCTGGAACAGTAAAAGAAAGCAATAAATTCCGTTTTGGATTAATCGAACACCCAAACAATAGTGATTCCGTCAGAGCAGGGGCGTAGCCAGAAATTTTTCATGGGGGGGGGGTTACGACTACTGCAACTCATATATATGTATACATATGTGTGATAATGTAGTGAAGTATATACATTTTGTATGTCAAAAAATTTCTCATTGGGGGGGGATTATGACCCCCCTAACCCCCCCCTTGGCTACGCCTCTGCGTCAGAGGAGTACTTGTGGGAGCAACACTTGTGGACTTGTCGAGAACAGAAATTCCAGTTAGAGTAGTAAATGTGACAGACAAGTCGAAGGTGATAAAGAAAAATGAAGTGTTGGCGACATGCACTCCTGTTACCTGCATTAATAAGAACATCAGCCAAACGACAGCTAAATCTTCCGAGTGCCTGACGAAGGAATTAATACAAGACATGGAGTTAACGGCAGAACAGAGAAGCGCTGCGGAGAAAGTAATAGCTGAATTTGAAGACCTCTTCTCCCGTACTTCGGGTGACTCTGGCCGTACGAGCTTAACTCAACATAGGATAGATACAGGCAGCCATTCTCCCATCAAGCAACATCCTAGGCGGCTGCCATTTGCTAAGCAAGAAGAGGTGAGCAGACTTTTAGAGGAGATGCAGCGTGATGACGTCATCGAGCCATCGACTAGTCCGTGGGCCTCGTGGGACCGATTGTTTTGGTCCGAAAGAAAGATGGTTCCACCCGGTTCTGCGTTGACTATAGACGTCTGAATGACATTACCAAGAAAGACAGCTACCCTCTTCCCAGGATAGACGACACTTTGGACACTTTATCGGGAAACGAATGGTTTTCCACTTTGGATCTGAAAAGTGGTTACTGGCAAGTGGAAATTCATCCGGACGACCGTGAAAAGACTGCGTTCACCACGGGACAAGGATTATGGCAGTTCAAAGTTATGCCTTTTGGACTCTGCAACGCACCGGCTACATTCGAGAGTCTAATGGAGACAGTGTTGAGAGGACTTTCCTACGAAGCATGTCTCGTTTATTTGGACGATATCATCATCGTCGGAAGGACTTTCGAAGAGCATCTCGAGAACATTTGAAAGGTACTGCAGAAATTAAAAGAGGCAAACTTGAAACTAAGTCCATCGAAGTGCAATTTGTATCGTCGGGAAGTACGTTACCTCGGGCACATAATATCCACCCACGGAGTCCGAACCGATCCTGAAAAGACGTCCGCAGTCCAGAACTGGAGTCGTCCCGAGAATATCCATGACTTAAGAAGTTTTCTCGGTCTGTGTACTTACTATCGAAAATTCGTGAAGGGCTTTTCTCAAATTGCAAGACCTCTTCACAAATTGATGAGACTGGACAGAAATTTCTATGGACTGAGGAATGTGAGGACGTATTCAACGAACTGAAGACGGCTTTAACATCTTCGCCGATCCTGTCGTATCCTCACCCTGACAAGCCATTTATCCTGGACACAGACGCAAGTAAGGAGAGTGTTGGAGCAGTTTTGTCCCAGAAGATAGATGGCCAAGAACACGTCATTGCTTACTGGAGCAAATGCCTTTCGAAGGCAGAACGTAACTATTATGTTACGAGAAAGGAACTTCTTGCTATCATTAAAGCCGTGGAGCACTTTCATCATTACCTGTACGGCCGAAAGTTCCTGCTCCGAACGGACCATGCCTCTTTAACCTGGCTTCTAAATTTCAAGAATCCAGAGGGCCAAATAGCCAGGTGGATACAGAGATTACAAGATTATGACATCGAGATACGTCATCGGAAAGGGTCATCTCATGGAAATGCAGATGCTTTGTCGAGAAGGCCCTGCATAGACAGTTGTCGCTATTGCTCCAGGGAAGAGAAAAATTACCATCTGAAACATTACGATGTCCGCCAAGTTACATCATCGGCACCATCTCAAAATCCCTGGAGTGACGAAAATGTTCGGGCGGACCAATTAGCAGCCAGCGACATCAAACCTATTGTGGAATTTATGGAAAAATCCAGCACTAAGCCCAGTTGGCGAGAAATATCATCTTACAGTCCGGCAACAAAACAGTACTGGGCTTTATGGGATTCGCTACGCCTGAGGAATGGAGTCCTGTATCGTAAATGGGAGTCGGACGACGGCAAGATGCTCCGATGGCAGTTAGTACTCCGTCGTTCGAGGATTCCGAAGGTTCTAGAAGAACTTCATAATGGCTACACTGGAGGCCATTTTGGCATAATGAAGACCCTGCAGAAAGTTCGCGAGCGCTTCTACTGGGTTAGGGCTCGAGGCGACGTCGAAAAGTGGTGTCAAGCTTGTGACGCCTGTGCCGCCCGTAAAGGCCCGAAGAAACGAAGCCGTGGAAGACTACATCGTTATAATGTAGGAGCGCCTTTTGAGAGGATTGCCCTCGACATCCTGGGACCTCTTCCGCGAACTTCGGATGGCAACAAATACATCCTAGTTGTCATTGACTACTTCTCTAAATGGCCCTAAGCGTTTCCTATTTCCGATCAAGAAGCTACGACCGTAGCAGAGGTACTGGTGCAAGAATGGATTTCCAGATATGGTACCCCTCTGCAACTTCATTCCGACCAAGGAACGAACTTTACCTCTGCAGTCTTTAAAGGACTATGTCAACTTCTCGGAATAGACAAAACCCAGACTACGCCTTTACACCCACAATCCGACGGCATGGTGGAGAGGTTCAATCGCATAATTTTGAACAACCTCTCGCTCCTGGTATCTGGGAATCAAGAGGACTGGGACAAGAAACTTCCCCTCTTCCTGCTGGCCTATAGGAGTGCCGTTATTGAGACTACCGGCTTCACACCTTCCCAGATGCTGTTCGGCAGAGATCTTCGTTTTCCTGCCGATCTAGTGTTCGGCCGCCCTCCAGATGCGCCTTCATCGCCAGAGGAGTACGTGGAAAACCTTCGGGCCACGGTTTGAAGATGTGCATCATTTTGCTCGGGAGCGGATCAACCTGAACACGGAAAAGATGAAGACTCGCTACGACACGAAGGCTACGGGACACGAGGTCAACGCAGGTGACAAAGTTTAGCTATGGAATCCTACTCGACGGAAAGGCCTGTCCCCCAAGCTGCAATCGCCGTGGGACGGTCCTTACACAGTCCGAAACCGGCTGAATGACGTCATCGTACGGATTCGTAAGTCACCAAACTCGAAGCCAAGAGTTGTACATTACGATCGGCTAGCCATCTACCGCGGTTGTAATTAGCTCAGACCATGGTCACTATGGCGTAATTCCTCTTTTCTTTCATCTCTCATTTCTTTCCTGTCTTTCCCTTCTCTTCTTCTTTCCTCAACTCTCTTTCACTCACTACTTACGCCATGTTTAGTGTACATATTTGTAATATATTAGTTTTCATTAATGCGTATTTGTTTATTATGTTTATGATTTATTACAGTGTAATTATTTATTATGTTGATTATTTAGTTATTAATGTGTATTTGCTTATTGTGCTATTGATTACTTGCTTGAATTATGTTGTTAAGATCTTGTTAAGTGTTATACAGTGTAGGTACTTATGTGACCTCCTTACTAGGGATTGTACTGCCCGGGACGTGCAGTCCTTGGGAAGGGGGCAATGTTACGAATTTTCGGGGCAACCCGCTGCTCTGTGGCTTAAAATGGTTTAAAATTCGTATTCTACGCTTCAAATAGATAAATTTTGCTTTTTGTTGCATCAAAATCGGCCAATTAGAACCGTAGATATGGAGGTTTCGGTTTGCCATTGTTTTTCAATGAAGGTTCTAGAAATCTCGAGAAATATTAGTCCTAGAGCTTAGATCTCTTCACTTTTGAGGACTTATTTTTGGCGCCAAATTTGGCGATATTTCGCCAAAAGTCGCCAAGCTTGGCGACTTTTTGGTCATTTGGCGCGTTTTTCCCAATGGGGCCTGGTAGTTGTTTTTCCTGCATTAAAAACGCATAATAACCTAACATTTCTCTTCTATGACATAATCAAAATTCACGCTTTATGTAGAATCCTCGAGTAATTGACTTCTGGAAGCTGCTCGCAGCTTCTGCCTCGGATATATATAGAACCGCACATTGCCCCGAAAGTTCAGTGCGAGTTGAACGCTCAATGTGTGAAGAGCTGTCAGTGAGAGTACGCTTGCCTTGTGAATTGATAACGCTATAGAAGCCGTGTTTTAGCTTGCTTTACGAAGCTATTTTCAAAGTGCTGTGTGTAAATTCTTCATTGCTGTGTCTTAAGGGATTGTGTACGATATCTCTTGAATATTTTCACTGAATTTTTGCCTGTGAAGGTGACTTATTTTGTGTGAGAAATACAGCATTTCTGAGAGCTTCTGATCTAAGTGAACTGTTAAAAGCACATTACTGTTTAATTGTGCTTGGGAATTTTGTACAGCTGATTGTTCAACGAAGTTCTGGAAGCAATAAAGTTATATTCCATCCTGACAAGTGACTTTTTACTTGAACTTTTTACACCAACTGGACTTTAGAACGACGAACCCCAGGAGTAGCAGAGTAATTCGGCAACAATACACTACTTAAATAGTAAGTTTAATCCTTGAGCTATAATATGAAAACTAATACAACCAGGAAAATAAATTTAAAAATATTTTCTTACCAGGATTAACTTTGACAAGCTTGACGCGACAACAAAAGAAGGAAGACGAACGGAAGCGGGGACTCGACTACATCACAGAATGATGAAGCAGTTTAAAGGGGAAAACGAAACAAAAGAACTGGCGGGGAAGCTGTGAGCGCCATCTGCAAATAGTCCTGCAATAGTTTTTCTTGGACCTTGGTAGAACGTGCGGAATGGACGACAGACAGAGAACTCGTATGGGTCATCTCTCAATGTTTGGATGCAATGGATGAATCAAATGTTGGGAGGTAAGTTCCAGCGGACGTTCTACCGAAGTTAGAGAAAAACAGCCTACTACAAGCCGATAAAATAGATAGTCGGCCGACTTTTTACCAAGCTCTCTTGTTGCCTACTGTATTTCTATGTTAAAGATATCTACCGTATTGGCCCGAATATAAAGCGATCCCGAAATTTTTCATCAAGATAATTAAAAAAATCATATACACTGGTGGACAAAATTAAGAGATGGAAAGCATTTTCCCAAATATCTCGAGAAATACTGGATAAAAATAAATGAAATTTGGTATGGATATAACTTATTCTGACAATAATGTGTGCAAAGCAAAAATTAAAGTGCCATTCATTTTCAACAGTTATTGCCAACAGTCCAATGTGGACTGAATTTCATGATGAAAGTTGGCAATGAAAGTGAGGGTTGTATGGTGTGCGATCGCCTCAAGTATGGTGTGTGGTCACCTGTGACAGATAGACAGCATGCACAACAAGTATGCATGCTGTGAATAAGAGAGTTAAGGAGTGCTTGTGGAAGACCCTCCAACTCTTCCACCAGAACAGTTTTTAACTCCGGAATGGTTCTGGGTGGGGGTTGGCGTATTGCAATAGCCCTCCCAAGAGCATCCCAAGCATTTTCAATGGGATTAAGGTTAGGAGATTTGGCTGGCTAAACCATTCGATGAATGTCTTCACTTTCCAGATACTCATCAACCAGGCGAGCCCTATGTGGTCGGGCATTGTCGTCCACAAAAGCAAATCCGGGGCCTACAGCATCCCTGAAAAGACGCACATAGGGCTCTAGGATCTCCTGCCTGTACCTCTGGGCATTCACGGAACCAGTGTCAAACACATGGAGCGGTGTGCGGGTATCTTGCATGATCCCTGCTCAAACCATCAGTTCTCCACCACCATACTGGTCCCTTTCCATAATGTTGCTGGGTTGGTATCGGGTCCCAGGTTCCCTCCATATGAATATTCGCCGAGAATCAGGTTGTAGACTGAATCTGGACTCATCTGTGAAGAGAACATTAGCCCATTGGAGCTGTGTCCAGTGTTGGTGCTGTATACACCATTGTACACGCTCTCTTCTGTGGGAGGGAGTGAGTGGGATGCAAATAGCGGGCTTCCTGGCATACAGCCCTCTTTCACCGAGCCTCCCGGCAACTGTCTTCCTTGAAACTACTGATCCTGTGGCAGCAGCGAGGTCCCTAGACAGTTGTGTCGCTGTAGACGTCCTCTGGCGCTTGGCTGTAAGTACGAAATACCGGTCTTCATTGGGCGTTGTTGCTATCGGACGACCTTGTCCTGGTCTTCTGGACACTGTCCCACTGTTTTTAAACTGGCTCCACAAATTCGAAACAACGCTTGGAGTTACACCCAATTCACTAGCAACCTGAGCTTGGGATTGCCCTGCCTCAAGTCTACCTACAATTCTCCACCTCATACCTTCCTCTAAACGATGATGTTCACTCATTTCACCTAAAAATCAACAAAAAACAACAAGATTATTCCAGAAACACAATAAAAACCGCTACTGTGTTGTAGAGTGGAATGAGCTGAGCAGCTGGATGCAGACTTTTATACCTCCTGCTGGCTTAGCAATTCCCACAAAAATACGTAAACTCAATATCAGCGACACCAGCGCCGTAGTGACATTACATGGCAACCAACTGTCCAGGTTTTATGTGATATTTTCCGAGAAATGTGTGAAAATGCTTTCCATCTCTTAATTTTGTCCACCAGTGTACTTAGATCTCGAGTTTAGCTCGAGTCAAGTATTTTACGGGCAATGATCAGTCAAAAAACACAGTGTTATATCGTCACCTCCGATAAACAAGGCCGCGTACTGAACAGGAAGTGGCAAGATGGTGCATTCCGTAATCCCAAGTTTTGCAGTTCTTAAGAAGTTAAGTGTGTAACTTCCTTGGAAATATTATTTAAACTTTTGTTTTCTAACTAATGTCAACCAAGATCATTGCTTTATTCACATTTTTACAACCAGTTTTGGACATCATGAGTTTTAATTTGAATTTTTGTTTTGGTAGAAGATTTACTTTATTTCTATCTAAATATTATTAAATTTAAAATTAATTTTTAATGAATTTGAAAGGGTGAACCTTCCCATGGAAATAACAAATGTGTCTGATAGAACAATGATTCTGTAAATTTTATGAATGCATACAGTAAAAAGTATTTTGTATGCACTTAAATATAATATGATTGTTTCCTTGCAAAACATTTTTTCTTCGGTACGATTTTCCCACACCTTAATGCAGTGGCGGCCCGTGATCAAAAATGTTAGTGCAGCCGGAAACATATGACACCCCCACCCCCCCCTTGGAATGGAAAATCTTTGTTACTGAATTCGAAAGCTGGCGGATTAAGCCCTCACCCAGGAAAAAAAAAGAAAAAAAAAAAAAAGAAATTACATAAAAAATGTAAGAGATCCTATTTTACTTCCATAAAATGGACATAAATTTCAACCAACCGCTCCTATCCTCCAAATTGCATTAACCCGTGTCTGATTCGAAGTTTCCTGGGAATTTTCTTTTGTAATGATAACTTGAGAAGAAAAAAAAAACTTACTTATTTTTTATAAGTCAAATCAATCCTCCTCTCTTTTAAACTTGCGAATCAGTCAGTGATGTCCTCATTAAATGATGTTGTTTTAATTCAGATATCATTAATTTTAAAAGCTCTTTAAAATTCCCCATGTTTAAAGAATTTTCTCGCTCGCCATGTCCTCTTAATGACAGTTCTTGCTTACTTAAAAACAATACTGCTTTGATGGGTAATTGCATGAAGCGTCTATTCAGGCTTACCTTCTTGATAAATTCAGCAATATAAAGTCGAGAGTTTTCCTTTAATGCGTCAGCAATTTAGCTCCCACTTCTTATCAGCTCCTTAAATTTTAAAGAATTTTTTAAATGCTCGATTGAGCTTTCATGTGTTTTACGTGCTCGTGTGATGGTGGTTAATCCATCCTATCCAGTACCATTCCAAACGGTCTTTTTTATCTCAACGATTAAACACGGTCAGCAAAACATTTTTTTGTAAATAAAAACTGTCCCATAGCCACGAGAATAGTGCATATCATGAGAAATGGAAGCTACGACCATGCTGAGACGAACCTGCTTTTTTCTTATGAATGGACAATTTTGGCGTCGGTCTATTTTCTTTTAGTGGTTGTCGTTTATTATCTTCTTTCCATGTGTTAAACGGAGTTTCAAGCAAGACGCAAACGGGATAATAACGGGGCTCTTTGTTTCAAAACGGTTAAATCATAGATTCCAATAACACATGGACACAGTAACAAATAAGACTAAAAACTTTCAACCTTCCCAGACAACAACAACAACAACAACAACAACAACAAAACTATAGTTTCCGTTAGAATGGGCTAGAACAGCGGTTCTCAACCTTTTAACGTCGTGCCCCCCCAAAGGCTAACTTACAGTGGCGCTCCCCCCCCCCCTCACATTTTTCAGCATACATTGAGATTTTTAATCTTTAATAATGAACATTTTAAGCGAAAATGGATATATTTTTGAGTTAAAATGCGATTAAATAAGATAATTTTTTAAACAAATGCATCCTATCTGCTCTACAGTTTGCCCTATTGCTCTATAGTTTTTCTCGTCCCCCCCTGCAAACGTTCTGCGGGGGATGCGCCCCCCTCAGGTTGAGAAACGCTGGGCTAGAACATATATTCTGTGTCTTTATTGTCTCCCTCACTTATCGTCCGAGCCAATCAGTTCGTCGAATTCACGAGCATGGACTGGCCATGTCACGAGTGCTGCAAAAGACTGAAAACCTTTCTTCGGCTGTGTCTCAGCTAAAACACCCTATGCTATCCTAAGCCGGAGAAACTGCTTACGTACTCGTTACCATGGCAACGGTGCTGCCAATTCCTTAATCAGGGCGGAGGGCTGTACCAAGGCCTCCGAGAGAGGAGAAAGAATCTTTCTCCTCTCTATGAGGCCTCGGCTGTACCAACGACTTTCGCAGTTGAATTGCAGGAAGATTAAAGGTCTTTTTTTCTGAATGAGCGATCCGGCCGTTACTACAATAGGTTTTTTTTTTGAGAATTTTTTAAAATTTACGATAGGAATTCTATAATTCTAATCTGAATTTAAGAAAGTTAGTAGAATAAATTATTTTAAAGTATGTGCTGACAATTTCAAGTGCAGCCCGGCTGTACTTGCTGTATCCCACGAGCCGCCACTGCTTTAATGTCCCAGCACATCACTGTGAGTGCCACTATATATAACGTGACCATTTATTTTTTCCTTCAAAACGGGACATCTACTACTTTTTTGGCAATAGTGTATTTATTTTTTCCCTCAAACCTGGACATCTACTGTTTTTAATGTAATAGTGTAGGGAGACTGAATTTAAGAGTCTGGGTATGTTTTAGTTGTTAAGAAAACGCTCAAGAAATCTTGTGTTAATGTTAATATCAAAATAAAATGAAATTTTTTTTTTCTAAAACACACATATACTATAAGAAATGGTTCAAGACGTACGTTTCGGGTGGTACAAGGGGTAGGCCCTTCTTCGAATTCAAAAACACCATCCGACACAAGGCAGGTAACTTAGGGAAGTGAGAAATGTAAATAAAAGGACACACACAAAAAAGTTGTCATTCGGAAGGAAGAAAACCAGAGTGAAAAGGGAAAATAAAGTGGAGATCGGGGGGGGGGATAAGCAAAAGAAGAACACGACTTTAAAAAATAAATAAAAAATAAATTGAAATAGTTGACAAAAAAGAACATTAAAAGAACAAACACAAAACAACACATCCCCGGCGTTTTCTTTGAGTCTCGAGAGGGGAAGGAGGGAGGTGAAGTTTTTTTTTATTTTTTATTTTTTTCAGACACTGCCATTGGATGATTTTAGATTTTTAGCGGCCGTTATTAATATCGTTACCGTGTGTTGCTCTCCTTTTAAAAACGGGACATTGCAGGGGACATTTTCTAAAAACGGGACATTACGGTGTCCCAAAGCTGTGCTTAGGGACAACGGGACAAGCCTCCTAAAAATGGGACTGTCCCTTTAAAAACGGGACGTATGGTCACCTTAACTATATATGATAAATTTAAACATAAACAAGCGATAAAGAGTGTATTGGTATACGGAATAAATTTGAAAAAAGAATAATTCATATCAGGGTGTAGCAAGATTTAATTTTGAAACATTCAAAAGAATAAATTTATATGTTCTGCAGTAATCTTAAAAAGATTATGTGACTGTATCATTTAAAGCGTCTGTGTGTGTTATAATAATTTTACATATATTTTTGCTAGTTTGAAAAAAAATATTTACATAAAAGTTGCGTTTTTTATGCTCAAAAGGGTATTTTTTTCTACCCAAATATAGTAGGAAATCGCATTTTGACTATATAAACTGGTATGCAGAAAACAAAATCTGCTTAATATGAAAATATCTTTTGCTCTTGGAGAAAAAGCTGAAATTTTGTTAATCAAGTGTTGATTTTTACGGACTAAGTATCTATATAAATAAAATTAGACTTTTGTCTGTACATTTCTTGGAATTCAAAAATTTTGCGATTTCTATCCGTTTCAAGTACCCGGGAATCCGATGCGACCCTCAAAAAAAAGTTTGTCTGTCTGTCATTCTGTCGTTCTGTCATTCTGTCCGTGACGCTTTTTCTGTTTAAGCATCACGTAAAAACGGCTGAAGCGAATGATATGAAATTGGGTGTCATGATAGGCGGTCACTCAACTTAAAACATAGGCGTGGAATTAAAAAAAAATCTTGATTGGATTTTGAGATTTTGCGAAAATCGTTTCAAACTGCGTAAATTTGTGTTCGAGCATCACGTAAAAACGACTGAAGCGAATGATACGAAATTGGGTGTCATGATAGGTGGTCACTCAACTTAAAACATAGGCGTGGAATTTTTAAAAAATCTTGATTGGATTTTGAGATTTTGCGAAAATCCTGTCAAACTGCGTAAATTTGTGTTCGAGCATCACGTAAAAACGACTGAAGCGAATGATATGAAATTGGGTGTCATGATAGGTGGTCACTCAACTTAAAACATAGGCGTCGAATTTTAAAAAAATCTTGATTGGATTTTGAGATTTTGCTAAAATCATTTCAAACTGCCTAAATTTGTGTTCGAACATCACGTAATAACTGCAAAGGTGAAAAAATGATATCTGGTGAAATGGTAGGTGGCCACTCACCTTAAACTATAAGAATCTAATTAAAAAATATCGATCCTATTTCGAGATTTTGTGAAAATCGTTTAAAACTCAGTGAATCTTTGTTCCCGCATTACGTAATAACGACTAAAGCGAATGATATGAAATTGGGTCACATGATAGATGGTTGCTCAACATAAACTATAGGTGTCCAATTTTTTAAACATTTTTATTAGATTTTGAGATTTTGTGAAAGTTCTCTCAAAATACGTTTCTATTTCCTCAAACATCACGTAATAACGACTAATACGAATGATACGAAATTTAGTGATATGATAGGTAGTTGCTAATTTATAGGCGTTGAATTTTGATTACATTTGGAGATTTTGCGAAAATCGTTCTAAAATGCTGAAATTTTGTTCCAGCATCACGAAATAAAGACTGCAGGGAATGAAACGAAATTGGGTGACATGATAGGTTGTCACTCAACTTAAATTCTAGGCTTCCAATTTTTCAAAGATGTTGATTAGATTTTGAGATTTTGAGAAAATTATTTCTATATTCGTAAATATTCGTTCGCGCATCACATAATTACGACTAAAGCGAATGAAATGATATTACTTAGTGACTCTCTTAACCTGTAATATTTTAACAATACATAAAAATTATAACTTCGCTTTCTTTACTTTGGCAACATAATCCATCCATTCTGTGTACTCCTACAATGCTGACGAAAGTTCTTGCTTTTTGGAAATTTGCATTCACAAACCCGTCAAGGACGGGTACTTCAGCTAGTATTCTATAAAATAGCAATACTTTTAGTAATTTAAACCACAAACTTAATGTGCTTTAGAGCATCGTTTCTCAACCTTTCAGTATTCGTGGCCCAATTTACAATCATAATTTTTATCGCCCCCTCCCCCCCCCCCGCTAAACAATAAAATGTATACAACAATAATGTGTATTGAGTATTTTGGATTCTGTTTTTAAATTACTTTTAACTAACTGCCAAAACAAGAGTAAAAGCGAACCAACATTGGCGAGAAACCACATCTGGCATTTTGCCAAGCGGGCTGTGAACAGATGAAGCGAATGAAAGCGGGGAAATTTAAATATTATATTTGAAATGAAAACCAAACAGGGAGATAACGTTAAAAGAATACGAATGTAGAAAACTTTGTTAATGAAAGTTAACCTAGACGGGGTGAGCTAAATTTAGAAACTGGGAATACATTTTTTCGAATAATAAAAGAAATAAAACAGAAGCATGGCTAAACAAAAGAGAAAAAAAAGTAATATACAGGGTGTCCAGCCTTAATGTGAACCAATAGCTAATTCCCGAACCGTTTGGTTTAGATATACACTTCCAATTTGAAAAATGTTTTAAAAAAGGTAAAGAATGTTTTTACGTGCTTTTCGAACCAAAAAACGCATTTAGAAAAAAATTACAAAAATTAAATTTTTATACGGTCCCCAGGTCCTATCACTTATATTTAGGAAAAAATGCAGTACACAAAAACAAAGTAAACACAAAAAGTTTCATTTTATTACGATAAACACTGACCAAGTTATGGAACTTTGAAAATCATACATTTCATCCATTTTCTCGGCCAATTTCAAGAAGCTAGTAAGGGACCGTCTCCAAAGTGAAATTAATTGGAACTCTGCCAGGAAACTTTCGCTCTTGCACGTCACTCTTATGTAAATCGTTTTTAAATTTAAAAGTAGATACATTACGTTAATATTACAATAATATAGTACTTAAGAAATAAAATTTATTCTGTGTACGTGTAAAACATAGATTAAATAAAATATTTTGGATGAAGAAAACTTTTCAAAAGCAGTTCCAAAAAAATAGACTTATTTGCCTGCGGCTTCAGACTGATTCGCTGCGGTACTGATCATGGCGAACGTTAAAAGTCTGTTGTGTAGTCGCTTGCAATTGCATAGAGTCGTATTATAATATTACGAATTCTAGTACGGGAGAACGAGATGTATACAAATGAGGAATACTGCGAAATGGTACTGTTGTATGGGCAGTGTAATCGAAATAAGAGAGAGGCGGCAAGACTTTATGCCATTAAATTTCCCAGTCGAAGGCATCCATCTTATTGTACAATTGCCCGTGCTGTTCAACGCTTGTATAGAACTGGGAGTTGTCATAGACGTATTCCCTTTTCTCGTGCCACACCTTCAAGCTTGCGGATACCCGCTGAGGATGTTCTAGGATTACCCTGGCTCATCCTGAAAGTAGTGTCCAGGATATTAGCAAGGCTTGTTCCTACTCAAAATCGACGGTGTGGAACATATTACATACGTACGGTGCATATCCTTATCGTCCAGTCCTGGCGCAGGAACAAATGCCTGGAGACCAGAAGCGTCGTTTTGATTTTTGCAATTTCGTGTTAAACACACTGGATGAAAATCCAGATTTTTTGAATGAAGTTTTGTGGTCGGATGAATGCCAGTTCTCGAGGCAAGGCACTATTAATACACAGAATACGCATTATTGGTCCCTCGAAAATCCACATCTAATACGACCGAATCGCCACCAAGTGCGTTGGTCGGTGAATGTGTGGTGCGGAATATGGAAGAGCACTTTAATTGGCCCAATTTTTTTCGATGGACCTTTAACATCAGAATCATACACGGAAATTTTATCTGGACCGTTAGCCGATTTTTTAGAAGTTTCCTTACGGGATTTGTCACGCATGTGGTACCAGCATGATGGTGCACCCGCACACAAATCTGCGCAACCATGTACATTCCCCATGTACATACCATATGGCGCAGACATTTGACACTCGAATAATCGGCTACCTAGGTCAACAGGAGTGGCCCCCGCAATCACCCGACCTAAGTCCTCTGGATTTCTTTCTCTGGGGCTTCCTGAAAAGCAACGTGTACGAACGTGAATCCACGAGTAAATCCGATTTACTCAATCGAATCAGCATGGCATGCAGGTCTGTGACACCAACTATGTTGCAGAAGCTACAGGCGGAGTTTCTGACGCGGGTTCGGTACTGCATTTCTGCGGAAGGCAGTTATTTTGAACATTATTTAAGTTAATTTGGTCATATCTGGTGTAATAAAGCCCCTGATTCATGATTGGAGCATCATTCCACATTATGATATAATTTGAACGACAAATCCTGTATTCCTTTGCTGCTATTTGTTAAAACAAGCTGTTTTAAACTTTTCGGTACAAGTTGTATTTCCTTAATTTAACTTTTATTGTTTGCCATACAGCAATACAAATTGTCAATCTATGATGTTTATGTTTTAATATTAATGATGATTAATGTTTATGTTTTAATGTTAGTCAGTCTGAAGCCGCAGGCAAATAAGTCTATTTTTTTGGAACTGCTTTTGAAAAGTTTTCTTCGTCCAAAATATTTTATTTATCTATGTTTTACACGTACACAGAATAAATTTTATTTCTTAAGTACTCAATTATTGTAATATTAACGTAATGTATGTACTTTTAAATTTAAAAAGCGATTTACATAAGAGTGACGTGCAAGAGCGAAAGTTTCCTGGCAGAGTTCCAATTAATTTCACTTTGGAGACGGTCCCTTACTAGCTTCTTGAAATTGGTCGAGAAAATGGATGAAATGTATGATTTTCAAAGTTCCATAACTTGGTCAGTTTTTATCGTAATAAAATGAAACTTTTTGTGTTTACTTTGTTTTTGTGTACTGCATCTTTTTCTAAATATAAGTGATAGGACATGAGGACCGTATAAAAATTTAATTTTTGTAATTTTTTTCTAAATGTGTTTTTGGGTTCGAAAAGCACGTAAAAACATTCTTTACCTTTTTTAAAACATTTTTCAAATTGGAAGTGCATATCTAAGCCGAACGGTTCGGGAATTAGCTATTGGGTCACATTAAGGCTGGACACCCTGTATATAGTAATGTTTGTGGAAGGAAATCAACACGACCGATGCCGTCTCGAGCATGCGCAGAGCAAATGTTTTCTCATAGGAATAAGGAAAATGTTCGATAACGCAAGTTTCAATTCCAGCCAGTCTCATTCGAGTCGATCCTTCTATCGCTATCGAATCTATCGTGAATGTGTATGTTATATATGTTTTCGGTTTAATTGCAATTCACCATATTAAATATTCACGGTAGCAGATTTATGCAGACTCATGGATAAATTTTTAAGCGGAAGTAAGCGAGCATTAAACGATAATCAAGCATCAATAAGTACACAGACGAGCGTGGTTCCGAAAATAAAATCAAGAAAATATTCTCAAGAATACTTAAATTTTGGGTTTACCAGTACTGAAGTAAATGAAGAAGAAAGGCCACTGTGAATCATTTGCTCAAAAATGTTGGCCGCAGACTGCATGAAACCTAATAAACTTAAACGACATTTCGAAACCTTCATAGTGAGTATGTCAACAAACCCAGAGTATTCTTCTAATTAAAATTAAAATCATATATATGCATAATTTCAACAAACAAAACTGAAAGGTTGGATCAGACAGAATGTTACCAAGCTACACATTGCTTGGTTCTTGCATGTTATGTTGTGTGGAACATAAAAATTTAAACTTCGCACTATTTTTAATTATGTGAAACCCATGAAACACCTTGAGCACTAGCCAATTATGGCGAATTTTCATAATTTGGCGACTTGCGTATATGTATAGTTAATAATTAGCTCTAAGAAAACAGACTTCATATGTTTTCTTTGATAAAAAATACGGAACAGCTAGGATAGCCTGCCACCAGTGGCGACTCTTTATTATTTAGCGATTTACACATGCTCACAACCTATAATTACTGCTCATTTAAGGTTCCCGGAAAACCGTTATCCATATTTTCATATACATAATCCTTTGCAAATCGGCGTATTTATCACCACGAATTATATCATCTCCCCGCTCTGGCAAATATCCAAAGTGAAATATAACTGCTATAATGAAATAGTTAACGCCACCAAATATTTCTACTGGTAGCAATATTTGGTTGTATCCAGCTGGTCTCTACTCCAGCTGGACCGAACCGGCTTTAAAATAATCTGCATTATAATTATTTTTCATTTTCAACATATTGGGTTCTAACATTTTTGAACTCGCGGTTTAGATTCACCTTGCTTGGAAAGATACCATTTTGCCTAATTCCAAGCTGGCGCTTTTAAAATCAGTTAGAATTAGTTATTCTGTTTTGGAAACACGAATAATCGCTAATTCTAAACTTCTGTTGTCTAAGCGAACTTACAATTTGAAAATTGTCAACTTTGTGTAACACACTTTGAGTTATTTATTTCATATACTTTTTAATTTGGCGTAAAATGGATGTAATTCTATTTCATGTTTGTCAATTTCACCCGATTCTAGATACTTGGAACTGCTTTGTTGCAAAGGAATGAATGATTTTATGCCAAATCTGGCAATCATTATGGTTTATTTTTTCAGTTTTTTAATAATATCTTCTAAAATCGATTTTCGAAATTTAAGTCAGCTTATCAGGTTCCTCGGAATTTTCCGAATCCGTGGACATGTTTTTCGGAATTCACATCCCCACGGTTTAGGAGAAGATAGCCGAACAAGCTCTTGACAGCTGTGGCGGTGACAGCGGCCGTTACTTTTTTTTAGAATAGGGAGATACCGGGTGTTTCAAAATAGATGCTAAAGCGATTATCTTTTAAACTGTAATTGATATATATTTTAAACTGTAATTGATATGAATTGAACGAAATATACTTCCAATTAGAAAAGTTCGTCAAATGAAGAGTATCTTTCAGAAATGACATTTTTTTTTTTTTACTAGGGACTTTATACATAATAATATCGAAATACGAACTTCAATTTTTTATATGGTCCCTCCTTTCCTATCACTTACAATTAGAAAACGTTGGTCTGTGTCTAAGAAGGTAAAAACGTTCTGCAAACCATTGGAGCGACGAAGCTATTAGATTTTGATGCCCTTTCAAGTGCTTTATAGCTGAAATTCGGAGAAGTGACAGAAAGAGTATAATAGAATACAACTAAAGTCAAAGATGCAGAGATCTGGCGAAACCCTTTAAGAGCTGGCTTCAGACATATAGATAGGCTGTGTCAACTAGCCGACAGAAGTTATCCTGATAATGTTCGAGAAGAAGTTGCAGTGCATTTTATTGAAGGCGTCCGGGACTTTGAAATTCAAAAAGCATTGATCTTGGAGGATAATAAAGATTTCAGGTCCGCCCTCGTGTTTGCCATGAAGCTAGAGGCAGCTCAGTGGGCTATAAGGAAAGATCGTCATGCTATTAAAGCGGCGACGGTCCAAGAGTGAGCTGATACGGACACGGAGAGTTTGGAGAACAGAATAATGAAGAAAGTTGAAGATCTGGTGGAACGACAAGTACAGTCGAAGCCAAGAAAAGTGAAATGTTAGAGGTGCAGTGCCGATGCCGAAGGGCATTTACGAAAATACTGTGGCGTACAAAAGAACTAACGTCGTGGAGATCGCAGACACCAGTACACCAGAGAAGCCCGCGAACGAAGGCGGAAGAGAGACGACATTGCGGAACGGAGGCTGCGGGATATTCAAAAGCCTCATTTGAAAGTCTTGCAGATTTCCTCAGTGAATGGCGGCAGTAATGGGCTCTTCGTACTGGGATCCGTAAATGGTTCGTCATGCTGCATGGTTATTGATACTGGAGCTAATGTAACCATCATAAGATCTGGCCAAGAAATTAAATTTGAAGATCATCTGGACTCCGCAGTCGCAGACCCTCCAGACTGTCGCAGGTGATAAGATCGAAGTGAGTGGAAAAGCAAGAGTAGAAATCACACGTGGTATATGTCGCCAATATTACGGACTCTTTCATTCTCAGACTGGACTTCTTAAAATCATACAAATTCAACCTGGACTTTAAGAATAATGAGCTTCGTTCAGACTCAGATGAAATAGTAGCTTTCGACATTAAAAAAGAAACCGTTTTACCTGTTCAGCAAATAATAGCCCAGACTGACATCACTCTACTTCCAAGAATGGATTCTATAGTTTCTGGAACAGTAAAAGTAAACAATAAATTCCGGTTCGAATTACTTTAACTCCCTAGCAGTAGTGATTCTGTCAGAGGTGTACTTGTGTGTGCAACACTTGTGGACTTTTCGAGAGCTAGCATTCCAGTTAGAGTAGCGAATGTGACGGAGAAGTCGAAGGTGATAAAAGAAAAATGAAGTGTTGGCAATATGCACACCTATTACCTGCATTAATAAGAACATCAACCCAATGACAGCTAAATCATCTGAGTGTCTGACGAAGGAATTATTACAAGACGTGAAGTTAACGGCAGAACAGAGAAGCGCTGCTGAGAAAATAACTATAGAATTCGAAGACCTCTTCTATCGTACTTCGGTTGACTTTGGTCGTACGAGGTTAACACAACATAGAATAGATACAGGAAGCCATTCTCCCATCAAGCAACATATTAGGCGTCTGCCATTTTCTAAACAAGAAGAGGTGAGCAGACTTTTAGAGGAGATGCAGCGTGATGACGTCATCTAGTTATCGACTAGGTCCTGGGCCACGCCGATTGTTTTGGTTTTGAAAAAGTATGGTTTCCCCCGGTTCTGCGTTAACTATGGACGTCTGAATGATCTTACCAAGAAAGTCAGCTACCCTCTTCCGAGGACAGACAACACTTTGGACACTTTATCAGGAAATGAATGGTTTTCGACGCTGGACCTCCGAAGTGGTTACTGGTAAGTGGAAATTCATCCCGATGACCGGGAAAAGACTGCGTTCACTACGGGACAAGGATTGTGGCAGTTCAAAGTTATGCCTTTTAGACTCTGCAACGCACCGGCTACATTAGAGCATCTGATGGAGACAGTATTGAGACGACTTTCCTTCGAAGCATGTCTCGTTTATTTGGACGATATCAACATCTTCGAAAAGACTTTTGAAGATCATCTAGAGAACATCCAAAAGGTGCTGTAGAAATTAAAGGATGCAAACTTGAAACTGCGTCCATCTAAGAGCTACTTGTTTCGTCGTGAAGTAAGTTATCTTGGGCGCATAATATCTACGCACTGAGTCCGGACTGACCCCGAAAAGAAGTCCGCACTCAAGAATTGGAGTCGTCCTGAGAATGTTCATGAGCTGCGAAGTTTTCTCGGACTGAGTATTTACTATCGAAAGTTCGTGAAGGGTTTTTCTCAAATCGCATGACCACTTCACAAAATGACAGAGACTGGACAAAAATTCCAATGGACTGAAGAATGTGAGGATGCATTCAACGAACTGAAGATGGCTTTAACATCTGCGCCGATCTTGTATCCTCACGCTGACAAGCCATTTATCCTGGACACAGATGCAAGTAAGGAGAGAGTGGGAGCAGTTTTGTCCCAGGAGATAGATGATCAAGAACACGTCATTGCTTACTGGAGCCTTTCAAAGGCAGAAAATGCCTTTCAAATTCAGAACGTAACTATTGTGTTACAAGGAAGGAACTTCTTGCTATCGTTTAGGCGGTAGAGCATTTCCTTCATTAACTGTAGACCAAAAGTTCCTCCTCCGAACGGACCATGCCTCTTTAACCTGTCTTTTAAACTTCAAGAATCCGGAGGGACAGGTGGCCAGGTGGGTAGAGAGATTACAAGAATATGGCATAGAAATACGCCATCCGAAAGGAGCATCTCATGGAAATGCAGATGCTTTATCGAGAAGGCCCTGCGTAGAAAGTTGTGTCGCTATTGATCCAGGGCGGAAAAAATTATCATCAGAAACATCCCGTTGTCCGCCAAGTTACATCATCGGCACCATCCCAAGATGCCTGGAATGGCGAACAAGTCCGGGCGGACCATTTAGCTGATAGCGACATCAAACTTATTGTGGAATGTATGTAAAAATCCAGCGAAAAGTTGAAGATCTGGTGGAACGACAAGAACAGTCGGAGCCAAGAAAAGTGAAATGTTGGCAAGAAATATCGTCATGTAGTCCAGAAACGAAACAATACAGGGGTTTGTGGGATTCGCATCGCCTGTGAAATGAAGTCCTGTAACGTAAATGGGAGTCGGACGACGGCAAGACGCTTCGATGGCAGTTAGTACTCCGTCGTTCGAGGATTCCGAAGGTTCTACAAAAGTTGCATAATCTCTTAACTGTGGGCCATTTTAGAATTACGAAGACTCCGCAGAAGGTACGCGAGCGCTTCTACTGGGCTAAGGGTCGAGGCGATGTTGAAAAGTTGTGTCAAGCTTGTAACGCCTGTGCCGTCCGTAAAGGCCCGAAGAAACGAAGCCACGGAAAACCACATCGTTATAATGTAGGAGTGCCTTTCGAGAGAATTGCCCTCAATATCCTGGAACCTCTTCCGCGAACTTCGGATGGCAACATATACATCATAATTGTCATTGACTATTTCTCTAAATGGCCCGAAGCGTATCCTATTACCGATCAAGAAGCTACGGCCGTATCAAAGGTATTGGTGTAAGAATGGATTTCCAGGTATGGAAATCCTCTGCAACTTATTCCGACCAACGAACGACTTTACCTGTTGCAGTTTTTAAAGGACTGCGTCAATTTCTCGGAATCGACAAAATCCAGACTACGCCTTTACATCCACAATCCGACGGCATGGTGGCGAGGTTTAATCGCGCTATTTTGAACAACCTCTCGCTCCTGGTCTCTAGGAATCAAGAGGACGGGGACAAGAAACTCCCCTTTCCTGCTGGCCTATAGGAGTGCCGCCAATGAGACTACCGGCTTCACAACTTCCAAGATGCTATTCGCAAGAGATCTTCGTCTTCCCGCCGATCTAGTGTTTGGTCGCCCTCCAGATACGCCGTCTCCTCCGGGGGGTTCTTAGTTGAAAACCTCTTTCGCGGTCGGCTCCCCCGGTGGGCGCTCCCTCCAGATACGCCTTCATCGCCGCAGAAGTTCATGGAAAATCTCCAGGCACGGTTTGAAGACTTGAATCATTTTGCTCGAGATCGGATAAACCTGAACACGGAGAAGATGGAGACTAGCTACGATACGAAGTCTACGGGACACGAGTTCAACTTAGGTGATAGAGTTTGGCTATGGAACCCTACTTGACAGAAAGGTCTGTCTCCCAAGCTGCAATCGACGTGGGACGGTCCTTACACAGTCCTAAACAGACTGAACGATGTTGTCGTAAGGATTCGTAAGTCAACTAACTCGAAACCAAGGTTCGCCCATTACGATTGGCTAGCCATTTACCGCGGCTGTAATTAATTGAATGAATATTAGACCGTGGTCACAATGGCGTAATTCCACCTTTCTTTCTCATCTTCCATTTCTTTCCCGTCTCTCTCTTCTCTTCTTTTTTCCCTCAACTCTCTTTTACTCAGCACTTACGCCATGTTTAGTGTACATATTTGTAATATATATTCGTTTTTATTAATGTGCATTTGTTTATTATGTTTACTACTTATTGTTAAAGGTTATACACTGCAGATATTTGTGAGGCCTACTAACTAGGGATTGTACTGCCAGGGACGTGCAGTCCTTGGGAAGGGGGCAATGTTACGAATTTTCGGAGTAGCCCGCTCTTCTGGGGTTTAAAATAGTTTGAAATTCGCATTCTACGAGTCAAATAGTTAAATTTTGCTTTTTGTTGCACCAAAATCGGTCAACTAGAACCGGAGATGGAGTTTGGGTTTCCCCATTGATTAGTAAAGCGTTTCTAGAAATCTTGAGAAATATTGGTCCTAGGCCTTCGCTAACTGCTTTTTTGGAAATATATTTTTGGCGATATTTTGCCAAAAGTCGCCACGCTTGGCGACATTTTGGTCATTTGGCGCGATTTTCCCAATGGGGATTGTAAAATTAGTTTTTCTGCATTAAAATCACATAATAGCCCAATGATTCAGCTCTATTCCTATGACGTAATCAAAATTCGCGCTTTAAGGGGAACCTTCGGGAAATTTCTAATAGCGTCTGCGTTATCTATAAAAGGGTAGTTGGTTGCCTAGTTCAGTCAGTCTTGCTTCTGCTTACGCCAAGAGCAGATGTCCGTGAAAGCTTAAGCCTTTGTATCGACGATATGAATGCGATATTTTCGCTTGTTTATGAAGCTCTCTTTTTAAGTGCTGTGTCTATATTCTTCATTGCTGAGTCTTAAGGAACTATTTGCGAAATCCCTCGTATATTTTCACTGAATTTTTGCCTGTGAAAGTGTTTTATTTAGTGTAAGAAATACAGCCTTTGTGAAAGCTTCTTTCTGTATTAAGCGGAGTGTTATAAACGAGCTACTGGCCGTTAGTGCCTGTGAATTTTGTACAGCTGATTGTTCGACGAAGTTCTAGAAGCAATAAAGTTTGTGTTCCATCCTGACAAGTGCACGTTTTGCTAAATTTTTCTACATCAACTGGACTTTAGAACGATGAACCCAGGAATTAGCAGAGTATTCCGTAACAATATATATATGTATGTATACTTTTTTATGTGTGTGTTGTATATTAATTGCCATAACAACTACTTGCACATAGTCTTAAACCTGTAATAATTCTGGTAAAGCTGGAATTTAAATTTAAATATGAAAATCCAAGGGAGAGAAAAGTGGATAATGTGACTTGCAGTTTGAGAAGAAAGTGTAAAGTGGATAGTGTGACTTTTGAAATAATACAAAAAGTACTCCTTGCTACAAAGATTAGGTGTTTTTTTTTCACTCCCCCAAAAGTCACGTGGGACAAGTGATAAAAATCTCCAAATGTCATGGTAAGAATCTCTTATACTGTACTTTAAAATAAAACAAACAAACAAACAAACAAAAAACCCAAAGGAGAAACACTTTTTTGAAGTAATGCAAAAAGCAGCAGTTATTATAGATGGGTCCAGAAAGAGAGCATATTAAAATGTATTCTTGTTCCCTTGAATTGTACTTGACAGCAACTAGGAGAAGCTATAACATAACTTCGTACGTAAATGAGAATCTGACAACTCTGAGAAGTTGGCAAAATAATAAAGAAAAACCTAATTGGAACTATATTAGTTTTTTTTTTTTTAAGGTCAGATTACATCTTGTAAATATATTTCAATTAATTTGAATTCAGTTAAATTGAATTCAATAAAGTGCTCTATACGGTAGTTGCCATAGTCTACTTAACCTAATATTTCCAATAGCAGGCAGGAGTGCTTTTTGTATTACACTCATGTCCATAAATTAAGGATAATTCAGAATCACACAGAAATTGATCTCTAAAATAAAAATTTCACCTGTGGAATGATCACACACATCTTGAAGAAGAATATGCAAATTACAGGAAACCACCAGATGGCGTGGATGGTACGTCACAATGACGAGAGTGTAAGAGAGGGGTATATAAGGAATGGTGGCAAAGAAGTAAAATTGTTCACAAGCGCTGTGAAAGCCTTTCAGTGCAAAAACCGCATAGGTATGGCACAAGGGAGGCTTTTGGATGATGTTTTACGTGGCAGAATTATCGGACGACTGGAATGTGGACGTACCTAGCTGGAAGTATCCGAGGAACTTCGAAGCGTCCAGAGTGTCATCTCCAGGCTTTGGCAACGATTCCAAGATGATGGTAATGTGAGTAGACCTTACAGCACAGGTCGCCTCCGAGTTACAACGCCGAATGAGGACCGCTATTTGGCAGTTACTGCCAAAAGAAACAGACGGAGTACAGCATCAGACCTCTCTCGTCAGCTCTCTTCAGCTACCGGTACGACAGTTTCAAGGCAGACCGTGTACAGACGCTTAGGGCACATTGGTCTATATGCTCGTAGGCCTGTCAGATGTGTTCCACTTACGGCAACTCACTATCGCCTGCGATTAACCTGGAGTCATTGTGGACACCGCAACAGCGGTCTTGTGTGATGTTTTCCGACGAGTCCAGGTTTAGTTTGGAGTCTGATTCTCGCCGGACATTCATCTGGAGAGCGCCAGGTACCCGTTACCACCAAGAGAACACCATTGAAAGACACCGTTACGGTGGTGCAGGATGGCTCGTTTGGGGAGGAATTATTCTTGGTTCGAGAACTGACCTGCATGTTCAGAGTGTAACGATGACAGGCCACATCTATCGGGATGTCATTCTGGAACAACATGTACGTTTGTTTCGGGGCGCCATGGGTGCTGAATTTGTGTTTATGGATGACAACGCCGTCCTCACCGTGCAAACATTGTAGACGAATGCCTTCAATCGGAGGATATCACCCGTATGCATTGGCCAGCATACTCACCGGACTTGAATCCAACAGAGCATGTGTGGGATATGCTTGGCCGACGAATTGCAGCCCGTCAACCCCCTCCCACCTGTCTACCGGAACTTCGGAGTGCATTGCTTGATGAGTGGTGTAATATTCCCCAAGATCAAATTGATCATTTGATACTCAGCATGCCTAGGCGTTGTCAGGCCTGTATTGCATCGTCCGGGAGACATACTCCGTATTAACCATCCTACTAACCATGTTATACTGTTTTTTGTAAATAGGTTCTTTTTTGAAATTTGGTCAAGGGAGTAAAACTTGCAATTTTTATTAATTATGTCAAACATATAGCATCTTTTTTGCTCTTTACTTTTTGTTTAATAAATAGACTTTACAAATAAGTCAAATTTGTTTTGCTTCTTTCTCTTTCTTTGCCTGAACTTCATTATCCTTAATTTATGGACATGAATGTATTTCAAAAACGTGTACCTCCTCTCTCTTTTCGAATAACAAGACAATTTTGTTTTGTTTTAAAGTACAGTATAAGAGCTTCGTACCATGCCATTTTGAGATTTTTATCGCCTGTCCCTCAGATCTTTTTTTGGGGTGAAAAAGCGCATTTTTAAGTTTAAGTATTTTTTTTCAGGATGAAGGATCAGCAGTAACAGCTCATTTTTTTTTTCTGTATGTGGATTTGATATGTAAGTGTAACAGGAAAAAAAAAAATTGTTACTGAAAGTCTGAAGCTAATAATGCGAAATTTGGCATGTATGTGACTTTTTTAGCGTAGTAGCTAGACTGGAGAGCATTTTCCAAAATTCGTAACTCATGGGGGGGGATAGGGGGCCAAAACGTTCATTTCACATATCCTGCATGATCTCAAAGAAGAAAAAAGCTATCCATAAAATTCTTGCATTAAAATACAACACTCGCGAATACCTAAAAATCGATTACAGACCTTTTCGAATATAATCCTGCAAAAGAGGAAGAGTGGCTATTTTTTTTTAAAGAAAAAAAGGACAACTTTTGCTTTTTAAAGGGCCTTCCAAAACTTCAGCATTCATATCCATTTGCTAATGGCGATGACGTACTCGTTCATGTGCCTCTCTCAAAATTGCACCGGAATCGCTCAGCTTGGCGACTGCTCTGGCGAAATCTTGTCAAATATGGCACCTACAATATGTTTTCAGAAATGAAGCCAGCTTTGGCGTAGAATCGACGAACTGTAATGCTGTCCAATGGGAATTTCAAAGATTCCCAACTCGCTCTCTGATTAACCTATTTGCATGTAACAAAATGCAAAGTCGGGTTAATTAACGCATAGAACACAAATTTTAGATTAAATTTAACATTAGAAGAAACAGATTTAAACAGGTAACACCAAAATTAGCAATATTGCTTCTTGGTTGGTCAGAGATTCAACTTCCACCAATCATGAAATAGAAAATAAATAAATAAATAAATAACAAGTAATATATAAAAAAAATTTTTAAGTCAATTCCTACTTAGGTCAACAAAGAAAATTTTTATTTTAGTTACTTTTTATTAAATTTAATTACTTACATTTAATTAATGAATTAACATTTGAAAAAACTATTTGAATTTGAGTGAATGAATAAAAAGTATTTTATTAACGACTGAAAATTTGAATAAGATATATAAATATATATAGAGAGAGAGTCAGCTAATAGTAGGAATTGAAAAAAAAAGAAAGAGATGCACAGTTAGATGTTACAATAGTTCTAAATACAAAGTTTCAACATTCTATGGTTAAAAGTTTTAGTTATGCGAAATGCGAAATAATTTTTGGCGCTAAATTTGTTCATAATTCGGCAAAACTCGCCAAGGTCGACAACAAACGGCGAGGTTTTGGGCAAGGACCAAACAATGACTGACTATCGCCAAATTTGGCGATATTTTGGGCACGGACCAAATGACTGACTATCGCCAAATTTGGCGATATTTTGGCAAAGCTCGCCAAGTTTGATGACAAATCTCGAGATTTTGGGCATGGACCAAACAATGACTGACTACAGATGTAATATATTGAAGATGTCCATAGACATTAATGTATTGACATTCTTTTGGGTGGTCCTGCAAATAAACTCTCCAGGAGATGGGAACCAAAAATCGAGATGCGCAACTAGATGTTACAACAATCTTATATATGAAATTTCAACATTCTACGACTAATAGTTTTTGGGATTTGAGAGTAAAATACATACACACGTACAAAAGTCGCCAAGCACGGTGACTTTTGGCGTAATTCTAGAGGGAGGCACGAGACCTCGGTCGGATCATTACCTAACTATACGGTAGGACGTTACTGTACTTGAAATGGATGAATGTCCTTCAAACTGCCATTGACCGCGTCAAGTGTTTAAATCCACATTTTATTTCTTCTGTTTGGTTCTTTATCTAAATTTTGTGTTCTTATTTCTGTTATAGTAACTGTAAAAATTGTAAAAAAAAAAAAAAAAATAACTGTTTAAAATAATATTAATGGTTCTACTCAGTTCGTTGCCGGAATGGTGGCGTAGCTGGGTAGTAAAATCCATCCTTTGAGAGTAATATTTAAAGCCTTAAACTTAATAGGTAGGCTGCTCTCAGAGTTATATTGACCGTCAAGTGTTGGAAATCTTTTGAGTGTTCCTGTAGCAGCACTATAAATCATAAAGACACTTTCTTCGATGGAAAAATTCATTTTATAACCCTTAACAGTACATATCACTTCTTAGTCGTTTGAACTAGCCTAATATCTCTAAAAGACGCTTTAATGAATTCCTGCCCATAGAGCGTAATTTATTTAAAATCTTTTGGGTGGCCCTGTAGATAAACTATCCAGTGGAATGGGGCCGAAATGGCGGGTGCACAACTATATGTTACAACAATCTTGAATATAAAGTTATGACATTCTACGTCAAATAGTTTTTGAGATATGCGAGTTTAATGAATTTCGGCCCATAGAGCTTAATGTATTTAGAGTGTTTTGGACAGTCCTGTAGATGAATTATCCAGTCGACTGGGACCAAAACTGTATTAACACCCAGTGTCATCCACTACAAGTTTAAAAAAATTTACTTGAGTGGATGAATTAAAAAGTATTTTATTAACGATTGAAAATTTGTACAAGAGATATATAGGGAGAGTGTGACCTAATAGTAGGAATTGAAAAAAAAAAAAAAAATAAATAAAAGCTAACGGTATCCCTACTAGCAATTTTGCTCGGGCCGTCATCGGCTGGCTGCGTGGCCTGTGGTAGCCCGAGCAAAATTGCTAGTAGGGATCGCTCTTATTAGTCTCCAATCCCAGCTAGCATGTTCCCGCTGTTTGTTAGTTTTAAAATTTCAAAATTTGAATGAAAATTTGCCTTTCCAATGGCTAACTATATATTTGTTTCGTAAACAATGCCATTTCCCCCCTTCTTTTTTCCTTCAGTAAAAATATGGCACATAATCAGTCCAAGGTAAGCGGAAATTCAGAAAATACTTCAGCTCAAGCAAAGAGCACTCCTGAAAGTTTAAGAGCACGTTCCCGTAAACGAAGGCATAATTTTTAAAAGCTTCGGCCGCTGATATTTCGCAGCTGACATTTTTAAAGTTTCGAGTCGGCTCCATTAAGAAATAATACAGAAAGGCATCTACTCGCTTAAAAAAAAAAAAAGAAAAAAAAAACTGTTCTTCTAAAAGAAAGGAAAGTACAAAATCGGATTTAGCTGAAGAAAAACGCAGTACTCCGTAAAATGTAAGTCTAGAATATTGGATATATCACTATCATAAAGTGAAAACTAAATTAAAAAAAAATCATTTTCAATTTTCGCCGAAGATGCATATAAATCAATTCATTCTTTATCGTATTAACTCTATTCAATAATATTTTAAAGAAAATCCATGAAAATCTATATGTAAACATACAGGGTTTGTTCTAATACATAAACTGAGTGGTCAATTAGGCGACGACCTCGGCGCGAACCTGCCAAAGTCGGTAGGGTTGCTTAGCCCGAGTCCGGCAGTTTAAAACGAAAATAATGAATAATCGCTCCACAGGAAAGAAGCGATAGCCAAATCTCTAAAAGTGTGGTGTAAATTTATTCAATCCCAGACAGAGTGAAATGTGACTCCTTTTATTTTGGGATGTAAATTTTCACTTAATTAAGGAGCAAATTCCAAGATTCCTTAGATTTAAAGTTAGACTCGATTTCATACCTTAAGAATGATTATTTATTCTCTTCTTTAAAGTGTATGTAAGGGTGTATCTTTGATTCTATCGTAAAATCAAAAATAATAATAATAGTAACATCAATAAGGATAGATAGATGAAAACCTAAATTAAGTAGTCAGCCTAGAAAAGTTGTTATTGAGTTGGAAAAAAAAAAAAAAAAAAAAAAAAAAAGAATAAGTTAAGAAGCAGTGCAGTACTTTCAAAGCACTCAAAAGTTGTCTAAAGTTGCTTCACGGAGTTAAAACCGCGAAGCAACTTTAGACACTAAATGAACTTCAACTTGAGTCTTTATAATGATGAAAATCGAAAAAAGTTCTATTATGTATATGATCCTGTATTTACAAAAATGATTTATTAATATGTAAGAAATTTTGTATTTCAATACAATGGCCTTTTCTGTTTACATTAATGTCTCCAAAGTTTTCAAAGTTAATTACGAACAATTAATTTCACTGATTAAAATCATTTAATTTTCACATTTGGCTCTCTGCGCGCAGCCTAACATACATAAAAATCATTTTACAGACTCTAATTTTTTCTGTATACACTCCGATACTACATAATTAAAATGACGTATTGTTATGTAGATATTACATACCTATCGACAGAAAAATAGTAATTAATTATTTTTTTCGCTAATTAACAAAATAAATCATTTGTAAATTAAAAAATTATATAACGTCGTGTATAAAAATAGGTCATTTTAATTATGCATAATCAGAGTGTATTTAGTAAAAATATTGAGTCTGTAAAATGACTTTTACGTTTGTTAGCCAGCGCGCCGTGAACCACATATAGAAAATAGTTGCTTCTAATCTGTTAATTAATTTAAATTTCCCAATAAACTTGGAACTTTTGAAGACATTAATGTAAATAGAAAAGACCATTGCATTGATATGCAAAATTTCTTGCATGTAGATAAATTATTTATGGAAATATGAAATCAAATATATGAAAGCACTTTGTCGGATTTCATCACTTTTAAAGGGTACAAGACCTTAATTTAAATTCAAGATATTTTAAGATTGTGAAAGGTATTTGAACACCCGAATTCAATTTATCTCCCGAATGATCCCTGAATCTACTTTGGCAAGTTTCTGTACGGCGTCTGTAGGTACACATGTACGTACGCACAATGTATGTATGACCCGTTTTGACTTTTCTTTAATCTGTTTTTACTTGTTTTAGTGTCACGGTTGCATGTATGTATCTCGCATCATTCAAAAACGCACTGAATAAATATGTTTTGTTCAACCAACAAACATTTTGTTCAATCAACAAAATTAATCAGTTGGAATAATTCCAACGAAATTTTTGTTGAATTAACAAAATAGTTTTGTTAAAATTATTTGGTTATTTCAACAAAACATTTTGTAAATTTAACCTAACAATTTGGTTCAAATAACCAACTGTTTTGTTAATTTAACCAAAATATTTGTTTGAATGGTTTATTGGGTTTAAATAATTTAAATTGTATGTTTTAATTAACAAATTTCTTTGTTAACTGGTGTTGAACTGACTCATTTATTATTTTGTTGATTTTACTGCTATATTTTTTAACAGACAAAAGAAGTTTCAGAGGTAGGACTAAATTATTTATTTAGTCATCAAAATTAAGATTTCTATTTTAGTGTTTTTATAAATCTAGAAATTAAATGCCAGTTTTTTTTTCTCTCCTACAAAAAGCCTTTAAGACAACCCAAAATCGTTTTTAAAATGAACATATCGCAATGAAATGAATATATGTGCTATTTTCTCATATTTTACATTATAACGAGATCTAGTTTATTTGACTTCGTAATAATGATCTAGAATGCAGCAGACGGAAAAAGAAATATGCGCGTCAGCTATTTTAAAGTGTTTCGTAGCTTTCTTTTTTTTTTTTTTTCTGGAATAAAGAGACATAAAACCTGAAGTCTCATTTAGACTGAAAACCCTGTTTTCAGTCTAAATGAGAACTTTATCCAATCACTTAACTCAGCAGAAACATAAGCGCTTTGATAAACATAATACAAATCTTATAAACAGTTTTATCGTCAGAATGCTTCATTTGGAAAATTAATATACTTTCCTTTAGAAAGAATATGAAAAAAAGATCAAAGTGCTAACCATAAGTGATTTTCTTTCGGGCGTGGTATACGAATTAAATTGTTTGCTATATAAAACTGATATAGATTTAAAAAATGTGAGTTCCGTTTTAAAACTTAATCTATACATAAATACATAATGCCGGTACTGTCCAGCTCTTAGTTTATATTCAAGATCTCCCCCCCCCCCCCAAAAAAAAATCTTCATCGAGCCTACACATATATTAACGTTTTTACGAACCACGCCTTCTTACATCCTTAGATATTTTGCAACACGTTATCTCTCTATTCTAAGAAAAAGTAAAGGCCGCTGGCGCTGTCAAAGCTTGTTGACCTATCTCCTCCTAAACCGTGGGGATTTGAGTTTCGACTAAGGTTCCCACAGATTCGAAAAATTCCGAGGAACCTGCTAAGCTGACTTAAATTTCGAAAATCGTATTATTTTAGAAGATATTAATAAAAAACTGAAAAAATAAACATAATGGTTGCCAGATTTGGCATAAAATCATTCATTACTTTGCAACAAAGCGTTTCCAAGTATCTAGAATCGCGTGAAATTTACAAACATGAGTTACGCCCATTGTACGCCAAAATAAAAACTATATGAAATAAGTAACTCAAAATGTGTTACACAAAGTTGACAATTTTCAAACAGTAAGTTCGCTTAGACAACAGGAGTTTAGAATTAGCGATTACTCGTTTTTCCAAAACAGAATAACTAATATCTTGAAAATGAAAAATAATTAAAATGCAGATTATTTTAAAGCCGGTTCAGTGCAGCTGGATTATTTGCTAGCAGTAGAAATATTTGGCGGCGTTAAGTATGCCAATATAGCAGTTATAGTACACTTTGGATATTTGCTAGCGCGACGAGATGGTATAATTCGTGGTGCTAAGTACGCCAATCTGCAAACGATTATGTAAATGAAAATATGGATAACGGTTTTCCGGTAACCTTAAATGAACAGTAATTATAGGTTGTGAGCATGTGTAAATCGCCAAATAATGAAAAGTCGCCATGGGTGGCAGGCTATTCTGTCTGTTCCGTAGCTTTTATTAACTTTACATGTACGCAAGTCGCCAAATAATGAAAAATCGCCATGGGTGGCAAATTCGCAAGGTGTCCAATATGTTTTACATTATTAAAAATACAGCTGAAACATATGTTCTGGTTTTATTACGCTTTAGCTCCTAATTAATATCTTTTGAATGGCAACATTAAATATCATTGTGTTTCTGAGGAGTGCAAATAATTTTTCCAGCGATTATAAGCGGAGTCCGCACTCCAGGTGGAGTATAGCTCCGGACCCGTACAACACGGATTCCCATAACAAAATATCTTCCGTGTTATGAGGGGGAGGGGGTCTACTGTAGTGTGGAGTTTAAATTTTTATGTACCAATGAACATGCAAGAACCAAGCAATGTGTAGCTCAGTTACATTCTATCTGATCCAATCTTCGGGTTTTGTCTGTTGAAATTATGTCTTTTTTACGAATAAGCCTTATTAGGGGTCGAATGCCTCGTACGAAAAGCGAGCGTAGCGAGTCTGGGGGGCTTGGCCCCTAGTACTGTTAAAAAATGGTTCTGTTTCGTTTAACTAAGTTAGCCTAACGGACATTCAGTGGCTTTAAGCTAAATCTGTAGAAACTTATAATAAAACATTAAAATAAAAATCTAAATTTTTATGAATAGATAAACTAATTAAATATACCTCTGAAATTTTTAATAAACTGAGGAAAATCCCAATTTCTTTTTGTATTTGATATTATCCATTTTTAAACGTATTGACAGACATTGGTGGGATTCTCATCTCTTCTGTAAGTAAAAATGTTTCCTCTGGATTTGGCTCAGTCTTTCACTGTGCTGCGCACGTGCTTGTCGCATGCCTAAATTGACTGTCTAGCGATTTCAAATTTCATTGAAATTCCGAGTTTCGACAAAATGTTTTGTTAAATTCAAAAGGCATTTTGTTAAAACAATTTGATTGAATCAAAGAAACTTTTGTTAAAATAACAAAACAAAGCTACCAAACTTCTAAACCAAGCAAGTTTTGTTAAGTTCAATAAAACACTTTTTAGAGTGCGATTGAAATTTTGAATTTAGGATTGTTGTAATAATATCCAACTCTGCACCTTCTTTTTTAATTGAAGTTCATTGAATAGTTTATTTATCAAATCAGCCAAAAGACTTCGAATAATCAATGTTCATGGGCAGATATTGTTTAACCCTCTGATGCACATTGTAGTATATATGTTATACCATCCTTTAAACGATATTTTTTTTGCGGAAAAAGTTCCGCAATGTAATTTTGAAGTCATAAAATCATTAATTCTACTTTTAATTAATAATAGTATTAGTTTGGATTCACAGATAATAGCAGCATTAATGGATGAAAAATATTTTAGAAGCAACATCGATGAAACCAACAAAGAAAATATTTTTCCAATGATAAATTTTTCAACTATTTTAATAATATATAATATGAAGAAAAATTAATAATTGTCATTTATATTTGAAAAAATATGTTTTTTTTTTCACTAGATACAAAATAAATAAAAAGAACCATTTATAATGTTTAGAAGAGTTTTAAAATCATGGTAGTATATGTGATAACCTTTAAAAAAAATACATATTTCACAATTTTTTATTGTAATTACGTTATTTGATTTAAAAGAACACCATTTAAAAAAAATCAATTTTCGATTGGGAATTTCTCATAGTGGGCATTAGAGAATTGACCCCTTACCTGTCGTATTAATTTCAAAAAAACTGTAAAAAAAGTACCCATTTTTTATTTAAAAAATATTGTATAAAAATAAGTGTATTTACAACATATGAATTCATTTTAAGGCGTTGAACATTTTCGTATACAAAAATTTTCGTGCATTAGAATTGAAACGCTCCAGACTTTTTGGAGCATAACTTTCGAACTCTCCAGCCAGGAAATATCACGGGAGTGAGACGGAAGCGGTTAAACAACATTTTAATGTCCATTACCTTCAAAAGGATAGTTTTACTCTATCTTAATTCTGGGTATTTCAAGTAAGACTGTTGAATCAGTAATTACATGAGTATACATGACGTTAAAAAAAATAAAATATGAGGAATTGTGCATAAAATATTGACGTATTCTATCTCACTCTTGAATAACGGTATAGCTAGGATTTTTTTCCAGGAGTCGGCTATGATCTCAAAAGTAAATACATTCAAATATGAGTTGTTTTTCTTAGGGGGGGGGGTTGTAGCTTATTTCATTCAAACGTGCTTGTGTTTGGAAATGAATATACAGAAAATAAAGAACTAAATACATGAATCGGGTTTTAAATCATTACCAGGGACGGTCCGACACGGTAACAAAGTGAGCATCGCATCGTGCCGCCATCTTCGATGTGGCGCCATTTCGAACTCAAAAACTGAGAAAAACTTGATCTAGTGCATAAAAGGGAGGGGGGGGGGTTACGTTTGCAGGGCATCGTCATGTACCCTAAGGCGCCACCTCTGATCATTACAATCAGAAATATATCGGTGTAATTTTAAAAAATTGCAAGTACGGTTACTCGAATAATAACAAAATGAAAATCTTTAAATGTTATTGTGACACAATTCCAACTTAATTATTTTTGCTAACTTTTATAACGCAAATTCATAGCTTCTAATAAGGGAAATTGAACAGATTTTTGTTTAAAAGCATCAGAAATAATTCTAACTACATATTTATTTTCAAAAGTAGTGGTTAGTTGCTTTCCTTGCATGTTCTGGAAATCCTTCGCTGAAGAACTCACAGTTTCATGATGTCAGCTACTTTCTGAAAACTAGGCTCCACCAGGGATTGCAATCTGGAAAACTGGATCCCGTAATCCGGTGGATATGTCATTATTAGACGTCTACCGGATCCGGTACCAATTTACCGGGTCCGAAAAGTACTAAAAAAAAGGAAAAGACTGCATATGAAATTGAAGGAATTCGAGGGCAATAGTTGTCTTATATTTATGACTATTTGTTGACAATAAAACCGGCATGTGTAGAAGCTGAAAGAGCCTTTTCAGCCGCTGGCTATATTGGTAACTCTTAGAAGTCGATTGGCAGGTGACAGGATTAACACTTTTTGTTTCCTACGATCCTTTTTTAAAAACCAAATTGGATTTTTTATAATCGTTAGAAACTTGCATAGTGTAATGCAAGTTACTAGATAATTTTCATTGATGTCATTTGTGAACTCTTTTAAGCCTGAACGTAAACTATTAAAGTAAATATTATATTTATAACTATAATAATAAATATAATAGTTATAATTAAATATAATTATAATTATATTATTATACAGTAGTATGTAATAACGCAAATACTATTTTATTGATATCCATTTTTCTGTTTTGATGACAAATAAATTTTTGCTAGCATATTATATCTGATAATAAAACAATAGTATTATTATATATAATGTAATAGTATATAATAACCTAGATCTAGTCTTATCTCATATAAAGATTAAAATTTAACTAGTTAGTCTAGATATTAGATTTTCATTATTGACTTTATTCGTAATTGTTGTTTATTTATATGATAATAAGTTGATTTCCCAAGAAATAAACGGTCTTTTTTATAAACTTTATGACACATTCACTTAAACATATTTTATACTGTTAATTTTAGAACGAAAGAGAAATCGTTTAGAAGTGACCAATCTGACCGGATTGATATTGGTGCCGGATTGCAATCTCTAGACTCCATCAAGATGTTCCACCAAAAACACGTTATCAGTCAATCAGATGATTAGTACAAAATAACTAAAAGTATAAACGGAAACAGAAAGAAAAAAATCAACAGTAGTTTTCGCGATTAATGATATTAAACTACACTTGTGAATTAATGAAAAGCCTCAAACGATGTCGAGCACATGTGCATAATTTAGCAGATGTACAGCAGTCTCTCAAATAAGTACTCGAGTGAAAGAGAGTTTTCCTATGACTCTTCAGTGGATATTTATACATTAAAAAAAATACAGCTCAATAGAAATTCTGATGACCCAATAATATACATTGAGTGATTCAATTTCACACATACCAAGCTACTGATTCAGAAATCTGAAGAAAAATTTGCCTTACACTCGAATACTTTTTGAGTGGGTGTACAAACAAGTCGTTAGGTGTCTACATCAGATTTTTTTTAATACGGCTAACTACTGAAATAAAAATAACATTAAAAAGGAAACCTATGAAAAAATACACAATAAAGCAACAACGTCTGTTCCATTACAAAAGCTGAAAAATCGAATTTTCGAATTATGGCCTATTTTCAATTTACATTTTGTTCTAGTACAAAAAACTTCAATTCGTCTTCTTTCATAAACTGATATTGAAAAGTACAAGAACGACTGTGTCATACAACTGAAGTTAAAAATATGTTTACATCATAAAAACTGTAAGGAAACAGGTAACACGGAATCACTAGATTATCACGAGACTTTAAGTTTGGCAACACATATGACTATTATTCAAAATTGTAATAAAATTAAGTTAGTTCTCGATATATTTTTCTACGGCTGTGTTAAAGGAATAAAAGTTCGTTTTGGATCTTGTTGTTATTACAAAACGGAACAAAATGACATAAGCGAGCTTTTTGCAAGAAAACTTCTTTAGCCTAATTTCGATAGAAAATCAGACAGCAGTTCTCTCGCGAGAATAACAAAGTTATATTTTCTTTTAAAAAAAGGGGTGAAATTCACGTGCTGACAACTCCCTTTAAATATTCCAAAACATTTATATTTAGCTGGGGAAGCAGCTCCTTCGATAATGCTTTCATTGATTTTTTTACCTTTTACGATCGCTAGCATTTTAAAATTTTCTAAAATTAGAAAAGCACTTGCTCTGAAATGCTTTTCTGCACTGGCGATTGTATTTGAAATCTCAGAAGTCTTTCTTGTTGTAAATAAACGTTAAGCTGAATCAACAAGAGATCCGGAAGAGTTTTCAGTTCCAAAATTCCGTCAAGGTTTATGTTTTTGCTTTACTGATAATGATATAGCACACTGAAATTTCTTTCAACATTACTACCTAAATTGAAAGTTTTTAGTTAATTATGAAACGTCTCAGAGAATATAAAAATACCCGAAGGACGCACAAACAACACTTCTTCACTACATAATATTTTGTTGTTTCGACATACAATCAATTTTACAGTTTTTTCATGAACTGTGTGTACGAAATATATTTTTATATTTGAATCTCACCTAATTATCATCACAGCTATAATCTGTAAAAATGTATGTTAATGGTGTTATGTCTTCTTGATTTCTATACAAACTAATTTTGCATTACTTTGAAATTTACAATAAAAGATTATGTTACTTATTATAGGCTAATTTAATTTTTTGACAGCAAATGATCTAAGAAAGAGGTTCGGAGGCTCAGCTCCTCTCCCTCCACGTCTACCCCAAAAAAGTTTATTTTTTCCTTGTCGCTAAAAACAGCCCTTTACTTCATTGAACATTAGCTGTGTACCCATTCTTCGCACAGAAAGAATCAAAAAATTTTCTTACTCATATAATTGAAATTTACCCCATCGTTGCGGAATCTCAAAAACTGCGAAAACAAGGTTGCAAGGAAAAATGACACTATTGCTCTTCGAAACAAGAGGAAAATCCAAGTGTGAATGTAAAAAGAACTTTGGTATGTATGGTGATAACATTCTCTCTATTTATCAGAATGAGAAGTTTAATAACTTTAAATCTTCTCCAGACAACAGGAATCATTTTGCAAAAACCACACTTGTTGTCCGCGCTTAAATTTGTTTAGTAGCTGTAGTTCTTTAGTTTAAAGAAGAAACACGAATTTAACCACTGTCTTTTATATAGACAGATTTCTCGTGAAAAAATAACCAACAGAAACGTAAAATTAGGCAGAAATTATAAATTACTGTTGAAAATTAAACCGAATTTTATTGCAGCATAAAATAGGACTCTTCCAACTACTTTTATTGAAAATAACATTTTTAGAATGAGTGATTATACAGGCATGTTGACTTAACTATCTAGAAAAAGAACAGTTGTTGTGGGATTACAGCCAATTAGCTACACGTGCTTGTAGTTAAAGGGGTGGGGTACCCTCTTTGGGGGCAGGCCTTTCTAAGGGGTTCAAACCCATATTTACACTAAGTTTCGGAGGAAACCATGGAAAATTCCGAACGGTTAGGTCGGCGAATGTGACCTGCTTTTGAACAGGTCGCATTCTGTCTTCCAGTTCGGAGCGCTATGCGCTCGACCTCTGGTGGGCTAAGAAATAGAGCAGACATTGGCTTAGTAAATTTGAACAGCTGTATTCATTTAAATGTTTTAGGGCATTTATGATATTGATGTTATAGGACATTTATGATATTGGTTACATGCCAAACAATATGTGAAAGAACTGCAATGTTTATTTTGACTATAATTTTTTGTTTTTTTCAAAATTTAATGTTTTGTTAGAGAGCAGACATGCACCATCTCTTTTGCTCTAGAAAATCAATTATCTCGTTCACAGTGTGAAAATCTAACGATTTATGTTACGTTTTGCTCAATAAAATATTTTAATTTTTCTAGCCAATAACAATTAAAAGTTCCAGAAAAACAAATTTTCACGACACTAGCTTAGAATGGAAATTGTAACATTTTTTTGGGGAGTAACCCAGTACTTTAATCATTTTCTATGTTTCTAATGCAAACGTGGTTGGGATGAAGGGCTTAAATTACAGTGAAAGAAGTGCAGGAGCCCTAATTTGTCGTTCTGTTACTCACAATATTAATTTGCTTAAAATTCATCATAAAATTAAGTAAACTTTTGCTTACGGAAATAATTAAATGTGGTGTAATAAAATTAATATCAACAGAAACAATTATGGAGTACAGTGCTTGCTCTAGACTTAAAAATCTGCGAGTCATGCTGACTCGCTATCAAAAGAAAAAAATCTGGAGTGACTCCACTCGACTTTCCGAACACTTACGATTAAGATCATTACCAAGCATTTAAATAAATTTTAATCGATGAATAATTCAAACATATATACCAAATTGAAGCTCAATCGAATGCTCCGTTTAAACGCTAGCGCACTTTCAAGAATTTCTCCCCATAGACCATAATGCAAAAGAAATCTTGTCGTAGCCCTGTAGAAAAACTATAAGCCCTATACACACCAAAATCAATACCGGTCTTACGACGGTGGTTTATAACATATATACCCAATTTGAGCTCAATCGAATGTACCGTTTAGGAGCTATCGTGTTCACTCACATAAACACACACACACACACACACATACATACATCTCGTAAAAATAGCACAAATGAATTCGGAAGACCTCAAAACGTGTCAATACACCCGAATCTCGAAGTCGAATTTTTTCATGATTACAATACTTTCCTTACACAGTACATGTTCGGAAAGTAAAAAAAAAAAAAAAAGGGGGGGGTTCAGTTTTTGGAAAATAAGATTTAATTTAGAAAGTTAAAAAAAACTTTTTTTTTTCTTATGCAGCTAATAATTTTGCACATGAATATTTATTTTTGCAGAAAAATTTAGCCAACTCGCATACGATCTTCAACCATCAACCATCAGCCAATGCAATTATTTGTTTGTGTGATTATGGCAACAGTACGCTAGGGCGATCTACCAAGGATGGGGGGATACTTGGTAGGAGAACTTTCTAAGGGATTCTAACGCGTATTCACGTTACTTCTGGAGAAAACCTACCAAAACTCAAGACCGTTAGATAAACAGCCACGCGATGGGACCCGAACCCGATCAGCCAACGCAACGACAAAACTCCCGACAGGGGGCCAGTCATTCCTGACGGGGGTAGTAGCATGGCCGCTACCGGTCCCTCCGCTTGCTAGTTGGCTTGTTGAATAAAATGAATATTGTCCAACGGAAGAAAGAAAGAAGGAGGAAAAGTTTGTTCGGCTGCGTTATCGTTTTTTTTCCCTTTTTTTTTTGCGGGGGGGGGGCGAAATTTGCTAGTCAAAATTTGACTTGCAGTTTCAAAAAATGAGAGTCAATTTTTTTTTTCTTCTTCAAAAATTATCGATTTACGCGTACAACGCGAATAAGGGCGAGTCCTGACGGAATCTGAAAATTTAAATTCAATGTAATAGCTCGTTTAAAAAAATGAACACAACAGTTGAGCTCCGGTGATCTTCTGTGCAAATTAAGCCCTGTTGGGAAAGAGGGGGGGGGGATAAGAACGTGAGCACATTTGAAATGCGAAAATAAAACCAAATCACTTCCTCTGAAAAGAAAATTTTTATGTCCTACTTCATTCATCCCATATAAAACTCCCGAACTCCTCTACCCCCCCGAACGACTTATCCGGGAGATCGGCCGGGGGGGAAATGCGCAGGCTCCGGCCTCTTCTCCCCTGCCATTGGTCGGCTCACAGCTTCGCCCCCGCAACGTCGGCCGGCACATCTGCGTGCGTGCGTGTGTCCAGTTCGGTGAGGGGAACGAGCATCCGCCGGATCACTATTGCGGATCATAACGGCGGGGTATTATTGATGTGCTGCACTGGCTGTGATTTCGGAATCCCAAACGAAAAAGTTCTCTCTCCATGGTTTGATGGCAGGGATTTAGGAAAAAAAGGAAACGGAGAGCTCCGTGCCCGGTGTCGAGGTGAGTACTGGCCTGAATGATCGGCCCCCAAATTCCCTGCTATTGATTTCAGGCTAATGTGTATTGGTATTGATAATTTAGCACTGTTTTTCTTATTCTCTCGGAGAGGTGTGAAGGTGGAGAATGCAAGTGCTCGAAGCAGTGTACATAAAAGTTTAAATGTGTTTGAATCACTCTTTACACAGTTTGGTAAATGTTTGCCAGGAGTTTTGGAGAGATTTGTTATTCCTTTTGGCAAAACTTTTTGTGGTTAGTTTAAAATAGAAAGAACCCGTACACGGAACCTTCCTAGGAATAGAATGTAAGTATCCAGCGTCTAGTTATAATTTAAGAGCGAAACTTTAACAACTGCGTCTTGATTTAAAAAAAAAAAAAAAAAAAAAAAAAAAGTTTATATGTGGATGTGTATAGTTATACTGCTGAAATATAAAATTTGGAATTATTGGAATGGTAATTGTTTACTGTAAATTTTATAATTCATGTGTTTAATATGTGATTTATGCGTTTATGTACTCTCACATACATTTTATATATGTATTTTCATGGTAGCATACTGATATGCATATAGATATAATGTTTGCATGTTACTTTATGAAATTTTTACACATAGTCCTTCCGTACAAAATGAAATGTAACGGAGCAAAAAGTTTCAGCATTGAATCTTTTTTTTTTTTTAGAAAATTCGATTTTTTCTCCAAGTATAGGAAATCATTTCAGAATAATTTGTAAATTTCAACCCCAATGACAAGAGAAGGAAAAAAATGAAATAAAACTAAATCTAACAGAAGTTTTAATATATAAATCTATTTATACCCACCTTTTACTTTATAACTTAAAATTAAAACTGTTTTAATTTTAAAATTTCAATATTATTAAATTATTTTAAATGTATGTACAACTTTTATTTGTATATTTCAATGCTGACTTTTATATACATATCTATTTATCTATATATGAAAATAAACAAAATAAAAATCTGAGTACTATAATCAACAAATCCAGTAATATTTAAAGAGAAAAAATGTATCTTATTATCATGTATGGAAAAACAAATCTATATTCATTGTATGTATGATTTTCATTTTGACTTTTTAAGTTTAAAAATACAAAACTATAAAATTCTCGAAAAGTAAGATATTAATTAAATTAACAATTTGAATAACGTGGTTCAAAATTATTGTGGTAATCACATTATCGAAAGTGAAACTGATATGCAATCAAAGTGTTATAATAAGTGGTATTATGAATTTCAAAATAACAAAAATTATCATAAAAATTAAAATAAGTTTTAGTTTTTAGCATTTAAGATTATATAATAAGTTATATTTATTACATGAAACAGTTATGTTGATCATTATCAAATAAATCTTAGTGATGATAACTACCTTTTTCTTGTGAATAACATTTTAAAGAAAACGTGCAATTTTATATTCACAAATTTTTAAACTCAGGTACTAACGATTTACACATCATATTTGTATGTGAATATATAAGCGTATAAGAAATTATTAAAGCCCTTTACACTGAAATAGGAACACGAGTCTTAATCTTGCCCTTCAAATGTATTATTGATTTAACTGCCTCTTATAATATTGTAAACAGCATGTGAAGATCGGTCATGAAATGTGCAAAAAGAACCAACATTCATAAGTTTTAATCGCTTCAAACTGATATAAGGCGGATAAAGTTACAAGCGTTCAGTTAATAACATTCTATTTAAATTAAATTCTTGTGCAGTTACTTCTTTCAAAAATCCGAACGTACTAATTACTGGTTTTAATCTGAAACAGAAAATAACTTTCACAATTCTTATCTTTAACTTCTTTGCAAAGCATACAAGTTAAAAGTAATCTTACTATATAGTTACGCTGATCTCTGACTCTAACAGTTCCAGTTTCCGAAGATAAAACTTTTACCGATATTACTGCAAAAAGATTACTAAGTTAAGCAGAAAAAAGCGTAATAACATCTACACCGTTTGTGCGATCCGCCTGGAAATTTTCATAATTACATGTAAAAATATGCAGAACAATCTGTGCTACTTTAAAAATCTGAAAATCCACCTGTTCCCTCATTTTTAAGTGATTTCTTGCTATTTTCAGTTCCATTTTATTTCCGAGGGTAAAAAAGTTTATCATTTGCGTGACAAAATTAGGAGTTTCGAGTGATAGTTACGTTTACTGGCGTCACAGTTTCATGGCTTTGAAGGGAAAATTGTAATTCATTTATTTAAAATAGTTTTTCTAGATTACGCAGTTCCTTTTTTTTTTTTTTCGCAAATAAAATGAATTTCGCCTGTCTTGAAGCTTTGAAATAAGACGGCCTGTTTATACAAAACGAAATCGTTCGAATGCGAAAAGTCTCCGTTCGTTTCCAGAAGAGCATGAAATTCGATTTGGGTATGTAATAAAAATTGAATATGAAGTTATTTATTTTAGGTGGACGAAGATGAATTATATTGAGTGTAGACAAATATTTTGTCGAATATTTTTCTAGCGCCCGTTGTAATTGCAACCACAATGGGCTTTGTTTTCTAGTGAAAGATATTGAAATAAAGAATGCACTTACGTTGTTAAATAAGATTGAAATGAAAGTACGAAATGTTTTCTTGCAACCTTACCTCTTGTATTCTACTCGACGTTCTTTGTACTATTAACGAGCATGTGAAGTCCTGACGAAGAAGTATATATAAAATATTTGCTTTTGATGCATAATTTTGAAAATTCTAAAATTCCTTTACCCATTGGAATTTTTTCTTAAAGAAAGTTCATTTTGTAAGGCGTGCCACCTCAGATTGCAGGGTGATTAGCTCTCCGCTGTCTGTTTTTGAAAAAAATCGTTATAATGCGCGGAGTTGCTTTTATAGTAACGTTACTACACTGAATAAAATGTTTTGTTGAATTCAACAAAAATTTGTTGATTTAACAAAAATTTAGTTGGCGCTATTTCAACCGAATAATTTTATTGGTTTAAAAAAAATGTATTGTTAAACTAACAAAGTATTTTATTGAATTAACAAAAGTTTTGTCTAATCAACGAAATTGTTTGGTTGAAATAGTGCCACCCAGGGGCGTAGCCACGGGGGAGGGTTAGGGGGGTCATAACCCCCCCCCCCATGAGAAATTTTTTGCCATATAAAATGTATATTCTTCACTCTATTATCACACACACGTATACATATATATGAGTTGTAGTAGTCGTAACCCCCCCCCCCCCATGAAAAATTTCTGGCTACGCCCCTGGTGCCAACAAATTTTTGTTGAATCAACAAAACATTTTTCTTCAGTGTAGCTCCTTTGAGATCGTTAATTGTTAACTTTACGTATTGCACACTGTTAACCAGATATTGCAAACTTTTTTGAATTTGATAAATTCCACATCGTTCACTCTCGTTAGTTTCATAAGGATTTCACATTATTTCTTCTGGATACTTATCAAAATAATTGAAATTTATACATTGTTATGCAAAGATTAACACAAACATGCTAAATATTGCAGCTAGTGACACAGTCACAAGTTTTTAGAGTCAAACAGGAAGAGAAATGCACAGTGAGATCAGCACCTTATTTTCAGACTACTGAATCATGATTTGTAATGGCAGTAATGCAAGGGATTCGTAATAAAATAACGGGTGATAGTATCCTGTGCGGCACAGCCAGCTGTCGTCAAAAAGAAAAGGTCTCTAGACCTGTGGCACGCGATGAACGTTTCGATCGTCCGCCATCTTGCTGGTAGTTAAGTCGAGCGATGGCAACGGCTGCCCTTTTTTCAGCATTGGGAAAGGGTTGCGCCTCAAAGGGTTAACGCCTATATGTTTTTTTATGTACGTACAGAGATAATTTTTTTACCGCGACGACCAATTTGAAAAATTCTTTTTTTATTGGAAAGGGGACAGCTCAGGGGCTATCACATATTAATTTGGTCACGTTCTGATGATATTATCATTTTGGAAATCGAAAAAAAAAAAAACCCCAAACAAACGTGTTTTTAAAAACTGTTAACAAGTGTTGCCAGTAAATGCGCTGACCCTAATGTCATAAGTTGCCAAGGGTGCCACTTTTGGCTATTTATTGCCAAGTTAAGTTGCCAAAATAAGTTAAACCCCGGTTGGCGATATTTTCTATATTTGGAGAAAATTTGCCAAACCCTACTACTTTCGCTGGTATTGTTGTTGTTGCTTCATATCCTATCTGGTTAGCCAATAGGCTAATTCAGATCCATGAGACTGTGAACTGTCAAAAAGTCCGAAACGAGGAGGGGACTTCCAGGCAAATCTCTTTTTTCAAGTCCCAAGCAGGAAAGCAGATGATTTTCAATAGGAATAATGGTATAGCTTAGAAAAGTTTGCCGGTATCGGCATATGTCCAAGTCGACAGAGTTGATCACTTTTAACGATTTATCGCCAAGTTCGGCGTCAAAAAATAAGTCCTCCAAGACTGAACTCATTTGGGCGATATCTGCTACATTTGACAAGAATTCACCAATCCCCACTAATTTAAAATAGGAATGATTTTTGTTATGGTGAAGTAGTTTGAAGTTGTTTAAAAAATCATACTTGTTATCAAATGTTTTTTCTGGCGTCCGTTGTAATTCCCCCCCCCCCCCCCAAAGCAACGGTTTTTATCTTTGATAAAAATAATAACAAAAATAGAACCAGTAGTGATAAAAATAAGGTTAATCATTTAGATTAAACAATCATAAGCCACAGGGTCGTTCTTATGTAATGAAAACAGAACAATAACCTCGGTGATAAAAATAAAACATATTCAGATCAATGAAATCATTCAAAAATAAAGCCAGCTTTTAGGGCATAGTTGCTGCTGAAAAACAACATTAGCAAAATGCCAATCAATGTCTACAACTTCGCAGGCATTGTCTGATAGTTCCTCTGCACTTTTTATAAACGAGCGTATTTTTGGTTTTTCTCCTAAAAGAACAAAAGCTACAATTTATTACATATCAACGCTTGATATTGAAAGAATGTGACTATATAGGTCAATTTGTTGAGACTGAAATCCTTTCTCTTTATCTTAACTTAGAGGAAAGACAGTCTTTAAAATGCAGACTTAGATAACGGAAGCAAAAACATTTCGTTAAATTTTTTTCTTTCTAGATATTATTTCTTTCTAGATTTTTTCTCTTGCAAGATATTGCAAACCATAAATTTAGATTTTGGTTAATTCCACATTTTTCAATCTCGATGGATTCATAAAAAATGGACATTTTTTTTTATCGTGGATACATATCAGATACTTAAAATTTAAATTGATAAATTTTAAAAATCGTAATTTAAATTTGCACTTTATCATGTAATTATACTAATTCAGTTTCAATTTATGATTAACAAGAATAAGCTAAAATACAGATAGTGACAGGAGCGCAAAATTTTAGATTGAAAAGTTTTTATAGAATTTTTAGTTCTGATGAAGTCTTGAATTTAAAGTTTCATATATATTGCTCTAGAAATAGACATTTTTTAAATTCACGACTGTGACAAACATTTATTTTTATATCTGCCGTTGGTTCATATGCAGGGTGATTATCACTAAAGACTCAAAAACTTCATTTAAAAAAATAAAACTGCACTTAAAAAATCTGGTTAGACTGACGTGTAATTGGATCTGAACGAACTTACATGAAGCAGTGGTAGTTCTGGCGAGAAAAAGTAATCCAAAATTTTATCAAGGTGGTGCTGTACTCGCAATAATATGCAAATTTAGGGATGCAACGGATAAACATACCGGCAAACATACTGCATCCTGCCTATATACCAGTTAATTGGCAGTAGTCGGATATTACAAATATCCGGCCTAAATTTATATACAGAGAAATAAGATAAATAAACATAATAAATGAATAAATTCTAAAAACTGTAATAATAAAAAATCCGAAAAAACAAAGTTTTGTGCAAATATTTTGTTTTCAATACTTTTTAGAATGTATTTTTATCATCTACTAGCTGAAGTACTCGTCGTTGACGTGTTAATACTGAATGCAAATTTCCAAAAAGCAAGAACTTTCGTCAGCATTGTAGGTGTACACAGAATGGATGTAGTATGTTGCCAAAGGAAAGAAAGCGAAGCTATAATGTTTATGTATTGTTAAAATATTACAAGTTAGAGGGTAACTAAGTAATATCATTTCATTCGCTTTAGTCGTAATTATGTGACGCGCGAACGAATATTTACGCATACTGAAATATTTTTCGCAAGATCTCAAAATCTAATCAATATTTTTGAAAAATTGGAAGCCTAGAATTTGAGTTGAGGGACAACCTATCATGTCAACAAATTTCGTTTCATTCCCTGCAGTCTTTATTTCGTGATGCTGGAACAGAATTTCAGAATTTTAAAACGATTTTCGCAAAATTTCAAATGTAATCAAAATATTTTAAAAATTCAACGCCTATAAATTAAGATTGGCAACTGCCTACCATATCACCAAATTTCGTATCATTCGTGTTAGTCGTTATTACGTGATGCTTGAAGAAATATAAACGTATTTTGAGAGAATTTTCACAAAATCTCAAAATCTAATAAAAATGTTTAAAAAATTAGACACCTACAGTTTATGTTGAGCAACCATCTATCATGTCAATGTATCATTTCATCCAATAATTGCCCCACCATGGCGGAGTGGATAATATACTGACCATGGTAGACTACTGAAGCGTGAAGGTCCACTGTTCTGGCTAACCACTAATGGCTATTTATCTAAAGCTCTGGAGTTTACGTCGGTTTTCTCTAGAGTAACGTCATTAAGCGTTGGCAGACCAAAAAGTCCTCAGCCCAAGGAATTCCTCCTAACCAGATGCCCTTCGCTTAGCTTTTTCTTCAACTCCATTCATCCTATAATCCGTTGTGCGATTGTATAATCATCGTGTATTTTCGTCGTATAATTCGTTGTGCGATCGTGTACTTCGCCAAAAGAGATTTATTTCATCCAAATTTCTAACTACCTGGTGTCAATGAATTGATGACGATGATTACGTTATGTGTTGACAATGAGATTGTTTATTAAACAAATGATTATCTATATAAATAAAATTAGACTTTTGTCTGTACATTTCTTGGAATTCAAAAATTTTGCGATTTCTATCCGTTTCAAGCACCCGGGAATCCGATGCGACCCTCAAAAAAAAGTTTGTCTGTCTGTCATTCTGTCCTTCTGTCGTTCTGTCTTTCTGTCCGTGACGCTTTTTTTGTTCAAGCATCACTTAAAAACGACTGAAGCGAATGATATGAAATTGGGTGTCATGATAGGTGGTCACTCAACTTAAAACATAGGCTTGGAATTTTTAAAAAATCTTGATTGGATTTTGAGATTTTGCGAAAATCATTTCAAACTGCCTAAATTTGTGTTCGAACATCACGTAATAACTGCAAAGGTGAAAAAATGATATCTGGTGAAATAGTAGGTGGCCACTCACCTTAAACTATAAGCATCTAATTAAAAAATATCTATCCGATTTCGAGATTTTGTGAAAATCGTTTAAAACTGAGTGAATCTTTGTTCCCGCATTACGTAATAACGACTAAAGCGAATGATATGAAATTGGGTCACATGATAGATGGTTGCTCAACATAAACTATAGGTGTCCAATTTTTTAAACATTTTTATTAGATTTTGAGATTTTGTGAAAATTCTCTCAAAATACGTTTCTATTTCCTCAAACATCACGTAATAACGACTAATACGAATGATACGAAATTTAGTGATATGATAGGTAGTTGCTAATCTTAATTTATAGGCGGTGAATTTTTAAAATATTTTGATTACATTTTGAGATTTTGCAAAAATCGTTTTATAATGCTGAAATTTTGTTCAAGCCTCACGAAATAAAGACTGCAGGGAATGAAACGAAATTGGGTTACATGATAGGTTGTCACTCAACTTAAATTCTAGGCTTCAAATTTTTCAAAAATGTTGATTAGATTTTGAGATTTTGCGAAAATTATTTCAATATGCGTAAAAATTCGTTCGCGCATCCCATAATTACGACTAAAGCGAATGAAATGATATTACTTAGTGACTCTCTAACCTGTAATATTTTAACAATACATGAAAATTATAACTTCGCTTTCTTTACTTTGGCAACATACTACATCCATTCTGTGTACTCCTACAATGCTGACGAAAGTTCTTGCTTTTTGGAAATTTTCATTCACTAACCCCTCGAGGACGGGTACTTCAGCTAGTATATATATATATATATATATATATATATATATATATATGTATGTATGTATAAATGCGTAAAATCGTACAGCTAGGACAACATAATTGTGTTTAATTTACTTTGTAATGGGAAAATATTACAGGAACAACAGCATTTGTATAAATATCGATGGTAGTCGTTTAATCTCGTGGTTAGGGGAGACTGGAGTGAGGTGACATATTTTACAGATTTTTACCGACTTCAAAAAAAGAGGCGGTGGTATTATCACCGCGCATATGTATATTTTTTTTTACTTCCTTGTATGGAGTATAAGGAAGTTATGTGATCCCGAAAAATTTTGGCCGCCAAATTTCGACGAAAAAACCGATTTTGACTACCTCTAAATTTAATTTTAAGAATTTTTTCGACGCATCTCATCGTAAGCTAGCATGCACGATCATATAAACGCGTCTGCAACTCATTTTGACCAGCGGCGAGTCTATTGTGGCCAGTTTTTCCATGCCGTCTGTACGTACGTATGTATGTAACTCGCGCATATCTCAAAAACTATTGGTCGTAGAATCTTGAGATTTGTTATTTAGGATTGTTTTAGGATCTAGTTGTGCACCTCCCGTTTTGGTCGCAATCGAATGGCTAGTTTATGTACAGGAACGCCCAAAAGATTCGAAATACATTACACTCTATGGGCCGAAATTCATTAAACTCGCATATCTCAAAAACTATTAGGTGTAGAATGTCGAAATTTCATATTTTGGATATTTGTAACATCTAGTTGTGCACCTCCACTTTTGGTTCCATTCGACTGGATAGTTTATCTACAGGATCTCTCAAAAGATTCGAAATACCTTACGCTCTATGGAAAATGAAATTCATTAAATTTGCATATCTCAAAAACTATAGGTCGTAGAATGTTGAAACTTTATATTTAGGATTGTTGTAACATCTACTTGTGCCGCTCCCCTTTCGGTTCGATTCGACTGCATGTTTTATCTAAAGTTCTTGCTTTTTGGAAATTTGCATTCACTAACCCGTCAAGGACGGGTACTTCAGCTAGTACATAATAATAGCTTAATTAATTTCGGGACACATTATTTGCAAAGCATATATATGGCACGAACAAAGGAAATTTCATAAAAGTGGTCCGAAACATTTGAATTTATGATCAAAAAATAATGCTCATTTGTGTTTAAAAATATCGAAACGTATTCTCTTAAGCAATCTCCAGAAAATTCGTGCTTATGATTTCAATTTGTCTGTCTGACCGTCCGTGCTCTAACTGAAGAAACATACATGGATTATCACGAAATTTATGTATGCTGTTTCTATGTATTGTACCACGTACTCTATTGAAAATGTACGGAGTGACAATAATTAAAGTAGAGGTGAATAGAGCACGATTGTGAGAAAACTGTTGAGCCAAACTGAACAAATTTGCAGAAAATACTAATTAGACCATGGGGTTTTGATTAAAAAAGTTTGGATTTTCGCTACCAGGGACCAAATTGGTTCTTTAAGGTCCATTTCTGGAGTAAAATAGACACAGAAAGTACGGCGTTTTATAAGGACCGATTAATTAGTCGAGCGTTTCCTAAACTGTAAAAACAAAGTACTTAAAAATAAGGCAAATGCACTAATTTCTGAGTACTTTGTTATCTTGTAATAGCTCCGAGTACTTTACTCTTAAATTTAAGCAACACATGTACCCAGTTCTTGAATTGTAATTTATATTTAAGCACGTCCTGTACTCGTTTAAGATGCAAATGTTTTTAAAATGTACGAGTACATTAAAGTACTCATTTTTAAGTACTTTCTTTTTAACAGTGTATGAAGTGGCAAGCCTGTTCACCTGATCTGACACTTGTAACTTTTGGTTGTGGGGTAAGTAGTGGAGCAGAGCTTTATGTAAACAGCTTGGTATACCAAGGGAACGCAGAATGATTTAGTCACTTTGAAGGGCGAATAACATTGCACGCCAAGCAAATCAATGGAGATCTGCTGTGTTCTGCAGAGTAGGGAATGCTGTTCAGAGACTGCATTTTTTAGAACATCTGCAAGAAAAACATACTGAACCATACATGCCAATGATTCCCGTATACTAATAAATGTTAACTTTCTGTACTTTCTATGACTACTTTACTCCAGAAATGGACCTTACAGCACCACTTTGGCCCCAGGTGGCGAAAATCCGTACTATTTTTAATTTTTAATACAAACCCATGGTCTAATTTCTGAAAATTTGGTTCAGTTTAGATCTACAGTTTTCTCACAATCAAGATCTAAACACCTCTACTTTAATTATGGCCACTTTGTATATGCATTTTATCTTTTACAGGAGCAGCGAAAAGAATTCGAATAAATTACGCTCTACGGACAGTCATTCTTTTTAGCGTATTTTAGATATATTCTTCTATTTAAAATAAAACAAAAGTGACATGTTATTAAAGGTCACAAAATAATGCTCTCCATCGAAAACAGCGTATGCAGTATGGTTCTTCTGCAGAAGCACTCAAAAGAATTTCAATACATAACGGTCTACTGCGGTTTCGAGACAATAACCTATTTCAAACAAAATGTAATAAGTATATAAACGTTCATTACGGAAAACTCTTCGTATCAAGGAAGGAAATAATATTAATAGTGATATGCTCCTTTTTTGACCCTAGCTCAAAAATCTCGTCAAATTTGATCACAGCAAAATTTGGAACAAAAATGACTTTTGCGTTGGAAAGCGTTTTATAAACCGTGCGTTTGACCTAATTTATCATTCTTGTTTATGTATGCTTTGATGGATTTATATCATTAGTAACAGAGTTTTCATGACAGAAATGTTCAACCGACGAGAGAAGCTAATTGTCTGTCAGATGGAATTAAACACGCTGTTCGAATTGCGATAATCCTCCAATAAGCTCTTTTGATGCGCGACGTTTCAGATATTATCTAAAGCATCTTGTTTCATCGCGATAGTATATTTGAAGAAATTTCGAATGAAATTATTTCATTTAATAGAATTTTAATATTTAAAGAAATTCATCGAAAGTGTGGTTGAAAAGGTTGAAGGGCTGTTAGACAGGGCCTAATTTTAATATTTCCTATCTTTTGTTCTTTAACTGCAATATTGTAATTTTTATTTTAACTGTAACATTATGTGATGCATATTTTAAGTGATAGTGAACAAATGTAATCAGATCTGTAAGTACTTCCTATTATTATTATTAAATTACTTATAAATATTTAAAGCTTAGTTTATGCAATCGTCAATTTTCTCACTATTTACTCCTCAACTGGGTAGCTTGAGATAGTACAAAGCTTTTAATATTAGACTATGATTTCGTTACATTCTAAGTTAGAAATAAATAAAACAATAATATATGTCCATAAAACAATTTTACTGTTTGTAAGAATCAGCAAAGCTACTGAACTGAAGGAAATCAAATATTCCATCCTGAATATTGTAAGCGGCAGAGTGAAAATGAATTACGCAAAATAAAAGTTTCGACTTAAAAAAAAAATCAGCATGAGTTTTTTGGGACTATAAAAAAGTCTGATAATAACAGTTATGGGTAAACATTTTTTTAAGCAGAAAATATTTTAAGAGCTTGAAATAGGACATCGGCATTCAATTGAAAAATAAACTAGTCTATGCAAATTTAATGCGAACCAAACAGCTTTTATGATTTGCAAATATATTTATGTAAATAATTTTTATGAATAAGAGCAGTTTTACCTGTAACGTATGTATACCTGTAAAGAATGCATGCATTCTATTTTAAAATTTTCCATTTTTCAGATCAGAATGATAACCTAAGATGGTGCCATTGCCATTGGTTTTCATTCGGAAGTAAAATAAAATAGTTTAGTATTATAGAAGGCTAGGCAGGATAACAACAAAGAAAAAGTGTTCTATAAAACCTCTCTATTTACAATACCCATAAACACGCTTTTTATGCCAAATGCACCCTTATTAATTTTATTTTTCCTTTCTTTAAGCACAGGTTAGTACATAATAAACGTTTGTTATGAACGATATTATGCGTTTCAAAATTTTTTTTATTGAAAAATGAGACACAAAAATGAAAACAAACGCATTTTAATTTTTAAAAAATAGATAAAGCTATATTTCATGTGTATTATATTCCGGTACATTATACAGTATAAATGTACACACTAACGCTCTTCACGTAAAAAAAATAATGACGTGAAGCATTGACTTACAAATCTTGTTTAAACTTATTTTACTGCTTTCTGATAAATGATCACTCAAATATTAAAAGGTTTGTAGCCAAAACTGGCACATTTTGACTGAAGTATTTCTAATTTACATACGGAAAATTATACATAATTTTAAAACTAGTCAAATAGTAAGCAGCCGTTAGTCTGATTAGAATGTTGTGCATATTTCAGCTACAAACTGTATGTTCCGAGTACCCTCCTACTTTTTTATAGTGCTTGTAAAAAAAGTAATTGTATGAGATTAAAAAAAAAATTGTTCCTTTTTTATTAAATAAATGCCCAAATTATTGAATTATTTTTTTCACAAAGTTTTCAAATATCAGTTTTATTTAATTTAATAAGGTAAATGTGACGTTTAAATTACATAAAGCAAACTAAAGCTAGTTTATTTTTTTGATTTGATTGCATAATCACGCTGGTATGCGGAAAAACTAATCATAAGGGGGGCGGGGGATATTTAGTGAAATTCACCAAACTTGGCACGAAAAAAACAAAAAAAAAAAAAAAAAAAAAAAAAAAAACATGCAACTCCAGGTTTCGAGATCACACATGTGGCCAGACAATGCGCCAACGGGTCAAAACCCCTAATTCGGATCTACTTGAGTAATAGGCTGCTAACAAGAAGGTGCGGCCCTTCCTATTCCATCATACCACTGATGACGAAGACCACACTGTATATGAGATGTACGTGTACGTTAAACCTATGGTTCTGAAAGCTCCCGGCAGTCGTTAGCAGCTTCCGTAGGGTGCCGTTATTCAGAAGCCCGCCTTCTGATGAAGATCCCAAATTACAGCAAGAAACTCCAGGAAGGACGCATGTAGCTCTAAACGACACATTCGGTGACGTGAGTTGCTTTCTCCTACGAAACGAACAAGCAAAAATGTCGATTTACATGCAACAAATGGCAATGGTTATAACCTGGAATACCAATTTTAGATAATATTAACGTTTAAAAGCACAGATCACTCCAACAAACTTGTAACAATATTGAAAACTAAGCTTCATCTTTGTCTCACATGAAGGATTCAGTGAAAAAAGCTTTGAATTTTCAGTGAAAAAAGCTTTTGAGCGAAAGGTTTAATCATGCATGAATGAAGAAAGAAATGTAGTGTAATTTAATTAAATTTATAGAATTCGCAAAACGAACAGAAATAATTTTACAGCAGGATGGCCAGAAACGGAAAGATCTACCCTGAAAGAAATAATTTACTTCCAAATATTCCGTTCCGATTTATCATTCAATTATCACACACTCTCCTCATTCGGAAATTCTTATGATAATTAAGCAACACAACGCCGCAATAAAAGCTAAATAAGACTCATAAAAATCTTCACTTCACACGGGAAATAGCTTACATGCGTGTTTAAGGCAAAAAGCATTTCTTCTTGGCTTTATGTTTCGGAAAATTCTGCTGAATTATTTCGCACGTCACGCCAAATGCGGTAATTTAAATGCAAGGCGCCATCATTATGAATTTCGGGAAGGGCATTGCAGCAGGAGAGAGCGAAATTTCTACTAGATGGACCGGGCATTCATCCGTGTGGGAAGAGATAAATTGAAAAACTCATTCCGCTGCGTCTCTGAATGCAAGGATGAGACTCATTTTCAACTCTCCAGCAGTTCAGTGGTACTGCCATATTATGAAAAGAAGAAAAGAAGTACGTCTAAGCTCTAAGGGAAACACAGGCTAAGATGTAAATAGTTTGTAAGTGGGATATGCTTGAGAGAGTTCAAAATTTAAATGCGATTTACTTCAGGAATTATAAATAGGGAAGTGCTATAACATGCTGGTTAAAACTATTTAGGTCTTTGAATTATTCAGCTTAAAAAATTTAGAATTAATAATTCTACATTTTCCAATGACCATGTATTTTGACTCGTTCAGAATTTGTTTTTACACAATTGAGGACACAAAAATTACCTATATTATCGTTCATGGATGTCTTAATTTGTGCACGCAAAGAAAAATTAATATTTCTCCAAAATTTAATAATCAGGATTTTTCAAAATTACAAATGTAATATTAAAAGAAAAATTTTAATTAAAAGAGTAGTTATTAAATCAGGTCGGTAATGGTTAAACCTGCTATGAAATTTAATCTATGGAGAACTCTTTATTTTTTCTTTTAGCGTGAAATATTACGAATGCAAAATCGTAAATTTCTTTTAAAAATACTGTAGTGAAATTTTATTTATGTGGATGCGCTTAGGTTCAAAATAATTCTTAAATGAGCCATTTTCACTATCACTGTGAAAATACGAACAGTATAGATTTAATTATTGATACCATGAACAAAATTCTGATTTGCAAGAATATTCTTGTAAACAAAGATTTTTTATTGCTCTCGTTTAGGAAATCATTCTTTCACGTAATTCTGTTGGAATTTCGAAATAATATTTTGAATTTCTTTATTCAGATAAACGTTTACCAGACATTTAACGTTTTGTTCTCTCACTTAAAATAAATTTATTAATACATTTCATCTTGTGCATACAATTGTTGCTGTGTTTGAAATACTATAGTGTTGCTAGTACCATAAACCTTTACTACAATTTAAAAATACCGGGTGCGCCTTAATTCCGTGAAAAAGTTCATCCTACTATATAGTTACGCTGATCCCTGACTCACTGACTGTGTCACAATTCCGGTTCAACCACTCTATAACAAAACTTTTACCGTCATTAATCGAAACAGATTAAAAAGTTATTGTCTAAAAACATAATAAAATTCACACCGTTGGTGCAGTCGGCTAGAAAGTTTTCATAGTTACGTAAAAAAATATAGAAAACAATCTGCGTAACATTAAAATTCTGATAATCCCCCCGTTCCCTTTTAAGCAATTTTTGGCTATTTTCAATAATTATGTTTAAAAAAATGTATATATACATATATATATATATATAGAAAACAATCTGCTTTACTTTAAAAATGTGAAAATCCACCCGTTCCCTAATTTAAGAGTGTGTTTTCGCTATTTTCAACTACATTTCTCCCCACCCCCGAGAGTAAAGAAAGCTCATCATTTGCGTGACAAAAATTAGGTTTGAAATTGGTAAGGACGTCATATTGAAGTCACGGTTATCAAGCTTTGAAAGGAAAATTGCGATTCCAATTTGTTTAAAATAGTTTTTCCAGATTACCCATTTTTTCCCCCAGAAATAAATTATTTCCTATGCATTGATATAACAGGGGCTGCTCCCACAAAATGAAATCGTTCGAATGCGAAAAGTTTCCGCACGTTTCCGGAAGAGCATGAAATTCGATTTCGGTTTATAATAAAAATTGAATATGAAGTTATTTATTTTAAGAGGACGAAGATGAAATAAATTGAGTGTAGGCATATTTTTATCCAATGTTTTTTCTAGCGGCCGTTGTAATTGTCTACACAGCGGGCTGTATATTTTAATTTAAAAATAACAGTGATAGAATGTTGTAGTTTTCAGGAATAAGATTACAGGGAGATCTTTTCTTTTGTCTCCCTTCTAAGGAGACCAAACAATTTTAGGTTAAAAAGTTACCGACAGATGCCGCTGACGTATACAGTATGAAGCAATTTTATGCACATCAGGCTTTCAATAAAACTAAGGTGATCAAACGTCCCCATTTTCCGGGGACAGTCTCCAATTTCAGTACGTTTGTTAAGTTGTCCCCAAAATGTAAAACAGGAATTGGGGACAATTTTTAATAATTCCATTGTTTTTAATTAAATTACTGTTAATGATTTCATTAATTATAAATGTCCCCAGTTTTGTTTCAAAATCGGGGACATGTTCAAAAATCTGGTCACCTTAATAAAAAACATAGATGTGCATAAGTTATTCATTCGATCTCGACATTATGTTATCGTTACCAACCAGTTCAAGTTTAAGCTTTATAGTAAAGAATGGTGAATTGGTAACCATCGTATTGCTAAAATATCGGACGGCAAAAGAACTGAACACAAGAAAATATTTCATGCTCTGGGGATAACTCACGCACACAGTCTTGTCAGACCCTTTGAGGAAACAAGTCGTTTACAGGATCGTCCGCAAGTCGAAAGGTCCTCTTTGGCAGAGGTGCCTGCACGCCACTGCTGCCGATGGTGTCATGGAAGATACGGCAGTCTAGTTATCTGCGGGAATAGACGTTTTGTGAAGCTGGAAAGGTATTAGTGGTGAATGAATCCTCATCGGTTTGACATGTAGTTCTTAACTTGCTTCATATTGTCGACATCTATCGGAAAGTTTTTGAACTACAACGTATTTTGTCAAAACCATCTCTGTCATTTCCAAATCGTACAAACCGCAATTATTTAATATTATTTGTTATATTTTAATAATTTTTTGAGACTTTCGCTGATTTTTGGAGCACTCGATGTATATCTATGTTACAGTCAAAACTCGAATTAATTAGGGAAAACGCGTTCTAACTGGGTGCCTTAGGCAAAACCCGAATTAACTAAGCAAAACGCGTTCTGACTGACAGCGCTAGGCAAAACCCGAATTAACTAGGGAAAACCCGTTTTATTGGAGTAGCGGTAGCATGTTTTTGAGGGACCTCTACAGCGGTGGCATATTTTCCAAAAGCGATTTTCGGACCCACTGATGTTTTTTGGGGTCTAGTAAAGGGCCAGCGTTAGCATATTTTCGAGGGGGCCCCTAAAGCGATGGCCAGACCCACTGATGTTTTTTGGGTCTTGCAAAGGGCCAGCGTTGGCATATTTTCGAGGGGGCCCACTACAGTGGTAGCCGGACCCACTGATGTGTTTTTGGGTCTTGCAAAGGGTCAGCGTTAGCATATTTTCGAGGGGGCCTCCTAAAGCGATGGCCGGACCCATTGATGTTTTTTAAGTCTTGAACTGGGCCAGCGTTAGCATATTTTCGAGGGAGTCCCCTAAAGCGATGGCCGGACCCACTGATTTTTTTGGGGTCTCGCAAAGGGCCAGTGTTAGCATATTTTCGAGGGTCTCCCTAAAGCGATGGCAGGACCACTGAGGTATTTTGGGTCTCGCAAATTGTCAGCGTTAGCATATTTTTGAGGGGGCCTCCTACAGTGGTAGTCGGACCCACTGATGTTTTTTTGGGTCTCGCAAAGGGTCAGCGTTAACATATTTTCGAGGGGGCCTCCTAAAGCGATTGCCGGACCCATTGATGTTTTTTAAGTCTTGAACTGGGCCATCGTTAGCATATTTTCGAGGGAGTCCCCTAAAGCGATGGCCGGACCCACTGATTTTTTTGGGGTCTCGCAAAGGGCCAGTGTTAGCATATTTTCGAGGGTCTCCCTAAAGCGATGGCAGGACCACTGAGGTATTTTAGATCTCGCAAATTGACAGCGTTAGCATATTTGCGAGGGGCCCCTCTACAGCGGTGGCCGGAGACAGTGATGTTTCTTTCGGTCTCGCAAAGTGCCAGCGTTTGCATATTTTCGAGGCGGGGCAAGATCCAATTTTTAGTGCATAAAGCATTAACTCTTCGGAATTCACTTGGGAAAATGGGTTTTGCCTAGCGCTGTCAGTCAGAACGCGTTTTGCCTAGTTAATTCGGGTTTTGACTGATTTCGGGTTTTCACTGTAACATATATAGTATAGAGAAAACATTGGAATATGTTTTGATTCGAATACATTGGTTATTGTAGGCCTTAGAGATCAAGAACGTACGATTCTTACACTAGGTAGCCCTTAGGTGATAGAAATTTCAAGTAATTAAAGTATATGTTTTAAAAAATTTGTAATTTAAACCTCATCAGGACTTGCAAGTTAGGTCAAAAGACACTGAGGGTTGACAGAATAAGATTTACACTAGGGATAGGTGCGAGATGAAAGAGAGAAAGTTTTTAAGCGAGATGCGATATACTTTTTATCATTACAGCATAGGTATCTTGTGAGACGAGACAAAGTCTTACAAATGTTTTGCAAAATGGGAAAATTCTATTTTTCGTATCGCTCCATTTCCTGACTTAGACGACCTGCCTTGAAATTTTTATCAGAGATATTCTAATAGTCCAAGAGCTAGTAACACGTTTTCCATGGAGCGGTTGATGCACCTTGAAATTTTTCAATTTTATTATGAACGGAATAAAAGGTGGAAATACCCGTGCCCCAAAAAACCTGTAACCCAAAATAAGTGCTTGATTCAGAGGCAAACAAACATAAATTAAAAGTTCAGATAATTAAAAATATAAAATTAAATAAGGCAGACAGTTTCGAGGGGGTTCATATTCAATGAATCCTCCCAAAAGTTGTGTTTTTTTTAAAATACAATTTGAACTGTTTTATTTACTCTGAAAATTTAATAGCGTCTTAATTAAATATTGAAAAAATTAATAACAAAAAGCCAGACACTTTGTCTGGGGTTTAATTACCGGCAGACATGAAAATGAATCTTAGTTACAATAGAAGGAGATGGACTGCGCGTGGTTGGCGATGTGAGTGAGAGCACCGATCACCCCAATAGCTACGCTCTCATTGGTTGTTGGTCGGATGTCTTTTACCAGCTGTACATTTAAAATTCATATTTTTGAGTAGAACAAAAAAACTACAATTATTTACACTTTTTTTAACTTTTAATTCCTCAAGATAGAAGAATAATGCAATTAAGTGACAATGAAAAAGTTTAATTGGAATCTTATCGAATATATATATATAAAAAAAGGAAACTGTGAGGTTATCATTGAAAATTCCACGATTAGTATGTATAGTAAATTTTATAGGATTATTATTATAAAAAAAATATTTGTTATAAGTAATTTCCATACAAATATTTTGAAAGGTATCTTTAATTTTCGTCCTCATCACCACTGTCCTCTGATTCTTCTTCTGTAGAATCCTCACTTGAAAAAATGTCTTGATCATAAAAAGTTTGTTCATTATCTGAAAAAAATAAAACATAATTAACATGATGATAAGATATGTGAAAGAAGAAAGTTAGTAGAGAATACAAACCTTCGTTGTTAGGATTGTGCTCGGTAGTTGAGCCGGTCTTAATCGCATCTAAAACAGTTCGTGGCATACAATCACCCTCAAACCATTTAAACTCATATCCAAGGGCGGATCCAGAAACTTTTTTCGGATGGGGCGCAAATCTTGAATTCTCATTTTATCTAGTGTAAAGCCCACTTAATATTGCTGAAAGCCCCGTTTATCTAGTGGAAATATATTTTTCTCGGAGGGGGCGCGCGCCCCCTGCGCCCTCCCCCTGGATCCGCCTTTGCTCATATCTGTCGTCTTTTATAGTCCAACCGTGTCTTTCAGGCAACAAAGATGTTGGAGTACATAGATGAGCGTTTCGCCAAATACATGTAATATATTGAGTTTGTAAAAGATGTTTCTGTAATTCTGCTTTACACGGTGATAAATTTGACGCGTCATATTTGAGTAAGTCTTTTTGAAAAGGTTCATCTGTACTTTTAGATTTGTACGTTGAACAAAACTTCTGGAATCGCGCATTATTAATATCTGCAACGTTCTTGTAGCCATATAATTCACAGACAAATTTTTCAAGCGTTGCAAAAGCTTCATATTGCAATCTAGGTACATCTGATTTTCCAAGGTCAGTTAGCGCTTTTGATAATACAAATTGTTTTGAACAATTTGGAATGGCCTTTTTTTGTTCTTTTTAAAAAATGAAGGGTTGTAATCACATCCCGTGATAGCATGAAATCTGGGTAAGCTTGCACATACTGTTGGCCCTAATTCAATGTGAAGCTGTGTCGCATTTAGAGTTCGCCTCTTATTAGCAGCTCCATATTCCACGTAAATATTTAAGCTTTCGCTTTTCATATTATCCATATTGCCAAGCATAATGATCAGAACATCAGTATCACGTGATTTAATAAGAACAGTGGTAGCAGACTCATTTTCCAGTTGGCAAGCGTGATAGACCAATTTGGTATCGGCTTATTAGTGATTTTCACAATATAAATCATTATTTATTGTTTCTACAATTTTATTATTCTCAAGTTTGTATGAATAGCAAAAATCTTAATTTAAATTGATTATTGTTTGACCAATATAAGGCACCATTTCAAGATCACGCCAATGTTCAATTAAAAACGTTACTAAAGCCTGTTTAAATTTTATATTCTTCAATTCCTTGTTGAAATCCGTTGGTCGAACTTGCATAGGTCCACTGATATTAAAAGCAATACAATTTTCTTCTTTCCTATCTTAAAATTTAAGCACTAGATTTCCTTCTTAATAGCGCCTTTTTCCAACAGATTCATTTTCATGTCTGCCGGTAATTAAATCCCAGACAAAGTGTCTGGCTTTTTGTTATTAATTTTTTCAATATTTAATTAAAACGCTATTAAAATTTCAGAGTAAATAAAACAGTTCAAATTGAATTAAAAAAAACACAACTTTGGGGAGGATTCATTGAATGTGAACCCCCTCAAAACTCTCTGCCTTATTTAATTTTATATTTTAAATTATCTGAACTTTTAATGTATGTTTGTTTGCCTCTGAATCAAGCACTTATTTTGGGTTATATTTTATTACACCTTTCTACTATGCGCAGTACCTAGTATCCCGGGTTGGGTCGAGCAAGCACAGGTATTCCCACCTTTTATTCCGTACATAATAAAATTGGAAACTTTCAAGGTGCATCAAACACTTCATGGAAAATGTGTTACTAGCTCTTGGACTATAAGGCATGATAAAAAAAATTATGAAAAACTCCAGTGAAAGAAAAAAGTATTTTGGTAGTTTCTATTATTAAAGTAAAACAGGATATATTAACGCAACGTAGTTTACTTATTGTTTAGTTATTTCTAAGGAGCCGTTGAAAAATGATGAATATAACGGACACTTTTAATTGAATTTCTACAACATGTTTATTAACACGGTGTATTGTGCTTTAATCCATGTTATCCTAACAAATCTACTAATGCTACCAATTACTTATACTGATATTACCCATCAGCATATCTCTCTTGAAATGATATACAGTGAAAAACGTTTAACACGAAACCGAAGGGACCAAAATATTTTTTCGTGTTAAAAGATTCGTAAAAAAAAGAACAAAACTCACCATATTTTCGATGTTCTTATATTTTATATCGATTTCCTGTTAAACAACAAGTAGGTTGCATTCATTGGGATGAAAAGCAATTACAAAAAATATTATTTTGAGAAAAAAAAATCAGTTTTTTTTTTTTGAAATGTATTTTTCAGAGCCATATTGTCCACAAATTGTTAAAGATCGTCCATAGTTTTATTCATTTCTCCATTTGAATGCACATCTAAATAACTGCGTACACTGTTTATCATTTTTCACACTTCTGAAATAGAGGGGACGGGAACTGCATCGTTGAATCCGTTGTCAGATTCGTCGTCGGAATCAACAGAATCTTTTGGATTTTGAACAATATCCAAAATCTCTTTTTCTGTCATAATCGGTGCTCTAGTTACATCATTATCGAACGAAACATATTCATTTATTGATATTGTTGGGCAGTCCAGTAATTCTGAGACTTTCCCAAATATTTCGTTAAATGTCGGCTCACTCTCATAGTCGGCTGATTCTTGCAATACTAAAGAAAGTGCATTCCCACCAATCGCCGATTCTTTGATACAGATAAGAATTCTATTCAGTAGGGGGAGCGGGGAGGGGGAGAGACCTGATGGATGATGCTATTAATACTTCTAGGATGACAAAAGGTAGAAAAACCATTTCCCAGAATTTAAATAAAATTTATTTTCGACAAAAAAGTTCTAGTGACTTGTCGCAAACATACCACTGAAGATTAAAAAAGAACTATTTTTCGTGTTAAACTATTTTTGTTTGGTGTTAAAAGAACACAAATGCATTAAATTGCATATTTTGCGTTCCGGACCGTTGTGTCATTTCGTGTTAACCGATTTTTCATGTTAAGCGTTTTCGTGTTAAACGTATTTCACTGTATTTAAATATTTAAATCCTCCATGGTTCACCAGAAGACAATACTTGATTTTGATTTCGGGAAAAGTAGTAAACTGTGTAATCTCGAAGAGCTATGTAGAATATCACAAGTTGAGAATATTACGTAAATTGCGTGGCAGAGCTTATCAATCTCACTAAATTCTTAATTAATGACGTCACGTTTTTGAATACCATAAAAGAAATTCCAGATCATCAAACCGGTTCATTTGGGTTAGTTCACTCAGTTTTCCAACCTAGTAATATTGAAACCTGCAATGATGTTGAAAAAGAGAAATGTTCTTTCTTTACATAAAACCATTATAAAGTAACGTAATGTTACGTTAAAAAGTACGTTGCACTGTGTATTATAAAATTACTACAAATAGACGGGAAAACGGTAATTTACGGATATTCAAAAGATAACCTGGCTGTTTACCGACACAATAACAATTTGTATCCTTTTCATCGCTACGCAACAAACTATTTTATATGCATACCTGCATGATAATTTACTTAGTCCATCGCGCCCATGAGCACGCATTATATCTTCCGAAGCGAAGGGTGGAGCCCATTTGTTAATGAGAAAGAGCAATTACATCTCTTAAAAGCTGCAGGAATAGTTTATGCAGGAATCAACAAACAAATTCTCAAAATCGGCTTGGAAATACCCAAGTGTACCTCTTCTCCTTGTCTTTTGGACCGGCAGTCTGTTAATTTCTCTTCCCCTCGAAGGATTCATTAAGTTTGCAAAACTAAAACATTTTGGACTGACTCTTTAACGCGAAAAGGTACTGGAAAATACTAAAAGATGCAATGTAGGAAACGAATTATTCATGGGACATTGTGGCTCTATGCCAGTTCCCGCCTTTTGCCAGTGCATGAGGGGTGGAGTGGCCGGTCTTTTCTTAGAGAAAATTGAGGAGTTAGAGGCCTGTATGAAATATAAATGCCCCGTAGATGCTTGGATTTGCAGTACGGGGATGCGTTTGCTTGGCAGACGCAGCGGACACGTTCTGTTAATACGACTGCAGGGAACGAGAGAGGAGTAACGGAGCATTCCGCGTCGTCGTTTGAAACGCATCCTCACAATCAGAAATGAACATACGCTTACAGAAAATTTCAAGTCGTTTTGCTGTTTTTACTAATTAAAAGTTGTTTGAAGTGAAATGAGAAAGCCTGTAGTAGGAAAGTAAATGCAGCAATGCCATATTTAAATGGAATCACAAGGGACCGAAACATTTCCCCACTAAATGTAGATTTTAGATTTTTAATGAAACGGCGACTAATAAATATTTTCGTTTAACACTACAAGTTTCAATTTTTTTCTATAAATAAATATATGAAATCTTATAAATAAAAATGAAATTCTGTTTGTTTGTTTGTTTGTTTGTTTGTTTGTTTGTTTGTTTGTGGATTTGATTCGTATACAAATCCACAAAAATGGACCTATCGGCCTGAAATTTAGTACAGATATGTAAAATAATATAGAATAACTGATAGTCCACTTTAAAACTTTGAAAGTCCACCCGTTCCCGGAATTTAAGAGATTTTTTATGCTCTTCACGCAAAAATCTTTCCGTAATTGTAACCCCTGTAGTGAAAAAAGTGTGAAATAAGGATCGTAGTTGCCATGTGTGGCGATTTTGCCGAATAAAATGTCGTTCGTATACAAATCCACAAAAATGGACCTATCGGCCTGAAATTTAGCACAGATATGTAAAATAATATAGAATAAATCGTAGTCCACTTTAAAACTTTGAAAGTCCACCCGTTACCGGAATTTAAGAGATTTTTTATGCTATTCACGCAAAAAGCTTTCCGTAATTGTAACCCCTGTAGTGAAAAAAGTGTGAAATACGGATCGTGGTTGCCATGTGTGGCGATTTTGCCGAATAAAATGTTTTAAATTCTCAAAGTAAAAATAAAAGAATAATAATGATTTTTTTTTTGTTAGTTTATATTCGTAAGGTTATTTTTTTAAAAATTATAATATCGTGTGCATGGGAAATCAGAGCAGGAATGTAATGCTTTACACGCAAAACAATAAGAATTGAAGATTTCCGAGGCTAATAGGTAAATTATTTTAGTTTGGCGAAAAAATAAAATGGCTCAAATGCCGATTTTGTGAAAGTGAGTTCTAGCGGTTTGCACAGATTTCGGCTTCCCGCAATTTATTGAGAGCTTAAGGAAATAGATTTTTGAAAAGAAGTGCAAAGGTTTTATTAGAATACAGCGTTAAATTTTAATTATCCGTGAAGAAATAATGCAGTTATTAAGGGATTTCAATTCATCTATCTCCAGAATTCTCGCCAAATGAGTACATTGATTTAAGTTGGGGGAATTCCGCCAAATTTCAGAAAATTGAAATCTTCTCATTTAGTACATAGGAGTAATGATGAATAAAACACGTTATAGTTGATAATTTTAAAAAATTCGGCTGTATTAAGGGATTCAACTTTTCAAATAAAGGCTTGCTTTACTTTTTCGCGGTCGAACCATTTCCCATATATTATTGCTGCTAAGTCAATGCTTCGAATGATTTCCTGAAAAAACGCTTGCAAAATGGCGTATGTTGGCACTTTGGCGAGGCTTAGATTTGAAACTGGATTTTATTTGAGACTGGGATATATAATGACACTGGTTATAGATAAAAATGAATGTTGGTATGAGTGTATGAGGTTGAAAAACTCCAGCACCGTTGAGCACCGTTGCACCATGAAATTTGGTTCACCTAAGTCTTTTATCATGGAGAAGCTTTTTATGCTATCCGTTTTCCTCTAACTTGCCACAAGGTGGCGCAGCAGAACGTCGAATTCTATTCCGTTTAGCCGTTTGCTATGCGAATATCGTCCAACCGATTTCGATGAAATTTGGTACACGCGAATATTAGAACACGGAGAATATTTTTTACTATCCATTTTGCTGTAACTTGCCGCTAAATGGCGCTGAAAAGCATCAACTTCTATACCGTTCGACCGATCGGCATAAAATTTTTTATACTTACACATTTGAGCACGAAGAATATATTCTAACTGCGTTCCTTTTGATGTTACTCACCACTAGATGACACTGCAATGCATTATTATTTTAACTCGCCACTAGATGACGCTGCAGCAGGCCAAATTCTTGACCATTCAAACGGTCGCTATGAAAATCAGTATACATAGCTATTTGAACAATGAGAATATTTTGGCGTTATCCATTTTGCTATAACTCGCCACTTGACGGCGCTGTAGCAAATCATTACTTTAATTAACTACTAGATGGCCCTGCAGTGTATCACTTCTTGACTGTGGAAATGATCGTTATGAAAATTGGTATACATAGATAGTTGAACACGGTCGCTATGAAAATCAGTATACATAGCTATTTGAACAATGAGAATATTTTGGCGTTATCCATTTTGCTATAACTCGCCACTTGACGGCGCTGTAGCAAATCATTACTTTATTGAACCACTGGATGGCCCTGCAGTGTATCACTTCTTGACTGTGCAAATGATCGCTATGAAAATAGGTATACATAGATATTTGAACACGGGGAAGAGTTTGGCGCTATCCATTTTCTTATAACTTGCCACTAAATGTCGCGTCAACACATGAACTTCAGGACTGTCCAGCCGATAGTCATGAAAATTCGTATACATCGATATCTGAATGCGAAAAATATTTTCGCCGTATTCGTTTTGCTAAAACTCGCCACTAGATTGCGCTACGCCGCATGGCCTTCTGCACCGTACAAACGATTGCCTTGCAATTCGGTATGCATGATTATTGGACACAATATAACGCGATATCCACTTTGCTATATCTGTTTATTACAATGAATAGTAATCACCACAAATCGTAATATCAAAAAGTCCATTCATTCCCGTGCGAAGAACGGGTACTTCAGCTGGTATAGAAATAAATATATGTGATAATGTCAGTGATGATTATTTGGGAAAAATAGTTTAAAAAATAATAACCAAACATTTTACTCGAAAATAACTTTTTTATTTCAGTTTTGTGTGCGGTACACTGGGCCTTAGCAATGCTATTTTGGTAATTTATTTTGAAATTTGGTAATCAAATCATTTCTTGATAGGACGAACTTCAACGCACTTTAATTTTCCATACTCTTTGCTAATTTTCTAAAATAAACAAAACCACATTCGAAAAATTACTGTTTAAATTTCAATCAGTTTTGCCAATAATATGAACAGTAAGTACATCTACACGCAGCAACCTGAATTATAGTGCTGGTATCTATGTATAAATACTCTTAAATACCGACAGATGTCTATATACACTGCAAAAAAGTCTGTCAAATTGACAGAAAAAAACTGTCAGCCAGGACGCCAGTATATTTCCGTATGTTTTACAGAAATATTCCGTAAATTTTACATATTCTCAGTTTATTTTACAGAAATCTTTCGTATACGGAAAGAAATACGGAAGGCTTCTGTAAAGCATGCAGAATTAAACTGGCATCCTGGCTGACAGTTTTTTTTCTATCAGTTTGACAGACTCTTTTTTGCAGAGTACTAGTATTTTACAGTCGTAGAGGAATAATTTAAGTGGCTGTTCCACATAGGGTACCAGGCGCCTTATAGGGTTAAGACAAACTCTCGATTAATGAGGGGGTTTGTTCAAGGCAGATTTTTATTGTACTATGAAGACAATGAACACGGCTATGCAAAATGTTCACACAAACATGAACTCTGATTACATAACCCAACAGCTCTGTTCACCAAACAGTGCACACCCGGATTAATGCACGATTGCTAGATTACCCCAAAATCAAGCTAGACATTATTTAAGTTCGCCAATATGAATTGTGTGAGGGCATAGGTGTAACTTACTATGGGTAAGAGGGGGGCAATCGCCCCCTAAAACGCAAGAAAAATCGGATATCCCTATTTTAAAATAGTATTTCCTACAATAGGAAACATTTTGCCCCGCCAATGTTACACGTCATTTACGCTAATGTGTGATGGGGTAGTAGTAGTGAAGAGCAGCGAAAGCATCCAACTTTCAGCGATGTGACTACTTTCAATCTCTGAGAGTATAGAAATACACTCGTTTTAACCAAAAATTCCTTTGAGAATTGAAAAAATTCACTTTATAAAGATGCAAGTTCTGACCTTCGGAAGGTTGAATATTTATTCATTTAGAGTTTAAGAGCTATGACATTCATTTCACTGAGTGATAATCCTGTTTTTTATATTTCAAAGTATACAGATTTAAATTATTACGGTTTTGTGTTGTACAGTTACGGAAATTAGAGCATGATTTGTTGCTCAATAAGATTACCAAACGAAAATTCATTGAGTTTGCTTGTATACACTAGAAAAATCTAATAAATCTCGATGTATAAATGGTAAAATTGTTACAAAGCCTCACAATTTAAAAAGAACAGATTCAATATTTTTGGGCTGACAATTGTCGAAATTATGGTTGAAAATCTACTACAACTTCATAAAAATTACAGCAACTGATTCAGTATCTCGAGAAACAACGTGAAAATTGGCAGAGGGAACAAATATTATAAAACAACAGTCAAAAATTTTACAGAAATCCAGAAAACGCTTCACAAAAATAATTAATGAGAAAGTATACTGCATTTTCTTCCTGCATGCTATTATACCTTTTCATAAGTGAAACAACATAAACTTATACCATCAAACAAATTAAATGTGGTTATAAAAATTTAATGACATCATAAAATTAATTTAGATATGAATAAAATGATACCATTGAGCAGACATGAATATTTGTATCAGAAGGGCAGTAATAAATTTCAATAACAAAGAAGCAAAACGGGTAAATAAAAGGAAACATCATTATACTTACGTTGGCTTTATAAACTGTTTCTTAGATTTCGGCTTTCAACTTTTCTGAAAATAATATTCTCTCATAACATTTAAGTCCATTAGCATTACTCGTATTTCATCTAACTTTGGTAAGTATTTGGAAATGGAAAGTTTTTTTTTTTAGTTTCTTTGATAAATTATCGAGCAGCGCATTTTTCTTTATAGGCAATAAACCAGGTTATAAAAATATTTGTTTGAATACTTGGGAATCTACTTACGGAAAATCTGGGAAAATTGTGTCTGATGTTCTGGATTCTTAAGCTTTTAGATTAAAAATAAAGTTGCCGATAGTTCAATTTAAATAATTTTATTAACAAGAATCTAATCTGAGAATACACTACTTTGATCCATTAAAGCTCTTTTTTGAAAGAAGCTACAATTTGAATCATGACTATGAATATAACACCTACTTATCTCTCTATTCTAAAAAAAAGTAAAGGCCGCTGTCGCTGTCGAAGCTTGTTGGCCTATCTCCTCCTAAACCGTGGGGATTTAAGTTTCGACTAAGGTGCCCACAGATTCGAAAAATTCCGAGGAACCTGATAAGCTGACTTAAATTTCAAAAATCGAATTATTTTAGAAGATATTAATAAAAAACTGAAAAAATAAACAGAATGGTTGCCAGATTTGGCATAAAATCATTCATTCCTTTGCAACAAAGCGTTTCCAAGTATGTAGTATCACGTGAAATTGTCAAACATGAAGTAGAAACGCACCCATTTTACACCAAAATAAAAACTAAATGAAATAAGTAACTGAAAATGTGTTACACAAAGTTGACAATTTTCAAATAGTAAGTTCGCTTAGACAACAGGAGTTTAGAATTCGGGATTATTCGTTTTTCCAAAACAGAATAACTAATATCTTGAAAATGAAAAATAATTAAAATGCAGATTATTTTAAAGCCGGTTCGGTCCAGCTGGATTATTTGCTACCAGTAGAAATATTTAGCGTTAACTATGCCATTATAGCAGTTATAGTACACTTTGGATATTTGCTAGCGCGACGAGATGGTATAATTCGTGGTGCTAAGTACGCCAATCTGCAAACGATTATGTAAATGAAAATATGGATAACGGTTTTCCGGTAACCTTAAATGAACAGTAATTATAGGTTGTGAGCATGTGTAAATCGCCAAATAATGAAAAGTCGCCATGGGTGGCAGGCTATTCTGTCTGTTCCGTAGCTTTTATTAACTTTACATGTACGCAAGTCGCCAAATAATGAAAAATCGCCATGGGTGGTAAATTCGCAATGTGTCCAATAGGTTTTGCATTATTAAAAATACAGCTGAAACAGATGTTCTGATTTTATTAGCTCCTAATTAATATAACTTTTGAATGGCAACGTTAAATATCATTGTGTTTCTGAGGAGTGCAAATAATTTTAACAGCGAATATAAGCGGAGTCCGCACTCCAGGTGGAGTATAGCTCAGGACCCGTACAACACGGATTCCCATAGCAAAATATCCTCCGTGTTATGAGGGGGAGGGGGGTCTACTGTAGTGTGAAGTTTAAATTTTTATGTACCAATGAACATGCAAGAACCAAGCAATGCGTAGCTCAGTAACATTCTATCTGATCCAATCTTCGGGTTTTGTCTGTTAAAATTATGTCTTTTTTACGAATAAGCCTTATTAGGGGCCGAATGCCTCATACGACAAGCGAGCGTAGCGAGTCTGGGGGCCTTGGCCCCTAGTAACTAAAATTATCAAAAATGCTTTAAAAAATTTTAAATGGAGTTTATATAAAATTAATATATTTTCTATAACATGTTCTGAATATTAATATGAGTACTTTTTTTTTAAAATTTAGAATAGTTTATTTCGAAGTCTTTGAATTTTGGATTGACCAATGGTCGAGTGAATATGATACTGAATATTGGTACAAAGCTGAAGTTTCAAGGTCCAAAGTTATGGTTTACCACGCGGCTGTCGATCTGACAGTCTGGAGTTTTGGACGGTTTTCTCGTAATCTGAATACATTTTAAAACCAAATCTATTCACATTACGACAAAACCGCCTTCCCTTCAAGGCAATATCTCCAGCACTCTTAAGCAGATACCAACACAACAAAAACTAAGAATTTTGGTAAAATTTTGTTCTTCAATCGGCTAGTTTTTCTGCAAAACTGTTATACTCTTAAAATATGTTATTAAAAGTAAAAAATCCGACCGCGAAATCGACAACGACTTTGCTGAAATGTTTTCTTCAAATTGACCACGAAATCACACTGAATACTGAATGAATTGAAAAATGTTCGTTTTATAAAAGTCAGTATTCGAAATAATAATTTATACTTAACTGAAAATACATTTAAGAATTAGAAATGAAAAGTATTACCCGACAGTATTAGAGGTAAATACTGAAAGAATAAACATTATAGCTAGTGAATTTTGCTTTCCAAGCGAACCCTTACCAGATACCGTCAAGTATGTTTCGGGCTGTTGTCTTTCCTCAGCAACAATTTGATGGATGATGATTCGGTTTATTCGAGGGTATAACGCAACCCTTACTTATGATGAAATATTTCTTAAAAATTTCAAAACATTCTTGAATTATGACTTCACGAGATTTAGTTAGAAAATCATAGGGTTTGGTTATGTAAAAAAATCTGATGTGGACAATACATGACTTCCTTGCACGTCTATTAAATAAAAAATATTTTCGACGCACTTCATCTAAACTCATTTTTTTTGAAAGAGATAAAATACTGCAGTAATACTAAGATTTAGCGATTTCTAGCCAAATATTTCCGATATCGCCAAGTTGGGTTCAATTTGAACGATTTGTTTTTGACACTTAATTTAGCGATATTTCGCCAAAAGCCGACAAGCTTGAGATAGTTTGCGAGATTTTGGGAATCGCCAAAGTAGTAATTGACCACAGATTTTCAATGAATTGAATGTATCCATACACCTTAATGTATTTAAAGTCATTTGGCTGACCCTGTAAATAAATTACTCAGTCGATTGCAATCAAAAAAGAGATGCACGGTTAGATGTTACAATAGTTCTAAATACAAAATTTAAAAATTCTAGGGTTAAAAGTTTTAGAGTTATGCGAAATACGAAATAATTTTTGGTGCCTAATTTGGCGATACTTCGGCAAAACTCGATGACAAATGGCGAAATTTTGGACATGGACCGAAGAATGACTGACTAAAGACGTAATATTGAAGATGTCCGTAGACATTAATGTATTGAAATTCTTTTCGGTGGTCCTGTAAATAAATTTTCCAGTAGATAGGAGCAAAAAATCAAGATGCACAACTAGATGTTACAATAATTTTATCCATAAAATTTTCAACATTCTACGATTAACAGGTTTTGAGATATTAGAGTTAAATACATACACACGTACACAAAAAGTTGCCAAGCTTGATGACTTTGATTTTGGTGCTGTAATTTTTGAAGAAGGAATGTGACCCTGGTCGGACCATTAAATAACTTTATGGTAGGCCGGTATTGTGCTTGAAACGGATGAATGTCTATAAAACACTGCCATTGACCGTAATGTGTTGAAATTCTTTAGAGTGTTCCTATAGCAGAATTAGAAATGATACAGACACTGTTTTCGATGGAGAGATTCATTTTGTAACTCTTTACAACATATATCCCTTCTGAATCGTTTCAAATAGCCTAATAGCTCTAAAGTACGCTTTAACCCTTTAACGCGCAGTGTTACCGCTCTGGGAACGCCAAACTCTGACGTTTTGACTGTTGCAAATCACGAAGAAGAGATTTGATTTCTATAAAAATAGTTGCGGGTGAAATAGCTCCACGAGAATCCTTTACTTTTTAGCACGTCATTTCCCATAAAAACTGGTCACGATTACTTTGAACAGCACTGACATCTTCTGAAAAATAGAAGAATGCGAGAAGAGCTGGATAGATTGGCACAGCCAGCTGTCGTCAAAAAAGGGTCTCTAGATCTGTGTCACGCGATGAACGTTTCGATCGTCCGCCATCTTGCTGGTAGTTAAGTCGAGCGATGGCGACGGCTGCCCTTTTATCAGCATTGGGAAAGGGTTGCGCCTCAAAGGGTTAATGAATTTATGAGCACACAGTGTAAGGTATTTAAAATCTTTTGGGCGGCCCTGTAGATAAACTATCCAGTCGAATGGACCGAAAGGGGAGGTGCACAACTAGATAATACAGCAGTCCTTAATAAAGAGTTTCAACATTCTACGACCAATGGTTTTTGAGATATGCGAGTATACGTACATACGTACGTACGTACAGACGTCAGATAAAAACTGGTCAAAATGGACTCGTGCTCGGTCAAAATGGGTTGTACATGCATTTAAATGAACGTACATGCATTTAAATGAACGTACATGCATGCGTACGGTGACTAACAATAGCAAAAATTCTTAAAAGTACATTTAGAGTTAGTCAAAAGCGGGTTTACCGCCGAAATCTGGCTACTGAAAATTTCCGCGATCACATTACTTCCTTATACTTTGTACAAGCAAGAAAGTAATGAGTATAAAAATAGGAATATTTGTACTCATGACCTATTTCCTGTTACTTATAATGTTAAGCATAAAACTTTTTTGTGTTACATTATGTAATGCATTCATCTCCTTCGTACCTGAAAAAAAATATACAGTTTTATTAGTTTAAAATGCAAATATATCAGACTTTTAAGAACTGTTTTTTCCATAAAGGTAGAATAATTTATGTAAAATAAAAAAGAGGTAAAGGTAGAATAAAATAGGTAATAGATTAAAAAATATACTTTACGCAATTTTATTTATTTTCTATCATGACAAACAAATTAGTCAAATTAAAAAATATTATGACTCGGGCTGTTAGACTTAGATTCTGGATAAATATTACAGAGGGTGTTTACACATTTTTAGAACGATTTCGGGGCCGTTTAATTAATGTTTAAAATGTAAAGATTAATTTTTTACATGTTCGATCTGATAGCCTTTTTTTCTGGACTATAAGTCTGCATCGTGATTTCCATGATAGAGCTTTTCGTAAAATTTCCAGGGGCATTGCTTTCCATTCCTCTTCCACTACTTTCCAGAGTCCATCTATCGTGGTGGGTTTGCGTTTAGAAAGAGCTCTTTTTAACAGACCAAAGGCACAATAGTCCATAGGTGAAACGTCAGGGGACTTCGCAGGAATATGTTGAAAAGGTATATATGCAATACCTGTATCAGTCTTCATTTTTTCAAGGAATGCAGTGGTAGTTTTTGAAGTATGACTTGTAGCTTTGTCTTGATGACGTTTCACTCTTTGAAAGTCATTGGGATAAAGAAGTGGAATTTATTCTGTAAATATTGGACGTAAAACCTTCTCCTGATAGTATGATGAGTTGATTTTAACATTTTTTCCACTCTTGTTATTTTCAATTTCCCATTGTAGGAGAAACCCGCGACAATCATAAACCCCTTACTGAAACTTTCTTTACATTGACGGAACCAGGTTTGTACATTTTTTTCTCCTCGTTTTCTATAGTAAATAGACCTTTTTTGTTGCAGTCATCTAGGTAGACTCATGCTTCATCAAGGGTCACAATGTATTTCCATTTATCTCCTGCTAAATGGTTTTCATACAGGATTCTACAAAATGTTTTGCGTTGAGCCAGATGCCTCGGCAAAAGCTGGTGAACATTATGTTTTTTAGCTTTTTAAAGTTGTAAATCTTGGTTTATTATTTTATTTATTGTTGCTACAGATGTATCTAAAGACTTTGCAATTGATTTCTGTGTTGACGGATTTTCTCTTGTTACCAGAGATTTCACTTTAGAAACATTTGAAGTACGTACCGTTTTCGGATATTCGTTTGGAGTCTTCTTTCCATGTAGAAATAATGATTGACGGTTTTTAACTTGCCGATTAATAATGTTGCTTATTTTGCACTTAGAAATTTTAATACCATGCATTTCACAAAATCTTTGAATTATGGAATAAGAATATTTCTCTTCGGAAAGAGCAAAAACATATCTTTCAATCCACAGCTTGTTTACATATGACATTTTGAAAGAAGAATAAATTTAAAAGTAGCAGACAATATTTTTCATTTCAAATAATAAGCTGTTGCCAAAAATTTTTATTCTGAAACATTTACTTTTTTAAAAATTCTTTATCGAAATCGTTCTAAAAATGTGTAAACACCCTCTGTATATCCCGACTTCTCATTGTTGCTGAGTAAGGTGGGATAAAATGAGTAAGCGTTTCTTTTTTATCAAAAATGTAAGTAGTTTATTTTTAAGTGATATTCTTTTCAGCATGTATTTTCAAACATTAGTAGGCAAAATTCATACTTATTAAAATGTTTTTAGGAGCATTTGGAAACATAGCATTAACAAAGTATAACTGCAGGCAGACCCATTTTTCCCTACCACACTAAAACATAAACAGGAAGAAAAATATTTAAATAAATTCTCACTTTTTTCCAATAACGATCTGCCTAGACCTTCTATAATTTGAAAGTAACAACAGAACTTCTCCAGAACAGTATTTTCCTGAATGTACTGACTTCTTTAGTTTTTCTGGAGACAAAAGAAAAGAGCACGGATTCTGTAAAAAGACTAAAGCTAATATTTCGTTTCCAAGTGCAAACTTTTAAATGAGTATAAATCTTGTCAACTAATGTCTGAAAATAAAGGATAAAAAGGGAATACCATTTAAAAACAATTCACTTATATTTTTGATCAAAAAGAAATATCTAAACATTTCACCCCACTACCCATATTACTCACCATCCCGTTTTATTTTTAACTTTTGTGACTTAAAAAATAGCGATAAACTTGAAAAATTGTACGTTAAGTTAAATTTTACCTTCATTCTACTTAATTTGAACTATAATAACAGCACTTTGTTTAAATGAATAAGGTCTGAAATCAGTTTAGTCTCCCGGAAAACATCCCCTTGTAGTAATTCCGTTTCGCACTTAACGGGACACCGGCATTACGCATGCTTTCCCTTTCAAACTGAAAAAAAGCGACGATAAACACTCGTAAAAATTCACCTATTCTAAACAGCACCAGTTCCAATAGTTTCGTAAACATTTACTCCAAGGGCCAACTGTTTCGGCCCAGACTTAACATTATTCGTGTTGAGTGGGAATCTATTTTGCGTTTCAGACACGCCGCCGTTCTGCTTCTGAAATTAACGGATAAACGAGCTCACCTCATTTGTTGAGGTGCGTTCCCTGCAGCCCGAAGATTGACTCTTCCCAGATTTCCTTAAATGCACGACCACTCTCAGCTTCACAATTATAGTCTATTTTTTGCTCTGCACTTACCAGATCGGAGGTCTCCGGAGCTCGTAGAGGGGAAATCTGGTTAAGTCAACCCTTCCAGAAGTAAAAATCCGCGTTCACTGACCTCCAATCTTCGCAGCAATACGTAAGACTAAACAAACAGCCCTAATCGCCTGGGACAGTCCCCAATTTCAGTTTTTTTTTTCAAGTTTGTACCTGAAATTCAAATCAGCAGTTGGGGGATAAAGTTTTAATTAAAATTTCTTCCCAATTTTTAAAAAGATCAATCATGCTCCCTTCATTTTATGACTGTTAATGATGCTGTAATTGAATATGTAGAAGCGCATTTGAGAGGAGCATTCAGTGCATAAAATGTCCCGAATTTTTGGTTCAGAATTGGGCACACCACACTGATTTATCCCCAATTCTTTGTTAAAAAATCTCGTAACCTTAGCAATTGCGATATTGTTTTGTTAACCAAGATATTTATGCCCTCTCAAAAAAGAATTCGAGTCCGAGCCAACTTTTCTACATCGGATTCATTATAAAGTGTTGTTCTTAATAAAAAGCAGATTATGTAGTATATAATTACAACTTCTAATGCATATGTTGAGCTTTGTTTATTCTTTTTTGTTGATTAATCACCTACTCACAAAATTAACAAAGAAAATTTTTCTTATACTCGAATATTTTTTTGAGTGAGTGTCGATTAAAAATTTTAAAGTTTTAAAAGCGCATTTAGAAATTATTTTCTTTTAAGCAAAGTTGTTGTGTCCCAAATGTGTAAATTTTCGAACCGTTAAAACTGTCTTAACTTTCTTAGTGTTAGCAGAAAATTTCAGAAGTGAAGAAGGGAGTCATTCTTTTCTTTTTTGATCTTGAATACTTCAGTCTTTTCATTCCCACCGTTGCAGAGACGCAATAATGAAGATTCTTCCCCTCTTTCGAGCTTTGTTCTCAGCAATGCCTGTAAATTGTTTCATAGGGTCTGGTTCCACGATTATGCACGATTGGGTGCCATGATGAATAAAATTATTGATTTCAACAAGATTTGTATGGGGTGAAATTAACATTTGGTCATTTCACGTCAAGTCAACTGTACAGTTCACCACACCAACTTAAATTTTACTCAAATTTTATAAAGACGATGTATAGGTTAAGATAACCACATGTATCAATTTGGTAGGTTCTACGATAATTAATTACCGAGAAATTAACTATGCAAATTTTTAAGTTTTCTGCAACATACGCCATTTTTTCTGAATTGTTTAAATAACTCCTTATCGGTAAAGGTTACTGACGTGAAAATTTGTTTCTAGGGTTAACTTTTTGAGCTGATTCCAAAACTGTTATCAAAATTTGCTTATCTGCTATAGTTTATACATGAGCATTGCATTTGCTAAAAAACATCATAATTTTTTTTCAGCATGTTTGATCAGAAATACACTAAAAAAAAAACTTTATATGTTGTTAAGATTGCATAAAACTTCATCGCCAAAAAATTTCATACTGGCTTTCTGCTCAGGAGCTAAGAATAAAATTATTAAATTTTCATGTGTTTTTCCATGTATTGGGTCTAGCAATAAGTTTTAAAGCGCGTCAGCATAAAGTATTGAATATGCAATTTAGAACTTATAATAATTTACCTTTATTCGTCAAAGTAATATCCATTATTTTCCAGCACCTTCCGCCAACAATGAGATAACGCACGGATGCCAGTAGCGTAGAAGAATTCATCTTTTAATGCGATGAAGTAATTAAGGGATTTTCGTACTTCGTTCATTGTGGAGAAGTGTACATAAGACAAGGTATTTATTGTTCATTGACTGAAATAGATTGCCGTTCGAAGGGGCTGTATCAGGGCAATACGCCGGGTGCTCCAAAACTTCCCAGCCAAACTTTACTAACGTGTCCTTAACCGTTTTGGTAACATGAGGCAACATGAAATTTAAAATGATTTTCAAAAAGTGTTCTTGATAAAATTAAGCTCGTTTATAATGCTATCAAGTCCTTTGCACTGCATACTTATAAGTATGAAAAAGAAAAATCATTAGAAGCACATAGATTATTAAACATTTGATATATTTTGGTGAGATGATATTTGGTGAGATTTATATTTGATTTTCCAATCAAATGTCTTATTTTAAGCAACATTGCTGAAAGGCAAATAATGAGGAAACAGAACGACAACAACACTAAAGCATTTTACAAGAACTTTTTTAAAATGGGGAAAACTGAGATCATTTGTAACCTTCTGCACTTTTTATACATACAATATTTATACAACTTAATGGTGGAACTCAGATGTAAATTTGAGATAGACATCACTGAACTTTTGTAAACATTTTCATAAATGCAATTTTGGAATTACTGTGGACATGATAGTATAATATCATTGTATTAGATATACGTCTGTGTGTAATGTCCCCCAATCCTTGGTGAATTGTTACAGTTTTATGGGTGTAACAGTAACGTACATGTTTTCCTTTTTCTTTTTTTTCTTCTTCTTTTTTTACTGAAAGTGCAAATATATTTGGCATAACATTTCTAGTCGTATTTCTTAAAGCTGAGCATTCTGTAGGGGGGGGGGTAAAATATACACTAATTTACATAATAGAGAGACAATGTTAAGTAATGCATTGAATTTACTTTGGTAAATAATTAAATATAATGAACTAAAGATTATTAAAATAAGAATAAGTAAAACTGTTTGAGCAAATTATTGACAGTTATTGACATAAATAAGAAAATATATCCAGAAAAACAATTTATGCATTTATATTGTCATTCTCCTTAAGTGAACTTCACTTGGAAACCTTTTTTAATAGGTGATACAAGTGTTACCCCCCCCCCCCCCTCAAATCGTCCCCGCTATATCTTGTTACGATTGACATCTTGAAGCCATTTTGAAGTTATCATTCTATAATACTGAAACTAAATATGAACTTGAGGTTTGACACAGAAAATAAAGATAAAAGTAAGAGATATCGATAATTCACATAAGTTATTATGTCTTACCAACACCTCCTAGATAAAGAAAGCCTAACAACCCCTACGTCACCAAGCTTTCACGTCATCGTTTGGCCTACACTTAAAAGTTTTATTTTCACAAAATAAAACAGTACAAAGTTTCTGGTGAATTTACTCATGAATAACAATATTTTAATAATTTGAGATAAAAAATATAATTTTATGAAAAATGGTAGTTTTTAACCGTGACGAATTAGATAAGAAGATAAGGAAATAGATCGAAATGAATAATTTTGAATGAGACAGGTATTTTAATTTAATTCTTTATTTAAGATATTTTCTAATATTTGTAGCATCCACCAGAAATTTTAAATAGTTTTACTTTGTGAAAGTAAAACTGCGATGACGTCATTACTTGAAGACCTAATGATGACGTCAAAGTTTCAGTTGTTAGGCTTTCTATATGTAGGAGGTGTTGGTCTTACCCGCTGGATAATACAAGCAAAAAATTAACGAAACAACTTTTATTTTTTAGCAAGATAAAACAAACACGCCCCCCACATTATCCACCATAGTATACAGCACGAAAAATCTCAATTTATTTCTTTGCAGTTTCTGTCCATGAATAATTAGATGGTATTGTACCATACTGCTGTATCTTTAGTAAAATCTATATCATACAATAAATATGAAATTTTACTTTCGGCTCGTTACTTTTGAGCATACTCTTATCCTTCTCTTATATATAAATATACATAGATATGCTATTAAGAAAATGAAGAAAATAACGACTCTTTGAAACAACATTATCATTTACAGTTTTAAACCTTGCAACTTTGCTTATCCTACTTAAAAGGTTTGGAATAGTTTATATCATTTTGTAAATGAGGTAGCTTTGAATTTATTTCTTAATTTATTCGGCTTTTTATTGTGGTACAAACGTAAAATACGTTTTATTCGATGCAAAAACATTTTCTAGGAATAATTTATTTAGTAAAATTATACGTTTCTGTAAAAAAAATACGCTACTTGCTAATTGTTTCTAGACTAGTTCCACAAAAGCAATTTTTGAAGCAATTTTCAGGCATAATTGCTAAATAATGGAGTACAAATATAACGAAACACGTATTTTTTTTACGAATAATTAAATTGAAACTAATTGAGAGTGTAACTAAATCAGCGGTTCTGCTCACTAAACTTTTAAAATCTAATTACATAATTACTTTAGAGGGGGAAAGTAGTAAACTTTTAAACGAAACATAACATACATAAACACTGTTTCATTTGTTTTGTTTGCATCTCCATTGACAAGTTTAATGCAGTTAAACAAGCACAGAGAATTGTTTTCTTTCAAGAACATCGAAAGCCCTTGCTAAATCTCATTAATTACCGCACATCACATGTGCGTGATAATGATTAAAAATTTTATTCTATAAAAATAATTTTGGACACGCGTTTAACGAGTTAGATACTTTTGAAAATAAAAGAAATAGTTTTTGTTACATCATTTATAGTCAAAATCATTTGGTACATTTTCAGAAAATTTTCACATAAGAATTCTCATTAAGCTGATGTCCTAATTAAATTAATAAGCTTTTATGTGGTGTTAGATTAAATAATATTAAGGCATTAGTTTATTTATGAAAATTTATATGTTTAAAATTGAATTTTGGGAAAATGAAATCTATAAAAATAGCATATGGATTTTTAATTATGTGCCACGTGTTTTTAGTCTTGCAATTTTAAGCACTTACAAAATCAAACCGAATCCACGAGAAAGGTAAAAAAATAAGTAAAAAAATGCTACTTTTAAAACTTTTATTCAATTTGTCATATGTATAATAAAAAGTTACTCTCCCCTCCCAAAAAATGTTCTTTCGAAGGAAAAAATGTTCAAATGATGAAACAGTGAGTTTTTAATTTTTCAAGCAGTATTTAAAATTAAATAAATCTGTATTCAAGGGACTAAAGGATGTAGTAGTTCCATTCCTATAGGGAGCAGGTGTGAAGGTATTCCTAGCAAATCGGAATCTCGGAATTAGCGAATACTGCCGAATTTTCTACTCTAAAGAACGAATTCACTTTGATACAATGCAAAAATACAATGAGAAGGAAATTCCCCCTCTCATGGTGTTTGCGGAATCTCATCGGATTCCGATGTGCTGAGAATAGCCTTTAACGGCGGTATTTACCAAGTACGTGAAACCCGTGTTAACCCTTTCAGGCGTTAAATAGACATCAAATATACTTCCATTCGACATTTGACCCTCGTCTTGGTGGATTAACATGGGTGTCAAGTACTTGGTAAATATGGCCGTTAGAAGCATGTTCCTCAATAATTTGGAACAATATAGTGTTAAAAAATTTTCTTTCTCATGATCATACTATATTTTAAATCATCGTAACGTATACACAGGGTAATTAAAAAAAGTTTATAAAGTGGCATGGCAAATCAGGCATACAACTACAATCAAAAATCACATAGGAACATAAGGTCGCTAATCCAGCCACTAGAGGGCGTTTAAAAAAATCGTAATACAAAGACAAGAAACAAAACCATTCCAGATCATTTATTTATATGAATTACATGATACAAATGTACGACCATTAAAGGAGATTCCATATGCATCAGAACACACTTGACATCGACGTTGCATTGAACGGTGCAACTCCTCAAAGATACCAGGTATTTGTTGAACAAGTCCAGCTGCCGAAACAATTCTTCCTACTAAGTCTTCCGGGTTGACAAGGGTGTTTCATAAAACGAGTCCATTTTAAAAAAATCCAGAAAGAAAAATCAATTGGAGACAGATCTGGTGATCGTGTTGGCCATGTGATTGCGAATGAACCGGTTTAGCATAACCGTAGATGCAAAGTGTCAAGGCACCTTGACACTTTGCATTTACAGATCGGTATATTTCTCTCAATACAATCGCACAGCTTCTCGTCCATTGCAGCTGGACACGCCGTAAATCAAATGCATGTCAGCCATTTCGTTGTATGTGTTACTAGCTGCTTAAACGCATTTGCAGCTTGAATGAAGACAATGTTCGTCTTATCTCGTGTTTGTATAGCAACGCCCTCTGGTGGATCAAGCTCCCTCTAGTGGCGTTTGCGGCCCTATATTTCTTTGCGATTTTTGATCCTCGTTGTGTGTCTTATTTACCATGCCATTTTGTAAACGTTTTCTTGGACCATTCTCTCTCTCTATATGTACAGGGTGAATCTAAACTCTTGGGCAAAACTTTAAGTGGTGATAGGGCACATAATAAGGAATCAGAATCATATAGCAATGTGGGGTCGGCAACGTCGTCTTCGTGTAGCTGTTAATAATCACTTCGGAAAAAGTGCCGAAACAATAGTGGGCTTTCCGATCATTGTTTTGTCAGAAACCAATGTATTTTTCTCCGAAAACAGAAGACTAAAATGGATAGTTTAAAAATTCTATTTTATTTCATGGATGAAATTTTCGGAGACGAGCCTATTGTTATGAAACTTGATTAAGAAGTTAGACGGACACTTTAATGGTTTTCCAAAAGTGATTATTACCTGGTAAGTTAAAACTGCATTTTTCACCCCAGATTGCTATATGATTACGATTCCTCATTGTGTGCTTTATCACCCCTTAAAGTTTTGCCCAAGAGTTTAGATTCACCCTGTATATATGCAGGCTGTCCCAAAATGATGGTAACGGGCATTAATTCTTTATCTATTAGAGAAAAGTTAGTAAGGTAAATAGAAAAAACGTTCAAAATAAGGTCGGAAAAGAGATTACTCTACGAAAAAATTCCTCTCGTTCATTTTCAAAAAGTTAGGTTTTTTAAATTTGTATACGATCCCGTACAAAAAAAATTCTCATTCAGTAAAATGTGCCCTATACACCCATGAGGTGACGTATAAAATTTGATAATTATATCCTTAAAAGTGTCAGAGATATAAAGATAAATATAACGCTGACTTAAACCACTTTCAATGGCTCTCGAAGGTAAAACATCACGTCCAATCATCGCATTTCAGGGATATCATACAGAAATTACCAAGGAAAATCTTTTTTTCCACTCTAGCAATAAACGTTTACATTCAAAATCATTTATAGCTTTCTATCATCTTTCTTAAAAGATATATCTGAGATGTTGTATGACGAAAGGCTGAAATTTGGTACTTCACCTCATTAGTGTATGGGGCACATTTTGCTAATTGGGAATGCTTTTATACGGGGCTCGTATACAAATTTAAAAAGTGTAACTATTTATAAATGAACGAGAGGATTTTTTTCTTAACGGAGTCTTATTTCCGACCCTATTTCGAACATTTTTTCAATTTACATTGCCCACTTATCTCTAATAGATACAGAATTAAAGCTTGTTACCAACTTTTTGGGGCACCTTGTATATATATATATATATATATATATATATATATGAAAGAAAACGAGGATGTAATGGTTGTCGCGGCGTAAGATCAACATAAGTGTTTGAACTAACTATCTGCGATTACATCATTTTATTTGGTGATTCCATACATCTTTGTTTGGCAGCTGCGTCACGCGGAAGTTCCGCTCCTAACCTGCTGCTGACCAGCTTCTTTTATCAGCTTTTGAGGTCGTGTTACATGACCAAAAAGCATTGCAATTATTGGCCAAGAGCTAAAACTGGGCAGCGGTTTTTCCAGGGTTTGTTATGACTTTTAAGACGCCTTTGTGGCTGGCTGCCGGGACCGTCTACAAGCTTACAAAGGAATTGCAAAGGACGGTGTAATTGCAGTTTTTGAACGCGGATTTCTTTGTTACAACTGAATTAAACTGCGTAGTTCCAGAAATATGGGATTTTCATGGGCTTTTGATTTGTAATGTTATATATACACACACATGCACAGAATGCCTCTTAAAGTCCTTTATCACTTAGTTGAAACTGAGTATTACTTCACAAAAGCTGTTTCGGCTGCTTCTTCACAGACATCCTCAGGTGTTCTGTCTTCATTTTCCCTGCTTTCAACTCCTTCCTCCAGGCCTCGGCCACGCAGTCGTAAGTCACATCGTTAAAACCTTATTCTTCCATTACCATTTCAAAAGTTTCCCTTTGATACGCATAGTCCTTGTTTTTTTATTCTGCTTTCTTTATGATATTTTCAAAGCCTACTTTTATTGGTTCTTCTGTAATTATTCTGAATAAAATCGTAGTCAGTTGTACTGTCTGTATGTCGTTCTAGAGCGTAAGTGGTATTAAAAGTCAGGTGATTCTCTTCTATCTAGAATTTCATTTGATATTAAAAGTCTCTAAAACACATTTATTTTACGCGTCTGTGGACTATAGTGAGTTGAAATTCTTTTGTATGCTCTTGCAAGAGTACTACCTATTCATACTGTATAGATCGTTTTCAGTATTAGTGAACTTAATAAATGCCTGTTATCGACCCTTCACATATCTGTAGAACTTCAAATCAATAGGAGATAGAAACGTTACCGAAAAATTGATCACAAAAGTTCCGCTAGGTCTTTTCATGTATTATATTTTTAGTCAAATAGTACAGAGCTCTTTGCTAAAATCATGGTGAGATATCTTTACTTTGTTCTTCACTTTTAGGAAAATGATCATCATCTGATTGTTCAACGAAAATGAAACGGGATTGAATATGGATACCTCGTAATATAGTACTGTGGGTTTTAAAGTAAAAATAAATGTTGCTCAGTTTGATCCAGTCAGTTGTTTTTAGTTCAAAGGGAAATAAAAAAATGGCTTTTCTTTCTTACATTTGAAGGTTGAAAGTATATCTGGGGCATGCGCAGTTGAGTTTGTTGAAGTTGTACCGAAAATAACTAGAGATAATAGGATTAAGATCCAAGAAAGAGAAAATAAACGGATTAAAAGTGATACCGCAGAAGACATTTCACGGGACATATTTCAGGATCGCATTATCAGTAGAACAGAAAATCTAATGGAACTTTTCTTCTCGCTAGAAATTCTTTTGATAAAATTTTTTACTTAAAAGTAATGCTGGGCAACGCACATTAGCTGAAAAACTCACCCACTGAAGAATAAATTCTATTTATCAGTCGCTTACCTCTACATTATAGCCGTGGCTAGAGTAGAACCCAGGACCTTTCGATTAGCAGCCGAGCGCGTTATCCATTCAGCCACCAGAGCCTCGTGCAGCTATGACTAAAGTTTGAAGTGAATTATTAAGCGGTTTTCTGGCCAGATTGATAAGTGGGCGATATGTTATTTGTTTTTTTATTTTTCCATGGGATGCATCAAAATTAAAATAATTTTATGTGTGATTTAGAGACTCTACTAATAGGGAAATAAACATAATATAAACTTAAGAGTAACACATGTTTTAAAACTTTCGCAACACTCATGAGCAATACTGCCGCTGGCCAAAATCGAGACAAACGACTGATTTTGAAATCAATTTCGTAGTATAATTGTGTTTTATTTTGAAGAATTTCCATATTTGGAAATATAGAATGGGTTTACTTACTTAATACAAATTTTGTGTTAAGTAATCTGAAATCAAAGAAACAGATAGTTAAACGTTACTTCGAAATTCTATATCACAGTTGCTAACATAACATGTATGGAATACAAACACTTTAGTCATTTTTGTAAATATTTCTTATAATAACAAATAATTGAAAAATTTTGCTATTTTTTAACGCTAAAAATTCTCTTTACAAATGTGGTTAGTTATTTTCCTACATATATTGGTATGCTATATCGATATAGAGCATTTCGAAGAATTAAAAATAAGTTTAAATTAATTTATACAAATGTAAATTTGAATTATTTTCATTGTTCATACTTTATAATTAAAAAAATTATTTAACTTCTGAATTTTTTTTTTATCCTTTGTAATTTTATTTTAAAATTACAAAAGTGTAAGATGTAAGATATTTGGGCCCTAAAATCTGTAGGCCCTGGGCAGTTGCCCTTTTTGCACTGCCGGTAAAATGACACTGGTAATAAAAAACCCATCCCCGTTAAAACACATCTTTTACGACCTTTCAACAAATTTGAGGACGCTAGACAATTAATGTCCATTCTCTTTCACAGATGTCGCCATCACCGCACTTTGCAAGTCAAAATCCAGCTTAAGCCAACCTTGCATTGCCAAGCCAAATCTCAAGCTTGATTTAAGCTTATGTGCTGTCTGGGCGAGCGTATTCACACGAATTTATGAACGATTGAGCAAGATCCTAAGAGAGTTAACAAAATCCTGATATCCGCTGGCTGAATAGTCTAATCTTCATGTGAAATTTATACGTGGCGAACCTTCATTTCATACTTGGAACAGAAGACAATAACCATTTTCAAATGGTTTTAAAAATCTAAATCAAACAATAGTTGTACACAGGTATTTTAGATATTAGATAGTTTGAATAATGGAAAACAATTTAAAGAATAAAAAATTTGAGACAGAAACAGAAATGATACTTTTCCTTTATTCTTGGAAAAGCATTTTCATAAATTTATTTCCTTAAATTACATTGTGTCGAGAAATCGTTCATAATAATTTTTGCCCTCCAACGAAAATTTTCTTTCCGTTCATAATAAATTGAATTTCCATCCATTAGTATGACATTTTATCTTGTCTGGTTCTTTCGATTTAAAAGAAATGCTAAGATATTTCAAATATTTTCATATATGCCATCCAGTTCTTGTGTTGTTTTTAGAAAGCACAGCACAGTCGATACACTGCTGAATTCCAGCTTTTATAGCAAATCAATTTCACAAGAAAAAGTTTAAAAGATTTTATATATATATATATATATATATATATATATATACCAACCAGTTTTTCTAATTCTACACGCAATAAATATATAGATTTCCGGTAATTGGATACGTACTGGAAAACTGTCTCTATTTTTCTGGATAGAATTTAAATTATTCATGTCTGATTTTGGTTGTTTTATATGTTTCTGATTAGTCTGGCTGTGTGTATATTACATTTTTTTGTAATACATGGACATACACAAAATAAATTTGCAATAGTTAATAAATAATCATTATGAAGGATCGTTCTCATGATGTTTGTTCATTTGTGCAATGCTAAACATACATTAGATTAAAAAGGTGCCACATTAAAAGTAACATTATACTTGAAACAACCTAAAAATATGGTAGTTGTAGAGATAAAAGCTTATGCGTGAGATATATTGCTACAAGATGATAAAAAAAAAAAAAAAAACATAAATGCATGTCTGAATAAAAAAAATCATTTGACATTTTCCTACATTTTTTATGGATTTAATATCATTAGTGCAATGAAATTTTTGAGCTTTCGAAAATGGTTTGGCCGTATACTCATTCAAAAACGTATTTGAGTACTGGCCAAATTTCGAATTTTAGTTTTGTGAATAACTAATTAGATTTTGAAAAACAGAAAATTAGAAAGAACTATGGGAAGTTATTGCATATGACGTGATTAAATTATATGCAGAGCAACATTTCAAATGTGAAACTGACATAAAAGTATGACTTACCCTCGAATACTTTTTTGTGAGGTTGTACTTGGAAATTGAAATACATGCAAATTCTTTATGTTTCTTACTTATATATTCAAATAGCGAACTTCCGAAAATGGACTCATTCAAAAATTCAAAACGCCCCGCAGTGGTCTGGGAGCTAATCTCCGTTTCCTAAGAACACGGCAAGTGAAGCAGCACCCGGCATAGCCAGTGTTTGTGAGGGTAAACTCCCTCTCGGCTCGGCAGCTGTGGGACGGTGTAAGCTAATGGAAGCTGGTGCACGTGAAATCTGACGTGGCTCTAATGTCCTTCAAGTTGTTAAACGATACCTCTGGGGGTGCGATTTCAGGGAGCTAATCCTTTTTTTTTCAATCAATCAACGAATTTTCAATCAATGCTTTTTAAAACTGTCATTCATATGACCTAAATTTGTTGCCAAGATTTAGTTTAGAAACATGGCTTTTGACAGTAAACTGTGTTTGAAAGTTAGTTAAAAAAAGAAAAAGCTAAATTTTTCTTTAAATTTAGTCGCATTTGTTAAGCTTACACTCTCCTTCTACTAAAGTCGACTGATAGTAAAAATCTGATCAGAACCATTATTAAATTTTTCGATGGTGAAACTTTTTTTTTAAAATATTGCATACGGAGTATGAACACAGATTATCGGATTTCGAGCGGACCTTCCTTCACTTCCAATAACTTATATCTGGCACGACAGAAAGATTTCAAAAACCAATTTGAGGAACCAAGTTTCTTTTCACTATAATTAAGTATGAGAAAAGTCGACTTCAGAACTTAAGTTACGACAGGAATGAGCTGAAAATTGCCACCTCGAATTTAATATTCATGACTATCAACGAATAAATCTGTACGAATTGAATAAAAAAATGTGAATCAGCAAAATTCGCAAGATTTTTTATCCTTAAATGTACTGTGCGATTATTGTGTTTTATATTTCATGATGTGTTAGTATTAAAAAATATATGTGTATAGTATAAAAAGTATTAAAGGATAGAATAGATATTACTGAAAAGTTTAGTTCATATCTTCAGCTTGATATTTTTATTTTCTTGTAATATCGATAACATTGATAAAATATGCGAATTTTTAAAGAAGGTTAGACGGGGAAATATGTCAGGTTTCTAAATTTTTGTCAGTTAAACTATTGGTTTTAGAGGAAAAATGCCTTTTATTTTTTATTTTATGGAATGGTAACATTTTTTTCGTTGCTGTATACATTTTGTAATAAATTAGAAAATTTAGACTGAAATAAGCTTTAATAAGAAACATGCTTATTTAAGGCACTTCTAACAAAAGAAATTATTTACATACCGGTGACTAAGTTACCGGCGGTATAGTTTGCAATTTTTATTTCTGAAATAGTAATAATACTTTAATAAATAGTTTATGTAACATTCATATAATGAAGAAATTTGGTGCTCTACTGCTGGTAATTTGCATAAAACTACATTTAGTTTAAAGATTAATCTTTAATTATAAGAAGCAGTTTATTGTCAAACGTCGATTATTTTCTCAATCCTATTAAGTGGATTTACTTATGTGTAATGTGGTGCATCAATTTAACATGACTGAAAATTTATTTGAAAACTTATTTATTTGAATTACTAGCTGAAGTACCCGTCCTCGACGGGTTAGTGAATGAAAATTTCCAAAAAGCAAGAACTTTCGTCAGCATTGTAGGAGTACACAGAATGGATGTAGTATGTTGCCAAAGTAAAGAAAGTGAAGTTATAATTTTCATGTATTGTTAAAATATTACAGGTTAGAGAGTAACTGAGTAATATCATTTCATTCGCTTTAGTCGTAATTATGTGATGCGCGAACGAATATTTACGCATATTGAAATAATTTTCGCAAAATCTCAAAATTTAATCAACATTTCTGAAAAATTTGAAGCCTAGAATTTAAGTTGAGTGACAACCTATCATGTCACCCAAATTCGTTTCATTCCCTGCAGTCTTTATTTCGTGATGCTGGAACAAATTTTCAGCATATTAAAACGATTTTCGAAAAATCTCAAAATGTAAGCAAAATATTTGTAAAATTCAACGCTTATAAATTAAGATTAGCAACTACCTATCATATCACTCAATTTCGTATCATTCGTATTAGTCGTTATTACGTGATGTTTGAAGAAATATAAACGTATTTTGAGAGAATTTTCACAAAATCTAATAAAAATGTTTAAAAATTAGACTCCTATAGTTTATGTTGAGCAGCCATCTATCGTGTGACCAAATTTCATATCATTTGCTTTAGTCGTTATTACGTAATACGGGAACAAAGATTCACTCAGTTTTAAACGATTTTCACAAAATCTCGAAATCTGATGGATTTTTTTTAATTAGATGCTTATAGTTTAAGGTGAGTGAGCACCTATCATTTCACCAAATATCATTTTTTCACCTTTGCAGTTATTACGTGATGTGCGAACACAAATTTACGCAGTTTGAAATGATTTTTGCAAAATTTCAAAATCTAATCAAATTTTTTTTTTAATTCGACGCCTATGTTTTAAGTTGAGTGACCATCTATCATGTCACTCAATTTCATATCATTCGCTTCAGTCGTTTTTACGTGATGCTTGAACACAAATTTACGCAGTTTGAAAGGATTTTCGCAAAATCTCAAAATCCAATCAGGATTTTTTAAAAATTGGACGTCTATGTTTTAAGTTGAGTGACCACCTATCATGACACCCAATTTCATATCATTCGCTTCAGTCGTTTTTGCGTGATGCTTGAACACAAATTTACGCAGTTTGAAACGATTTTCGCAAAATCTGAAAATCTAATCAAGATTTTTTAAAAATTCGACGCCTATGTTTTAAGTTGAGTGACCACCTATCATGACACCAAATTTCATATCATTCGCTTCAGTCGTTTTTACGTGATGCTTAAACAAAAAAAGCGTCACGGACAGAATGACAGAATGACAGAATGACAGACAGACAAACTTTTTTTTGAGGGTCGCATCGGATTCCCGGGTGCTTGAAACGGATAGAAATCGCAAAATTTTTGAATTCCAAGAAATGTACAGACAAAAGTCTAATTTTATTTATATAGATATCATATAAGAAGCGCAATTACTTTTTTGCCAACCCAATATTATCACTGTGTTTGTTTTTTCACTTTCTTCATTAAATATTATTGTCTGCAGTGTGGGATGTTTTTATAAAACTTTTGGCGAAATATTAATTTATCGTCTGATGTAAATTTAGTCAGCAGAATATCATTTTGAATGTTTGATAAAGTATTAGGAAGTCCAATGACCTGATGCTTCAGATATTAAAAAAGTTTGAATCAGGCGAGCATCCAGAGGAAGGGGAGGGGTGACTGAGTGGCTGCAGCTTACAATTTGATATTTAATTTACAACTGAAACTTAGCTTACAATTTGACAGACAGCCCACTTCACCCTGATGTAAAATCTTGTCTACACTACCGGGTCAAATTTATGTGTGGAATGTTGAGGATGTTAGTTTTTGAGAAATAGCTCGTTGTATAAGAAGACATATCTAATTCAATACATGGAAAATATTTTATTTTGGAGCGAAGTAGAGTGGACATAGCAATAGACGCTTTATAGAATTACCATCAAAATGCACAAACCTCCAATTTATTTGCTTCAGAATTTGCTATATTTTAATATCGCTAAATTTTATTATTTTTGTGCTAAAGAAACTAATTTATATTTTCCCCCTTAATTCATCAAAATAAGACATTTTGATATAAATTAAACTACTGAACGCAAAAATTTGAAATTTTGCACAGCAATGTAAAATTATTTTCTGCCCCTATTTCCGCAGAAATTTGGTTGGGGGGGGGCGCTATTCATATTTTTTTCGATATGAATATGATAATTCATGACTCATAATCTCTCTATTCTAAAAAAAAGTAAAGGCCGCTGTCGCCGCTGCTGGCGCTGTCAATAGCTTGTTTGGCTATCTTCTCCTAAAACGTGGGGATTTGAATTTCGAGAAACATGTCCACGGATTTGGAAAATTCCGAGGAACCTGATAAGCTGACTTAAATTTCGAAAATCGAATTATTTTAGAAGATATTATAAAAAACAGAAAAAATAAAACATAATGGTTGCCAGATATGGCATAAAATCATCCATTCCTTTGCAACAAAGCAATTCCAAATATGTAGAATTTCACGAAATTGACAAATATGAAATATAATTACACCCTTTTTACGCCAAATTAAAAAGTATATGAAATAAATAACTCAAAGTGTGCTACACAAAGTTGACAATTTTCAAATAGTAAGTTTGTTTAGACAACAGGAGTTTAGAATTAGCGATTATTCGTTTTTCCAAAACAGAATAACTCTTTGTAACTGATTTTAAAAGCGCCATCTTGGCATTAGGTACGATCTGACAAAATGGTATCTTTCCAAGCAGGATGAATCTAAACCGCAAATTCAAAAATGTTAGTACCCAATATCTTGAAAATAAAAAATAATTAAAATGCAGATTATTTTAAAGCCGGCTCGGTCCAGCTGGAGTATTTGCTACCAGTAGAAATATTTGGTGGCGTTAACTGTGCCATTATAGCAGTTATAGTACACTTTGGATATTTGCATGCGTGGCGAAATGATATAATTCGTGGTGCTAAATACGCCAATCTGCAAAGGATTATGCAATATATGGATAACGGTTTTCCGGGAACCTTAAATGATCAGTAATTATAGATTGTGAGCATGTGCAAATCGCCAAATAATGAAAAGTCGCCATTAGTGGCAAGCTATCCTACCTGTTTCGTAGTTTTTATCAAAGAAAACATACGAAGTATTGCGCAAGTCGCCAAATTATGAAAATTCGCCAATAATTGGCTAATACGCAAGGTGTTCCATGGGTTTCACATAATTAAAAATGGTGCGAAGTTTAAATTTTTAATTTCCAAGCAACATGCAAGAACCAAGCAATGTGTAGCTCGGTAACATTCAATCTGATCCAACCTCTGGGTTTTGTTTGTTGAAATTATGCCTTATTTATGAATAAGCTTTGTTAGGGGCCTTGGCCCCTAGTTTATTAAAAAATTCTAATAATAAATTATGTTTGCGTAATTTAATTCTAATAATTTGTGTGTGGGGGGAAATCAACTTCTTAAGATCAATATTAAATGAGACATGAGATGAAATATGAAAAAATATTTTAACATAGGGGGAGGGAAATTTTCTCATGCATTTTTAGTTCAAATGTATTGACAATTGATATCTGGGGTTAAAATGAGCTAAATTTTTGAATTATGAAGTGGAATATAGGTGATGCCACTGGAAAAAAAAATTGGTGCGAATTTAAATATAGAGATGGGCCCTTATGCAAATTTTATGTGTAGAAAATTTAAACGTACGTCAATTGTAAATGATTGGTATATGAAATTTTGTTGTACGACGAACGACGACCGAATAATGTGCAAGTAGTTTTTTTTTTCTTCCGTAGCTGTGCAATTCATTACGCCAAATTTGGTGACAATCGACTCAACCGATTCAACTGCAGAATGCTGTTTATAGAGTAAATATATCTATAACCACTCTACATATACAGTCACTTGTCACATTTATGTGACCACTAAACATTTTCTACCCACAGCACTAGTGTTTCCATTCTAGTCAAAAATTTTTGGTAAATATTCACGAAAGACTTACCGCTGCCTTGAAAGAGGAATTTATTCATTGCAGTTTAAATAGGACACAAAAGATAAATAATCTCTCCACTTGATTTTCCGAACTTGATAGTAATGTATATGAATTCTTGTAGCTTTGTACAAAAACTATAAATATTACACACACGAAATCTATACAGGCTGTATGACGGTGCCTACAATATACATAATACACAATTTGCGTTCAATCGTGATTAAACACCTTACTTTCAAGAATTTGCGTCCATAAGCCGTAATGTATAAGACAATTCTTTTTTGTAGCCCTGTAAAAAAAGAAAAAAAAAACTATACGTCTTATACTCACCAAAATCAATACTGGTCGTCCAAGGGCAGTCTGCAATATATGTATCTCAAATTTGACTTATATACTAAATTGAACACAGCTGGCTGCGGCAAGTGTGTGTGTGGTGTTAAGGCCAATTATGTGCGCGAGGAATCTGGGCCTAGACGGGGGGGGGAATGGACCTCCGTGGGGGACTTTCTAACGGATCCTAACCGGTATTTACGTGAAGCTCAGGAGAAAAACACGGAAAACTCTGAACGGTTAGGTCGGCGGACGCGACCAGGTTTCGTACCAGGCACCTTCCGTCTCCCAGTTCAAAGCGCTAGCGATATGCCACTGCTGGGGCTCTGGCTGCGTCGAAAAATGGTCTCCAGATCTGTGGCACGCGATGAGTGATTCAATCGACCGCCATCTTGTTGGTAGTTAAATCAAGCGATGGCAATGGTTACCCGTTTTTTTTCAGCATTTGGCAGTCTATCTCTTTTGTTCTTCTATATCAATGTATTTCCATCGTATTCTTTCAGTTTTCAGCAGGTGCCAGATCTGTTAAAAATAATCCTGACAATTTTACAAATAATCGACAATTTTTACAGGAAATGATGTGCTAAAAAGTAAAGGATTCTCTTGTAAATATGTCACCTTAAAGTATTTTTTTTAGAAATCAAATTTACTCTTCGTGACTGACAACAGTCAAAACGTCAGAGTTTTGTGTCCTCAGGGCGAGGATACCGCGCGTTAAAGGGTTAAAAAATAAAGCGAGTTACTACTTTTCTGGAACACCCTGTATATTGCTCTAGGATAGGGATTACGGAACTCCATCTCTCACAATTCTCAGTGGAGACGCACGAGGAAATGATGCAGTTTCGAAAACTGTGATTACTCTGCACAAGACGGGACGTTTCCAGAAATATTCTGAGATTCATGTATTTTTCAGGGGAAAAGGCTGTAAAACTTTTCTTTCATGCCATTGAGTGAGGAAGAAATATGCGCTACGTGACCGGAGAGAGATATGATTCGGAGTATTGATTAAAAACGGCGACCGCACAGAGAAAAAGTTTAGGTGCATTCTTGCTTCTTGTGCATCTCTTTTGCTTTCTTACAACATCGCGTTCTGACAATAGAGAGTTTTGTGTGTGTGATCCAAATTTTAATGCTGGCACACCGTCAAAAATTTTTAGCCATTATGCGAAGTTTTTATTTTTTATTTTTTAGGTAACCGTATCGCTTATGTAATGTCCAGATCGTCGGTGTAGAAATAAAATATTATCTTCTATAAAAAAAATGACTTAAAGAGTTGGAGCTAAGACATAAAATGTTTTTCATTCGACAGAATGTGTTGTACGCACGAAAGAAATCTAATTTTTACTGAAGTCATTTTACTTTTTATAAATGTTCTTTAACAGTTTGCACACTAAATACATTTGGATCCATCGCATGTGAAAATTAATAATTCATTAATTTTTAAGCGAAAAAATCAATAAATTACAAACTGAAAAATAAAGTATTTAATGTTAAGGAGAAAATCGAACTTTAAGCCCTAGCTCTTACATTAGTAAGCGCATTAAGACAATAAAAAAAAAAAAAAAGAAAAACCCAAACGATGACGGTTGCACTTCCTTTGGATTTATAATGTATTATTACTAAATCATATTTGCAAAAATAGTGAAACATACAACAAAGTTATTTTTATTTTTACATCCGTTTTGTTCAAAAATCCCTAAAATTTTTTTGGTTGCGTTTTGACCATTAGTCTTGGTGGTCTTCATTTAACCCTTTAACGCGCAGTGTTCCCGCTCTGGGAACACCAAACTCTGACGTTTTGACTGTTGCCAGTCACGAAGAATAGATTTGATTTCTATAAGAGTAGTTGGGGGTGACAGAGCTCCACGAGAATCCTTTACTTTTTAGCGCGTCATTTCCCGTAAAAAAATGGTCACGATTATTTTTAACAGCAACTGACATCTGCTGAAAAATGGAAGAATGCGAGAACAGCTGGATAGATTGCCCAATGCTGAAAAAGGGGCAGCCGTTGCCATCGCTCGACTTAACTACCAGCAAGATAGTGGACGATCGAAACGTTCATCACGTGCCACAGATCTAGAGACCCTTTTTTGACCGTTTTGACGTTTCGATCGTCCACTATCTTGCTGGTAGTTAAGTCGAGCGATGGCAACGGCTGCCCTTTTTTCAGCATTGGGAAAGGGTTGCGCCTCAAAGGGTTAATATTAAAAAGTAATCATTAAGAAACCTATCAAATTCTGACTGTCTCTAAAGTGACATATCCAGTTTGAAGAAGTGTATGCATACAAGATGAACAAAGCTTTAAGAGGGGGTAGCCCAATTCTTCAACAACTAAGACAACAACTTTCATCATGAACTTTCGTCATGATGCCGGACATGCTCCTTGCACTAAAATTCATTTTCTTATTCTTGCAACTAACTTCAGTTTGAGGATCAATGGATAGTGAAATAACCAGTTCGTACTAAATTAGAGTAGTTATTACAATGTTATAGAGTACTCTTGAAGGTGGTAATGAGATATTTTTTATAAACATTGAATGTTTTTCAAGAAAATTCTGTACTATTAATTAGTTACTGTATCTAGTGTAATTAGTTTTCAGAGAAGATCGTTTACTAACATTGTGCCAAATTTATCCTGTTGTGTAAACCAAATTTATCTTGCGTTTCATAAAGAATTTTCCTTCTTGTAAAGTATATAATTCAATTCATAATAAGGATTCTTTACAATCATTCATAGAGTTGTGAATTTTATAAAGACAAAATATTCATAAAAATGTATATACATATAAATTTGATTTAAACTTGAATACATTTTGAATGAATGCACTAGTACTGAACATCTCAGCTATCGAAAGGCTAAGAAATTAGGGATAATATTTCTTTGCAATAAAGTAAAGCTTTTAAATACAGGTCTTTCCAAGTTCTACGTTGTAACGGAAAAAGGACTACAGCTATGAAATGAGTATTCGAGTATAAGTCTATTTTCTTTTCATGGTTTACATATAACTCATATTGAACAAGGAACACATAAATAAATGCTTAATGTATATGCGTTATTTTGAGCAATTTAGGTTTTTGCAAAACAATCTACAAATTCAACCAATAAAAGGAACTGAACACAGAAATACCTTTCTTTCAGGTTAAGTTCAGTTAACTTCACACAGTGATAACATATTTATATTCCGCACTTGGTTTTGATTTTTATTTTATTCAAATGCAGGTCACTTTCCATGAAATAAATCCTTTCCCTTTACATATTTTTCTCCAATAAGAATAATATCTAGTGTTGTCAGAGAATATCCCCTTACACTCACTTCTTCTTTTGTTCTTGGGATTGTAGTTCATGGAACTTCCATAGAACTTAGATGATAGAATCTTTCGGGATTCTGTATCTCTTCGTTGTGGCAACATAAAAGTCTAAGATAGTTCTATCGCCTTAGTAAAACTGTTAAAATGTCATGCAAAAAGGTTGGGCTCATTTCAAAATCTCATAATTTTAAAAAGAAATTGATAAAAAGCAATAATATTCCTATCAAATAACTTCGTGTTCAAGATTTGTAGTGTAACAGAGAAGTCGACAGGCTCTGAACAATCATCTCCCCAACACATGGATTGGTAGACCCGGTCCGGTTTCATATGGTCTCCGAGAAGTCTCGACTCCTTTTTCTGAGCTTATGCTAAAAACATTGTTTACAGCGTACAAGTTCGGAATTGACACTTTTACGTGATTGAATTGTCGATGTAGTTGCCAAAGTGACACGGGAGACGCTCCACAACACCTTTCGTTTTCCCTTATCAATTTGATAAGTGCAGAGTAACCAACGGTGCTCATATTGCAACTCATTAAGGTAAAATTTTGTACATCACAACAAAAGAATTGTTTATTTATTTGAGGTATTTCATTAAATATCATGATGTGTTCCACCTTTTTTAATCACACTTTGCTAATATTCATGATCATATTGTTGTGAATTACCTTTGAAAGCCAATATTGTGTGTTATTATTTTTTATTAAACTTTTTTTTATAGATGTTACTTTGTTTTACTTTATAAATCTGTATGGTTACACTAATTATTGAGTGCTATGGTTACGCTAATTGAGTTTTACAAGTTAACGGCTACCATGCTTGTTTGAGGACATTAGGATAAAACCAAGAATGCAGCTATACTTCAGGCCTACAAAGGTTTAAGCAGCACCAGCATCTTGGCGATATATGTGGGTTACTTTGCTACTCAATTACGGTTGCCGACATAACTCAAATGTGCCAATTATTGCATTGGTACAAGCTATTGATTTGCAACTGATTTATTGATTGACCGCTTTTAACGTTTTATTAACTATTGAAAAGGAACCAGATTCTAATATAATTTAGTTTTCACAGATGAGCGTACATTTTAAAGTCACTTATTACATTTAAATTTTATTTTTAAAAAAACATGCAGTCTATTTAAAATTATGAAAATTCCAAGAAAAATATATAGTGAACACAATAGCTAAAGTAACACTTTTTTTCATCAGCAATAGGAAATGCATTTTTTTAGCACAGACAATACTATATTTTAAAATACTTTTGTTTTTCGTTAAACTAGAAAATGGGAAAGAGGGAAAAAAGTATGTATTTTATATCATATTGCCGAAGAAATAAATTTTAAAATTTACTCCCACAGTTTTTAAGAACATAAAGAAAAAATTTATCGAACATCTTCTATAAAAATGTCGTGCATTTCACATTTGCCCCCCCCCCCCCCCAAAAAAAAAAGTAGAAAGAAAAATTGACAGTTACCGTTCATATCTCTCATGGAAATTTCTCTGCTTTTTACACAATTTAATTTGTTTTTCTTTTTCTGTTCTATTATAAAAACATTTGTTTGAGTTTCCAAACAAGAATATTTTGAAATACAAATGCAGCCCTACCCTTTTATTTATTCTACTAGGATATATTTTTTGAAGTTTTTGTTGAAATGGGTTAACAGAAGGTTCGAATTTGGAAGAAGTTTAAAATTTTATGTGTTTTGAAAGCTTAGACTCTGAATATTTGAGTTAACTGGTTAGTTTAATCCTCTGAGTTGCTGAAATGTAAGTTTTTATTTACTTACTCCTATTTTCACTGAAAGATTCCCCTTTTTTATTAACTAAAAGAGGCATATATAAACTCTTTTTATACTTTTTTTATATAATTCACAATTTTAGCTCACTTCCCAATTTTCTATTGAGCTGAAATTCTGAACACTGATATATGTCAGCTAAGAGTTCGTGGTTTGGTTTGGTTTGGTTTGTGGAATTACGGTCGATTAGCTACGCGGGGGCTCTAGGCCGATTGGTGGGGTGCCCTCCGTGGGGGTCTTTATAAGGGGTCCTAACCCGTATTTACGCTAAGTTTCGGAGAAAACCACGGAAAACTCCGAACGGTTAGGTCGACGGGCGCGCGATGGGACCCGAACTCGGGACCTTCACACATCGCCCGTCTACCATTTCCAGTGGCATAACCACTAAGCCATGGTGAGGCCCTAAGAGTTCGTGAATCAACCATAAAAAGTTTTAATTTAAGGTGATTGCTATGGATTTGTTCGAGGCCCTCTTTTCAAAGAGCGACAAAGCAAAGATTGCGGCATTTAAACGTAAGAAACAAGAATGTATTATTTGAGAGCAGCTATGATTAACTGTCATGAATGCATATGTTGATTGCCATGATGAATAATGGCGATATTATACTATACGATGAATTGAAAAATTTCATCATTCTAGCGAAGTGGTATCATTACATCAAGATAGAAGTCATTTTGATATCAGGATCAAAAATGATTAAGAAATTGAATAATTTAACATGCTGGAATAAAAGAATTACTTCAAACTCTCTCTTGAAATAACGCTATTTGTGTACGGCTTGTTTGCGATTCACTGCATGGTGCGATTTCAAGAAAATGATTTAAAAGAATAACTGATAAAATTCAGTAGTTATGAATTTCATAGTATATATACAAGAAAAAAAAAACCTTATTGAAATTATTAACTACAAATGAATTTGGAAAATAATAAATAAATAAATAAGTATAAAAGTTTTGTTATACTACGTTTAGTTAAAAACTTGGAAATGCCTCAAAGGTGATAATGCAAGTTCAGAAGTATTCACTATAATCTATCAATTATGCACAATCTATCAATTATGTGCTGCGTTAGACAGAAACCAGAGCTCCGTTGTTTGGCATTCAATAGTAGATAAATTAACGATAATGATTGCGGTATTTGTTTTTCAGCTAAAGAATGGCCTTAAACCACTGGTACTTGCACTATGATGAATATTCTCATTTCCGTTGTTTTTGTTACAATACGAATAAAACTTCTGAAAGGAAGCTTTGTCATCGGAAAATATATACCAGAAATGATTGGGAAAACAAATCATGTGCTGTTCATTTACGAGGATACTTTTTTTATCGTTCGATTATTTTTATTTACTGTACACGAATAGAAATTTCTCTCTTTAAACTTTTGCCTTGGCTGGTACTTTGCAGGAAGTCAGAAAATGCTATGATTATTTGATGTTCTTCAGTGTCTTTTATAAAGGATATTTTATTGTATTTTTATATATTTTTTGTTGAAGACATATTTTTATGGAATAAAGATTTTTTTCTCCAGACTTTATATTAATAAGTGGCACTGTAATAGTTTCACGCACATATTCAGATGCAAATTAAAGAAAATGGAAACATATGGCTGAAATTTTGTTGAATGGACGTGTTACTGACTGCTTCTTCATGATTTATGACGGCACAAATCAGACTCCAGACAATCCTGATGATCCCTCTGGAGCTCTCCAAAATTCCAAAGTAATAAATGTTAGTTCAACTGTGAATGATAGCGATTCGTAATACTATGGCTGTTCAAGAACAGCTGGTGTAAATGCACACATATACAGAACTGTTCAAATTATAATAATCATTTGTTCATAAACTTTGTTTATGATGTTACTTGGTACTTCCAGCGTTTCAATCTGGAAATTTGAAGCATGCTTTTAGAGTTCGACAAGAGCAAAGTTTTTAAGCATACATTGATAGCTTAAAAGTATCTTTTTTGTTGGAATACGTACCAGGTACATATAGGAATGCTTGAAATACAGACGATGTTTCTCTCCCTCGTTAACTACACAAGTTTTCTGTTCTGTTAAAGAACAAAAGTATCTGAATGACATCTCTATGAAAGTCTGGTACCATGTGATTCGGATATAAACTCAGTATACTGGTAATTGAAGTAGTTCACCATTCCATCGTACAATGGGGCTACATTAATTTCAAACTATTTTTGGAGAAACATTGAACCATGATTTGGTTTAATTTATCAGTTTAATTACTAAATCATGGTTCAGTTTTTCTCCATAGCAAAGTTGCAGATAATTTAGCACCACTTTAGGGTGAAATGTTAACTACTTTTATTAAAAGCGTGACAATAAAAGTTGTTAACATTTCGATTCGATAGCGTCGATTTTCAACGACGTCAAATTTAAATATCAGAGCTGCGAATTACACATTAGCAGTATTCTTGCAAATATCGTAACAAGACTGACAGTTCGCTTTGTTTAGAGGAATGAAAATTTAGAGGAAGGGAACTAGAATGTACTCAAATTACAGAAGCTGCTTGGGACCTGAAAATGTTTTTACGGTCTTGCCATTCTGAAAAAAATAAAAACAAACAAACAGTGGATCAGCGACTTTCCGAACAAAAACGGTTATGCAAACAAAAGCCTCCAAAAAGCTAAAGCTGTGTGGACCACCTATTGTCCTGAAGAAACTTTCTATGGACACCACAACATTAGAAAACATGATTTGGACGTCACACAACTTACAAAAAAGCATATTGAATGATTGCCGCTCCAAATCAGTCTCAACACAGTCAGAAGAGAGTCTAACCAAATACAAAAATGATTATGAAGCTATAATAAAACATGTCTTTGTCTACATCGTTAAACAATAATAAGAAACAAAATTATAATAATAATTTATCAATATTGTACTTAAAGTTTATGAAGCACAGATGGAATTTAATTCGAAGCTGTTAATGCATGATTTTCCAATTATTCTTTCGAAATGCACCTTCGAAATCTTGTCAACTTTATTGACAAGGGAAACGTTTCCTGAAAATTTCTTTTAATGTACTGACATAAAAATTCCCATTATTTTATGGGTTTTCACAGATTTATGAGTCACAAATATATTGAAATACGATAGCAGCAAAAAATAATCAGTTTAATTGCTTGTTTTATGGTTGTAAGTAATTGGGATGTATAATGGCGAACGAGAATATACTTACAAAAATGTCCATAAATAAATAAGGAAATTAGTATTACGGTCTGTCAAGATGGAATATTAGGTAGTATCTTTAATAATCACAGTAAGGAGCAATTCAGTACTGTCTTCTAAATAATGTGGTAAATTGGAATGCAAAGCTTTTTAAGATAGTTGATATTGGCAGCTAGAAGCACACTGGGGCTCAGCCGACTCGCTACAATTATTCGAATTACACTTTTATAAGGAACAGCCAAAGAATTATCAACATTTAAAAGTCGAAAAACTCTATCCTCATCTCTTTTAAGTTCTGTTACTACAAGAACAACGAAAGTCAAGCAGCCCCGGTCTTGAGCAGGGGGCTTGAAAAGATGTCGAATTATCTAGATTGGGTTACTGTAAGATCGTATACGCTAAAGGGAGCTGGTGCACGTGAAATCTGTAGCAACTTCATGCCAAAAGATACATCTGGGCATGCCAATCCGGGTACACGTCTCTCATGTGGCATTGGTTCAAAATTAGAAGACCTTCCGTACACGGCGTTGATGACTTACCTTTACGGTGTTCCACAATATAGAGGTCAACACTTTTGCCCTTTACAGTGACCACATGGCAGGTGACAGCCTTTGAGAAAAAATATTAGCAGGTGGTGTTGCAAAGTATCCGGTGTTTTTGAAAGTATCAGGTATTATTGCTGCAACAATAAAAATACTTTATTGTATAATCATTATAGGGGCAATGTTGCAAGCAAATATTTCTCTACATCATTTATTTATGTAATATGTATGTATTACACCACAATTTATTTTATTATTCATGCTTTTGAAATACTTGCAAATAATTCCAAAATACATAGCTTGATATAGTAGCGTCTTATGCGGTAACACATACAAGAGTAAGTTTCTTGTACAGAACTAGGGGCCAAGGCCCCCAGACTCGCTACGCTCGCTTTTCGTATGAGGCATTCGGCCCTTAATAAGGCTTATTCGTAAAAAAGACATAATTTCAACAGACAAAACCCGAAGATTGGATCAGATAAAATGTTACTGAGCTACACATTGCTTGGTTCTTGCATGTTCATTGGTACATAAAAATTTAAACTTCACACTACAGTAGACCCCCCTCCCCCTCATAACGCGGAAGATATTTTGTTATGGGAATCCGTGTTGTACGGGTCCTGAGCTATACTCCACCTTTTCGCTTATAATCGCTGGAAAAATTATTTGCACTCCTCTGAAACACAATGATATTTAACGTTGCCATTCAAAAGTTATATTAATTAGGAGCTAAAGCGTAATAACATCTGAACATCTGTTTCAGCTGTATTTTTAATAATGTAAAACCTATTGGACACCTTGCGAATTTGCCACCCATGGCGATTTTTCATTATTTGGCGACTTGCGTACATGTAAAGTTAATAAAAGCTACGGAACAGATAGGATAGCTTGCCACCAATGGTGACTTTTCATTATTTGGCGATTTACACATGCTCACAACCTATAATTACTCTTCATTTAAAGTTACCGGAAAAACGTTATCCGTATTTTCATTTACATAATCGTTTGCAGATTGGCGTACTTAGCACCACGAATTATACCATCTCGTCGCGCTAGCAAATATCCAAAGTGTACTATAACTGCTGTAATGGCATAGTTAACGCCGCCAAATATTTCTACTGATAGCAAATAATCTAGCTGGACCGAACCGGCTTTAAAATAATCTGCATTTTAATTATTTTTCATTTTCAAGATATTAGTTATTCTGTTTTGGAAAAACGAATAATCGCTAATTCTAAACTCCTGTTGTCTAAGCGAACTTACTATTTGAAAATTGTCAGCTTTGTGTAACACGTTTTGAGTTACTTATTTCATATAGTTTTTATTTTGGCGTAAAATGGGTGTATTTCTACTTCATGTTTTACAATTTCACGTGATACTACATACTTGGAAACGCTTTGTTGCAAAGGAATGAATGATTTTATGCCAAATCTGGCAACCATTCTGTTTATTTTTTCAGTTTTTTATTAATATCTTCTAAAATAATTCGATTTTCGAAATTTAAGTCAGCTTATCAGGTTCCTCGAAATTTTTCGAATCTGTGGGCACCTTAAACGAAACTTAAATCCCCACGGTTTAGGAGGAGATAGGCCAACAAGCTTTGACAGCGCCAGCAGCGACAGCGGCCTTTACTTTTTTTTAAAATAGAGAGATATCTAGAAAGTGTTTGCAAAAAATCCAGAAATATAAACATTTATTCCTTTACAAATCATATTTCTAAATGTAATAAAAAAATTTGAGACTTAACTTTTAGATTTTAAGTGAAGAAATGAGAAATGGGAATTTGATATTGAAGAATGCAATATTGCATTGCATTCACAATTTTCTCATTTTTCATTCCATTCATTTTGATGATTAATATTTATTCCTTTACCCAAAACCATTAATTCCCGCTCTGCTTTCCCATGCAGTTCATACTTTGATGAAAAATGACGATTCATGATTATTCAATTACGTTCATGAACAGCATTTCTGTCCTTTGTTTATATTCAAGAACTTAAATCATTTTATGCTGCTAAATAGCAATCGTTTAGTATGGCAAAAGGGCCAAGGCAACCCGGTTAGGAGAGGCGTCGATCTCGCAGCCGAAAGGTTGTGGGTTCGATACTGGGACCAACCAAAGATCGCCATGCTCGCTAATGGCTACTAGGGGACGTTAAAATACACCATGGTCGCAATGTCCTCCATGTTCCCATACAAAACGATACCTCTGGGGTCGTGGCAAAACTAAACGTTGGGGGTCTTCTGCTTCGTAGGCCTCACCATGGCACAGTGGTTATATCACTGGAAATGGTAGACGGGCGAAGTGTGAAGGTCCCGTGTTCGGGTCCCATCGTGCGTCCGTCGACCTAATCTTTCGGAGTTTTCCGTGGTTTTTTCCGAAACTCAGCGTAAATACGGGTTAGGACCCTTAGGAAGACCCCCACGGAGGGCACCCCACCTTTCGGCCTAGAGCCCACGCGTAGCTAATCGGCCGTAATCCCACAAACAAACAAATAAACTTCTGCTTCGTATTTGCTTCAAAATTAAGAAGCCTCGTTAACAACTGGTAGTGCTACCATCTATCGGCTCCCGAAGAGGTACGGAGGAACTTTTCGGGAGTTTGTGATAGTAATTAACACCCTTGGCAGGTATTGCCTCTGTCAACCTAATCTTTATTTGGGGTTGGTACAAAATGCTGCAAAAGCAGAAGTACCTAAGCCCCCATAACCACGAAAACAAGACAAACAGACAAACAGTATGGCAAACATGACGCTTTTTAATATTTCCTGACCAGATTGAAAAATGTTTATGATTTCGGTTTGTCTGCCCGCCCATCCATCCGTGCTTTAATTGCCCTAAATGTGCATGGATTACTATGAAATATATATGTGTTTTTTCTATGTGCTGTACCCTGTTCTCTATTGAAAATAGTTCATATAGAATTTGAAGTTCTTTTACAGGAGCATCTAAAAATTCCACTACATTACTCTCTGTAGCCTTTCTTGGTGTATTTTATAGATATTCGTCTATTTTAAACAAAATAAAATTGATATATGTTATTAAGGATTAAAGAATAAATCAAATTCAGAGTCTGTCTCTCTATCGAAATCAGTGTCTGTATCATTTATAATTCTGCACTAAAATTTAAAAGAATTCTAATGCCTTACGATCTGTAACAGTTAGTGACATTAATCCATTTCAAGCATAATTCAATAAATATATAAGCGATTATACCTGCTTACTCTTCATTTAAAGGATGTGGATAACATTGAAAGCTCTTTTACAAAATCTCACAAATTGCATTACAAGTGATATACAGATGTTTTAAGATTATCCCCAAAATCTCGCCAAGTTGACAACGATACATCCCCGAATTTGGCGAAAGAATGACTGTTGTGTTGGAAAATGTTTTGTGATCGATGTGTTTGGCATGACATAACTTTCTTGTTTTTTCATTCTTTAGTTAATATCTTCTAATTCGAATTTCGAAATTTAAATAGCGTTTTTAATAGCTGAATTTTCCTCGATTTTTTCGTTCCTATCGCATACTTGCATGTGGTCTGGTTCCAGATAATATTGTTGCTGTTGCTGTGGGTTTGGGATGCTCTCCGCGGGGTCTTTCTAAGGCTTCCAAACCCGCATTTACGCTAAGTTTCGGAGGACACCACAGAAAAATCCGAACGGTTAGGTTGGCGGACGCGACCTGGTTTTGAACTAGGCACCTTACATCTCCTAGTTCAGAGCGCTATGCGTTCGGCCACTGGTGGGGTCTGTTCCTGATAAAGTAAACCACTTATAATTCCTGAGTCCGTGAAAGCAAGTTTTTTGAAGTAGCCTGTAACTTTCGACGGAATTATTAATTTTTTTTCTTTACATAACCGTTATGTAGGAACATAATCTTACGTTAAAAAAGTGCATCGTACATAGTACAGCTATTACATACGACATGTACAGGGGTTTTATACAAACTTAACCATAGAAATATTTTTTTAACATAGTCTTTATTCCTACATTATTTAGAACATTTTTACAACCTACGTTGCCCATTTAACTCAATGGATAAAGAAATAAAACGTGTTACCTCCTTATTAGTACCTCTTGAATATATATTTGGTATATATATAGAGATATTGGTTAAATTCTCTAGGGCGAAATATTAGTTCAAAGTTCCTTGACGAATTAGTAGATGGCACAAATCAGACTCCAGAGAATTCCGATATTCTCCTTTCCAGACACCCATACTCCCGCTGGTGCTGTCTGAAGCTCCAGGGCAATAAATGTCATCCCAGCTGTGAATAATACCGATTCGAAATGATATGTCTGCTGTTGTTAATGCAAAGGGATTATTCACTGGAAATGAACTGTCCTGGGCACAACGGAGAAAGGAAACCAGCTCTATCTAAAGTTTATGAAGCACAGATGAAATTAAATTCGAGACTGGTAATAAATGATTTGTAGATCCTATCCTCTCCGAATGCAATTGCTCTAATCTTTTGCAGGCTTTTATGGACAAGGGAAACAATGATGGAATATTCCGTTTAATTTCACAGACAGGAATGTCTCCGCCATTTTAGGGTTCCTCTTGGTTTTATCAATTACACATGGGGTGAAATAAAATATTGGTAGTAGAAAAAGAATGATATTTTAACGAAATGACAATTTAATTATAAATAGCGTGCATGAGCAATGACAAATGTGTATTCTCTGAAAAAAAAAAAACTTTAAACAGAACTAAAACACATGATTTTACTAGCAGCAAACGGGGGTTTGAGTATGTTTTTTAGTTAGTTGTAGATTAATACTCGCATTTTAATATTAGAGCATCGCTATTAATAATATTTTGCCAATATTCGGATGTTGTAAAATTAACTAGATTTACTTATTATTGGCTCCAGACGCAATAGAAGTTATTGCATACAAAAAAATACTATGTGATTACAAAGCTATATGAAACAAGATTTAAATTTTTCAAAAACTACTGAGTTAAAAAATTTAATGCAAATTTTAAAACTACAAATATCCGGATTTAGTTAAGGACATGTTCGAAATGTATGCCGTCAACGGCCATGATATGACTTGAACGAACAGCAATAATCTGCACAACTTGATGAAGGGATGAAGGTTTCTTTCTGACATTTCCTTCACTCAAAATCATCTTTGAATCAAATATTTGATTATTGTAGTAAATCTTGAAACAGCTGCCTTCAGCTTGTATTCAGCAGCAAATTTCCTTTTAGTCTCAATAGGGATGCTATTGCTTAAATAGTTGGCTTGCATTTAACAGTCAAGTTTTAACAGAATATTGCCAACAGTTGAAAAGTTACCAAGGTTTTTTAATCATTCAACCAAATAACTGTCATCCTGTATATTGAGTAAACACTAAAATTATATACTGAATAAAATATCATTTTATGTATACAATTGGATAAATTGGAAGCATTTTCAGTGTACATTACACAGTATTTGTTTAATATTTCAACAGTAGCGGCTTCATTATTTGTAAATAGGAGACATATTTCAAATACTAGGCAAATATTCATACTACATTGCAATGCCAAGAAAATATTTAAAAAAGTCAGCATAGGAACAATGATGCATTACTTTAAATCCGATTTTATAATATTTAATCAAAAGTTATTACATTTGTTTCACTGTCTCTTAATTATTAAAGTTTATATTTATTAAGATTGCATATGTGATGATGGTCGGAAATGCAGTCGTGCTTCGAGTTCTATTAAGTCGTGAGTGTATCTTAAATAAACAACAATTTTACATTTATTTTCACTGATACAGTTCAATGAAGTTCCGGAAGTATTGAGACCTTTCAATAGTTTTGTACCGAGTTTTAACAGTTTAAAAGGTTTAGAAAATTCAAAAAGTTTCCGGTTATAGCGCAGTTTCTGCAGTTTACCGATAGGAAGCCAAGGGTTGTATATTAATTTCAATTGACTTAAACTTTGATTGGCAATCTCACCTGTTCATCGACTAAACAAAATATATCTCTGTTTACTTTAAACAAAAGCATTCTATAAAAAAAATCTCAGATGCATCTTGTTCAGTTCACCGCAGCAATGTATGATCTTCTTCCCAGAAGCTTTTTTTAATGTCACATATATATACAGGGTGGTTATAAAATAACGCAAACTGTTATGAGCCCTGTAATTTTGGACGGAACATACCCAATTTTGATGGGATTACTTAATAAACTGCGATATTCAGTTTTTAAAGATAAAAAATAGTATCAAAAGTCGCCACCAGAGAAAACATTGGCGCTGTTTATCGAATAAAATGCATTAATTTGCACAATCACGTCTCTTATTGCGATTATGAGCATAAAAGGAAAGGGTAGTAGAATTCTTATAATTCCGAGGCTGGCTGACTAGAAGCAGTTACAACTTCTTGAACTTTTTGCAGAGCAACACCTTAGCGTCTCCTGGCCTGGTTCCTGTGCTAGACTTCTGTAGTTTTAAACCACTGCATCATGTTTCAGAAGTTTGTTTTGTTTTTCCGTAACTTCTTTAACCGCTGAAATTCATTAAGGGCAGCAAAGCCATTCTCGCCTTTGCTAGTAATAAAGATTGACTAACAAAGCACATTCCTGTAAGGTAAGAGCCACAGAAAGACAGTTGGCCTCAGAATGACAAGAATTTTGCTAACTTTTCCTTTTATACTAATAATTGCTGCAAAGAACACGATTATGTTTAACGCATTTTATTGGATAAACACCGCGAACATTTCTCTTAGTGCCGCGGCTTTTGGAATTATTTTTTTTTTCTTTAAAAATTGAGATCCCATGGTCTACCATGAACGTCCGTTCAGTTTACGTTTCGTCAGTTTACGTTACGTTCAGTTTACTCGCCAGAGGGCTCTGAACACCTCACGTTATTTTACTACTCTGTGCATATAATGTGCCTGTTTTTCCTACATTTCTTAATATCTATCTAGTATTGTACTGCAGCTGGTGCGCCGTTTTAATATATCTGTAATCAATAGATGATAATTCAGATCAACTCTCCAAATATTGCCAGCAATATATGAAAATATGGCATCCATACACTCCTTTTGTTTAGATTCAATTTGATTAATTCTTTCATGAAGGAACTGGGAACATTTATTTCTTGTTTGATCTATAGAATTTCTACACTTATTCATTTGGAAAAATTGCATTCCGCAATTCTCATCGCTCCGTTAATTATGTATGTGAACTTCATTACTGAAACACTAATTTAAAACTGAAGCTGACGAAGTTCTTTTGAAATGCAGTTGGTTCCGCAAACAGATAAACATTGCATTTGCTGCGGGGGGAAAAAAAAGCGTTTCTTGAGTAGTATATTTTAAAACATACAAAGAAGCACCGTTGAAATTTCATTTGAAACCGAAAGTATCTCGGTGGACTTGATGAGTTGCTTCAATCAAAGAAGATATACTTAATTTGTATTCAGCTGCAGTACGCTAACAGAAGAAATTTGAAATTTATTTTGATGAATAAAGTACAAATCTAAAGCATTATTACAACTGAAACTCTATTAAGAAACAAAAAATGATTCATTTGAAAAATATTATTTGATACAATGCGGAGTTTTAGGAAACAAATACAGAGATTGTTATTCTATAAGTGAGCGAAATAATTTAGATCTTTGAATATACTATATAGTTAGGTTTTCAGTAGCTAGAAATAAATCTTATTATTTATATCCTGCAACAATATAAGAAAATTCCCTATTACTACAGTTATTTAAGATTTTAAGATGAAAAGAAAAATACGTTCAAATATTATAAAGTTTGAAAAAATGGTTGTAAAATTAACAGAATATATGAATAAAGGTCAATTTTAAAAGGTAGTTAAAGATTAATAAAAAACACTGAAATAATACCGGCATTGTCTGAAAATTTGTTATGATTTGTTGTACTTAGTCTAAGATAGAGAGAATGCTATTTAATTGTAAGGTTTTTAATAAGTATTGTGCCATACAGAAAATGATGTATGAAGGTTAGAATGAATAGTTCTTTTACAGGAGCACACAAAATAATTTCTATACATTCAAGTCTATGGTAGTTAAGAGATATTAATCCGTTTAAAGCAAAATAAAATAAATATAAAAATATATAAGTACTTATACGAAACAATTTATTTTCTTTATTTATAAGTATAGATAGTAAGTAATATTTGTAGATCTTTTACATGGTGTCAAAAAGCTGCATTAAAAGTGTCATACATGTTTATGAGGCTATGCCCAGAATCAAGATAAGTGGGGTTTAAAGACATGCCGCTGAATTTGATACCAAAAATAAATCTCCAAAATTTGTTTAAGCTTGGTGATTTCACATAAATTAGGTGTGATAACACACAATCCTAGTAGGAACTCAGTAACAGCTTGCATGTTTGCCACACGCTGCGAGATGAAACATTTTTCAGCACTAAATGAGCTAATCTGCAAAGGATTGTGCATAAGAATATGTGGAGAAATTTTTCAATGACAATCTCAATGGGAAATGATTATCGATTATGCGCATGCGCAATTCACAAAAGAATGAAAAAGTTTCCACGGGTTTCAAATATCCAAGTTCGTCCGTGAATTCCTTTATCAAACTGTTAACCAGTTTAAATACTCTATTAACTATGTAATTAACGTATTAGCTAATTCAAATGCAACAAGATACAAAGTTTTGTTCTTTACACATAGAATATTAATTTAAATCTAAATTGGAGTTCTAACAATCGGCAAGTATAAAATAATAAATTACGCTATAATGGTAGTGAATGAAAGAAAATATTACGAAAATTAATCCGTTATATTTGTAAATAATAATAATAGTAACAATAATTGAGTTGGAAAGTGTTTTATAATCGATGCGTTTCGCACGATTTATCTTTCTTGTCAGTTTATGTATAGCGAAATTAACAATTAAAAACTTGTACTGGAAGTGTATGTAATTGTTTTGAATGATTAAATACTGATTACCTTGATTACTCTTAAAAATAAATAAATAAACAAAATACATTTCTCTTCAAATAAAAATTCATTGTTGATTCGAATGACTCTCTAAATAAATGTACCACCTATAATAAAACATAAAAAATAAATAAAAATGATTTTTTACGGCGCTTATAAGACGAGATGTGCTTGAGATTTTTTTCTACAGAAGTAAAAAATTCTTTTACTTTCTATGGAAGAGAAGTTTCAGAAAATTTATTCAAAAACACGAATGACATTTTATATGAATTAAATTTTAAATTCCCAGCAAAACTAATGGAACATTTTGCCATAAAAATGTATGATTTTCCCATTCTATAGTTCGATTTAAACTTAAATTCACTTTGCCTTCATTCTTTTCAAACAGGTTTTTGCATTCTAGACACCATCTCCGTAGAATAACCTTAAAACTTCTCTTGTAATCTTAAGACAAGGGAATTTCAAATTCCGATTTTGCTTAAAAGTTTTGAGCTCCAAAAGAACTGCTTTGGAATCAGGGGAAAGAAAAGAGAGGTAGAGAAGTTTTACACAAATGAAGTCTTTAAAAGAAAATTGAAATTTTTAGCGTGAAGGCTTTTTGCATAAGACTGCTTAAAAAAAAATAAAGAATACGTAAAGCAAATTGGATTAATAGCTCCGATTACGTGCGTTTGCTTGTTTGTTTTCTGTTTTGGCAAGCCTACATAAGGGACATCGTCATATGGGGGGGTGCCTTGGTCGGAGGACATTTTAAGGATTTATAACGTGTATTCACGTATTTCACGGGTATCTGGAGAAAACCGAAAAAAACTCGAGACTATTAGATCGAAAGCCGTGTGGTGGGATCAGAACGCGGGACCTCCACACTTCGGCCGTCTACCATGTTCAGTGCCTTATCCACTCAACCATGGTGGGGCCTGGTTTCCGTTATAATTTTTTTTTTTTCAATACAAATACACCTACTCTTTATACAAATGATACTTTAAAGCAAATAAGAGTTTTTCTTTAGGATATTTCCTCATTTCTGAGGTTTCCCTTGACCAAAAAACTTTTCTGACATTTCTTTCCATAATTGCCTGTTAGGTGTTTCTTCCTCCTATAATATTATTCTCTTTCACGTTTTTGTTTTAAACCTTTCTTGATATTTCTTCCCTGGCTTTCCTCTCCTTATCTTTTCTGGTAGTTGCCAAACCATTACCACTTGGGATACTCTTCCCCCCCCCCCCTAAGAGCGGACACTTGACCATCAGTCATTCGTCATTACTAAGGCACGGAATACTGGCCACTTTATTATGGAGGCATCTAATCGGTGAACCAACATAGCCTCTTATGAAATTACAGACGAAATGATGCCCAAGCCCATGCAGGGAATCGAACCCAAACCACTGGGGTGGTAGATTCGTTCTAGTCACTACACAGCGCGGGCGGCTTTTTTGGCACTCTTTCATTGTTCATTCTCTTGACGTGTCCAATCCATGATAACTGTTTTTCATCTATGCGATATATTACCGTACGATCTGTTTTCATGATTTTTCTTAGTTCAAGGTTTTTTCTTTTTCGCATTGGAGATATTGTGGCAGCTCACCTCCAGTAGTCCATCTCAGTTCCCAAAAATTTCTTTTCTTCTGCTTTACTATCCATATTTCGGAGTCATAGAGCAGAATTCTTTCAATAAAAGCATCAAAAAGAGTCCCATTTGTTTTTACGATTATATTCTACCTCCGAAGTATAGTGTTTAATATTCCTATAGCTTTCTTGGTTTCGGTTATTCTATTTTCTATCTCCATTCCACATTATCCTTTACTTTCCACTATTGAGCCTAGATATTTATAAGTAAAATAATTGTATTTCATTTTATGAATGTTCATGCCGCGGAATTTAAGGGAATTAATTCTGTTGTATGACTTTTATTGCCATTTATCACTTATATCTGATGAACGTAATTGATAGTTACCACAAAATCAATCGAATATTGACAAAATACTGCGTCAATATTTGTTCAATTAGTGTATGTTGATTTTCAAGAGAAATATTCATATAATCAATCTTATATAAGTACCAATATATATATATATATATATATATATATATATATTGGTGTTATGTTGTAAAACTTTGTCCGCTTCATGGGTGATATGGTGATATAGATTTAAAATGTAAATTCATCACCTGAAAACGTTTCAATACAACGGTACATTTGATCTAAATAATCAGATGCACCTAAAAGTTCACTAGGAGCTATTACTTGTTGAACTTTCGGAGCAAGTGCAAATTAAAGAGAGGAACAGTCCTGAGAAGTTATGTAAAATGGGTATGCATGAAGAGGGGAATATAAAATGGCGGTTACACTGCACGTTACAAACATACAGCACAAGAGAGACAGACGACCGTAACTTCCATGGACTCGATTGTGTATCGAAATATGCTATTGAACTTGTGGCGAAGGGGGGGGGGTGTATAAAGTTTTCGCTATCAATCGAATAATCTAAATGAACGGCGTTTATCGATTCCCGCTCAGCAAAAAGCCGCCTGCAGCTCAATCGATTTGGTGCAGAGATTCAGAGCACTTCTCTCTCTCCACCGGCGGAATCATTTCCAAACGTGAATGCCTTTCCGAACGCATCAAGTGAGGCTTTTGGATGCTTTCGAGACATTACGGTACCACTTACGGCAGATGCAGATTATTTTTTTTTACTCTTCCTTCTTGAACATCAAGTAATTTAGAGAGTAGATATCCCTCATTAAATAAGGTTTCCCTTTCCCTCCCTAAAGGGCAGGGATTTTTAATGAACAGAGAGCTTCATTTTGAGACAAAAGAAAAGTTTGTTTTATTAGTTTGTCGGTGAACTCTAATCGCGGGAAATGTTAGACGAAACTTTAAGGATCTCGCACATTTGCATTTAAAATCCCAGATTGTAATTAAAAGAAGAAAGATATAGTGATACTTTTAATTTTCTAAAGTACTCGTTCTGAGATTTTTAATTATTTTGAGACATTACTTGCAGGTAACGCACATTAGACAGTATTTAAGAAGGGGAGAAATTTTTATTTTTGTTTAATAATGGTCATAATTTTTATTTTAGTAATTAGTCGCGAAATTCAGTTTTGAAATTTTACGGAGAAAGTAGTTGAGATCTCGCTTTTTTCTTTTAATTTTTATTATTGAATATATGCATACATACATGTATACATTCATGCATACATATATATATATAGTGTATGTATATATAACATACGAAACTATATAGCCTCTCAAAATTCAAATTTTCTGTTAACTCCCTTCAAAATTCTATTGCAATTTTCGTTTTCAGACAAAGAATTTCTCTCGGGATCTAAATTTAATAAAAAAGCCATTGTTCCTATTTCCCTCGTTCCCATGCCTTAGGTTCTCAAGAGCTCTCAAGAATTTTCATAGCATTTTAAAAACCAATAAATGCGACTTATTCTGGACGTGTGATAATATTATAAACCATGTGACCCACGGTATTAAAAATGTAAGTCCCGTTTAGAGAGCAGCTTTTTTGTGATTCTGTTGCCATGCAAATCTGCACGAAATGCTCGTTAATAAAATATATTTTAAACTAAAAGTGTGGATTAATTTACGTCAAAAGCTATAGCCAAAGACCCGGGGCTGCCCTAGCGCCCCGCGGATTCCAGAGAAAGCGTCCCGACCGAGCCGCCTGTCCAGCCCCACCATAGTTTTCATGTATATATATATGCACTCTTACAGTTAGTGGATAATATAGAGTAATTATACACTAATATGGGAAACATAACAGTGAAAAAACAATAGCATAAAGTAAAATCGCTTACTATATATAACACTGAGTAAATTATTAAAAGTTACACATACAGGATGTAATTAAAGTCTTTGCTACTTTAAAAAATATCATAACATTTTAAGTTTTGAAGATAGTGGAGTGAAAGGAAAGTCAGATTGAAGTAAAAATAATCAAATTATTTAGATTTGTAACAAATGGATCCCACATTCCTGACAGATTTTTCTAGATGTAAGCCCTTTTTGGAAAATTACATGCACTTCCATTTTGTTTAAATTTCTCATCCTACAAGGGTATTGTTTTTTTAACTGGATGATGCTACTTTTCCGTTCTTCCTCTGAAATTTCCTTTGCACGGTTTTCAGAGAATGAATGTTCCAGAAACCATAATATTCAGTGGGCATTTTATTTATTTCTATGCATTTTCAATTTTTACTTCCTTGTACGTAGTATAAGGAAGTAATGTGATCCCGAAAAATTTTGGGGGCCAAATTTCGACATAAAAACCGATTTTGACTACCTCTAAATTTAATTTAAAATTTTTTTTCGATGCATCTCATCGTAGGCTAGCATGCACGATCATATTAACGCGTCTGCAACTCATTTTGACCAGTGGCGAGTCTACTGTGGCCAGTTTTTCCATGCCGTCTGTACGTACGTACGTATGTATGTAACTCGCATATCTCAAAAACTATTGGTCGTAGAATGTTGAGATTTGATATTTAGGATTGTTCTATGATCTAGTTGTGCACCTCCCCTTTTGGTGGCAATCGAATGGATAGTTTATGTACAGGACCGCCCAAAAGATTCGAAATACATTACGCTCTATGGGCCGAAATTCATTAAACTCGCCTAACTCAAAAGCTATTAGGCGTAGAATGTCGAAACTTCATATTTTGGATAGTTGTAACATCTAGTTGTGCACCTCCCCTTTTGGTTATATTCGACTGGATAGTTTATCTACAGGACTGCCCAAAACATTCGAAATACATTACACTCAATGGGCCGAAATTCATTAAACTCGCATATCTCAAAAACTGTTAGGCGTTGAATGTTGAAACTTTATATTTAGGATTGTTGTAACATCTAGTTGTGCACCTCCCCTTTCGGTTCCATTCGACTGAATAGTTTATCTACAGGACCGCCCAAAAGATTCGAGATACATTACGCTCTATGGGCCGAAATTCATCAAAGCGTTTTTTAGAGGTATTGGGCTATTTCAAACGACTCAGAAGTGATATATGCTGTAAAGAGTTAGAAAATGAATTTCTCCATTAAAAAAAGTGTCTTTATCATTTATAGTTCTGCTACAGGAACACTCAAAAGATTTCCAATACATTACGGTCAATAGTAATTTTAGGGGCATTCATCCATTTCAAGCACAATACCGTCCTACCACATAAGTTAGGTAATGGTCCGACCACGGTCACGTGCCTCCCTCAAGAACTATGCCAAAAGTCGCCAAGCTTGGCGACTTTTGGTGTACGTGTGTGCATATTTAACTCTCAAATCTCAAAAACTATTATGAAATTTCATATATAAGAATGTTGTAACATCTAGTTGTGCATTTCGATTTTTGGTTCCAATCTACTGGAGAGTTTATTTACAGGACCACCGAAAAGAATTTCAGTACCTTAATGTCTATGGACATCTTCATTATAATACAACTGTAGACAGTCATTGTTTGGTACATGCCCAAAATCTCGCCGTCTGTCCTCGACCTTGGCGAGTTTTGGCGAAATATCGCCAAATTTGGCGATAGTCAGTCATTTGGTCCATGCCCAAAGTATTGCCATTTGTCATCGTTCTTGGCGAGTTTTTGGGAAATATCGCCAAATTTGGCGATAATCTGTCATTGTTTGGTTTATGCTTAAAATCTCGCCAAATGTCGTCGACATTGACGAGTTTCGCCGAAATATCGCCAAATTTGGCGCCAAAAATTATTTCCTATTTTGTATAACTCTAAAACTTTAACCCGTAGATTTTTTAACTTTGTATTTAGAACTATTGTAATATCTAACTGTTTTCAATATCTTTTTTGACAGCAATCGACTGAGATTTTATTTACATGGTGAGCCAAATGACTTTGAATACATTGAGGTGTATAGATGCATTCAATTCATTGAAAGTCTGTGGTCAATGACTACTTTGGCTATCCCCAAAATCTCGCTGACTGTCTCAAGTTTGTCGGCTTTTGGTGAAATATCGCCAAATAAAGTGTCAGAAGGAAATCTTTCAAATTGAACTCAGCTTGGCGATATCGAAATATTTGGCTAGAAATCGCTAAACCTTACTATTATTGATATTTTATCTCTTTCAAACAAATAAATTTAGAGGAAGTGCGTCGAAAATAATTTTGATCTAATGGACGTGCAAGGAAGTCATGTGTTGGACACATCAGATTTTTTCAATACTGTACTACTTTCATAGGCACAGCATTAATGGAATCTATAACAATAAGTTTTAAAAAAATGTTGAGTATTTTCCGTTTGATTTGCAGATGTTACTTTCACTTTCTAGTTTTAAAAACTTGAGAAGTTATGACTTTTTTTTGCAATGAGTCTGAATAACCTTGATAACCTTATACATCACATTTTCAAATTTTAGTCATAGCCAAGTGGATAAGACACTAAACAATGGTATGTGGCTGAAGTGTGGACGCCCAAGGTTTTGGCCTACCCCTTGGTTGTCGATTTAACAGTCCGGAGTTTTGGGCTGGTTTCTCCAGATCAACGAGAATAAGTATTATCTCGCCTTATAAAGTCCTCCACCCAAGATACCTCCCCCTAGGCTGATATCCTTCTTGTAGGCTTGCCATAACACAAAACGCATCCGAATTTTAGCTCAATTTTTTCTGTAAGTTCATGTTGAGCACCACTTGTCTAGATGATGGTTGAGGAAAGGATGGAAAAACGCGGAGCCTCAGATCGTTTATGGCCAGCACAAAAATTGTATTTCTCTTTGCAGAAATTATTAACTGGTTGTATGAGCCACTTTCAATCCACCAATGCTTTTAAATTGGCGCTTAGGGGTTTTATTTATTTATTTTTTACTTTTATCAGAGTATAGCACTATGTTGGAATACTTGAATGGTTATCAGTCCAAAACTAATTTAATTAAAGAGGAAGATGCACCTAAGAGAGGAGGGCGTAGACCGAGGTACTTTGGTGAAATTAAATTTTTAAAGTCATTGCTGCATTTTCATTACGATTTTTAATTTTATCGCTGAGCAGTGCTCCCTTACAGTAAATTTTGGAAGTATTTCTGAAAACTGGGAATATAGTATTCCATGGTGTTCAATGAGTAACACAGAAAACGGTGTATTTCTATTGCCTTTCGTTTATTTATTACTGGCTTTTAAAATGTGCCGTCTTTTGGGACACCTTTATATGTACATACATGTATCCTGAAATTTGCTTTAAGATATCCATATGAATCGGTGAAAAATACTGGTACGAATCAGATTGTTGTTAATATAGAAAAACAGCAGTTTAAACTTAAAATATTAAGTCGACGATCACAGAAACAATGTTTTTCAACACAAAAACGCAGAAGTATCTAAATTGTACACCTATCTTGCACACATTAGTGCTCTATATCTACAGACTGAGGCAGTTACAGTTAACTTACTAACACTTCCAGCCAAATTATATAATAGTTTCGTCATATCAAGTGGGTTCCTTATTACCATTTCCAACTATATTTTCGGAGTTAAATAGCTTAAATTCCGTTTTCCAAACCAAAGTTATAAATTTTCGCTGTGTTTATCCGAAGGACCATCTGAAGTAGCCTTTGATTCTATTACATAATTCTATTTTCTGGAAAGATAAATTACTTTGATGCATTATATTTTCTGAACTCGCGATTTATTACTTTCTTCCAGAATTGTTAAGATTGGAATTTCAATTCTATACGGCTATTCTGAAATGGGGATAGAGTTTTATTGTGCCTTTTCAATTCATTTTATAACTGATTCTGCTAAATCAACTTAAGTTTTTTAAGCAAAAGCAACTCTCGTGAAAAACTGGCTCTCAAATATTTTTGAATTGGAAAAGAAGCAGAAGAAAAATGGCTATTTATAGAAATGTGGAATAAAAAAATATTTAATGGCTTAATACTTTAATTTTCATGTATTCGTTATATTTTTCAATAGGATTGTCAGATAGCACGGGGAGGGGAGAGTAAAATGCTAAAAGTCACCAAGGTTCGCAACGTTTGAATATTTTATCATCAAGTTTGGCGCCCAAAAATTTCCCCAAAGCTGAAATTAGCTTGGCGATATCTTCCATATTCGACGAGAAACAGGCAAACGCTACAATTTATTGCAAATGAGAAGTTTAGTTAATATGCCTGACGAAGATGGTTGAGAAGTTTTATTAGGCAATTTTATTATATATTTGAATTCCAATTAAGTATGTTATGAAACAAGGAAGCAAAATACGGTACACTTATGGATTATGATATACTTTCCAAACAGTATTTATAAAAGTGAAATATAGTTAGGATATGCCTAACGAAGATTGTAAAACAGTTTTAGTAGGTGAATTTAATATAAAGTTCGATTCTAGAGAAGTGTTTTATAGAACAAGAGAAAAATACGACACACTCATGAATAATGGTACACTTTCCACCTTAATGGAATAAGGAAAAAAATAGGGACGACGCAAGGATTATGATACGCTTTTATTACTATATAGCACTTTAGTGCTTATTTAAAGTATGAAAGTGTTACAGATTTTTCTTTTTGATGTAATTTAATATTATTTTATTCTCTTACATTTTTTGATACTTTATTGATATTATATATTGTTTTGATTTATATATATATATATTCAAATTACCAAACACAATCTAGAAGGATGTGCATGAAAATAAATAAATGATATCCCGATGAATCAGCTACGACGATAGTTGGTGGATTCAAATATTGGTTATTACCACTATAGTGATTTCACAGGTTAACTAGTGTATAAATGCCGCTCTGCTACAGGTGAGGTTCACAACCTAACTGAATATTTTTTAAATGTTCCGACATCCTGACTTTTGAGCATAGTGGAAAAAATATTACGTTATGATATAAGTAATTTTATTTTCCTTCTCTGTATATTTGAATAAGATTTTCATTACTTCTAACAAATCTCTGGTAAAAGTAGTCAGAGAAATTGCATATTGCGCTGTTCACTTTCAGAAATTGCAAGAAAACGAATAAAATAGTTGAATGTAACTACTACGGATAAACTTTAAATGCAATATCTATTTTAAAGAAAGAATTCCGATGCCGAAAAAAAAACAAAGTCTTGCCTAAATATTTATAATGAAAGTGAACAAGAAAATTTCATAAAAGTTTCTCAGCTCTAGTGAGGTATTGCTAAGATTTACAAGGTTTTTTTCCTGGAGTTTTTTTGGAGCCAAAATGAATAGTGCACTACATGCGATACTGAAGAGCTTAATACAAAATAAAATGCGAGGCATTTAAATTTAGAAAATAAAGGAATGTCAGTATTACAAAACTGTTATTTTTGTTTGTTTGAATTGCTACAACAAGGCAAGACGTCCGAGGAACAAAAAATAATGCGGTTGTATAGAAACTTAAGACTGTGGAAGGTGGTTTTTCAACTTAAAAAAGCTATTTTCCTAGATGTAAGATCATTGTATAGATCAGCTGTATCGTAACAGTGAATTCGGCTGAAAATTAACAAGAAAAAATTTGAAAGCAATTTTTACAAAGAAAAAAAAATGTGTTGGGAGAGAATGTTAAACTACAAAAGAAAGATTTAATAATTAAATTATATTAACTCTTCCTGTCTCAACAGCTGAGGCTTTAAAAGTTGTAAATTGTAATGAGCAAAAATATAACGAAATGAAATTTAATTGTTTAACAGTTTCATAATTTTTGTAAAAAATTATTCACAAAAGTCAGTTGTAGCGTCCTATAAAATTATAAATTCTATTTTGTATAACTTGAAGTTATTGACGTGTTCGTCATACAGCCGACTTATATATGCCATTCGTATACGAATAACGTATACTTTAAATTCCTATTAATACAGTTTGCCAAGGGGGCATCTTCACACTTAATTTCGCATTAACGTTTCTTTCATTGGCAATATTCTGTTTTGACTTTATTAAAGGAAATAAAATCTCCCCCTCCCCTCAAATTACCCTGAATGTAAACTTTCACAAATTTTCAATGGTAATTTCCGGAGATATTGCATATTCTTTTTTGCGCTATTTTAAGGGACTATCTTCAAACTGAACAAATACCTTTTTCGGAAATGAAGGCTTCAAGTTTTTTGCCTTATGTCAATTCTTTTCTCGAGAATTAAAAGAAATATTATTTACATGGAAAGTAGTAAGTCTGGTCTTAAAATTTTGTCTAATGCGAATTTACAAAATAATATCACTTATTATTTCGTCTAATTTCAAATCGACAATTAAATATTTGAATGTTCAAAACGACTAAGACAATGTATTATAGATTACTGCGTAGTAAAAAGTTCTTACCAATAGCTTTTAAAACATTTTTTTTTTTTTGAGAAATGCAATGATTTAAATAACTATTTTTATAATATGCATTACTGTAGTTGTTAATTGCATTTCGGACTGATAATGTAAATTTAAAAGTATAGTTTCAGTTAAAGCGAAGTAACAGAGCTAATTTATTATTTATTTACAACAAAAAACTTTTCTATTTATAATTTACCTGACGGCGTTTCAGTCAACTGACCTTGAACTTTTCTGTATTATAATATTAGAATTAAAATTATTATCACAATTTCACAGAATGCAATATAGTTGTTATGCTGTTCTAATAAATCATTGAATATTTTAGAGATTTATTAAAAACCTTGTAATTCTAAGTATTAGGATAAAAAGTCGATTCATCCTAATATAGTTTTAGTTATACGGCATTATTGGTCTTTAGTTAATAAGACAGCGATATTTATCTAAATGGGCCTGCGTTTCTTCTGAAACTTTCGCACATAAATATGAACATTTAAAAATTTATTTTGGAATTATTGAGTATTTTGAAGGTTTTCTTAGAAAAGTGAAATGTTGCCAGAAACATTGGTAAGAGTGAGAAGCTATCCTCTGCTGACCTGACTAACTAATATGAACATGGATGTTACTGAGCAAATAGCCGAAGTTGAAAAAAGATTTAATGTAAAATAGGGACATGAGTACAGATAATTTCCATTGTAATTAACAAAAAAAATGAGTCTTGAATGTCATTTAAAAAAAAAGTTGATACATCTGCTTAACGAAATTAACATGACTAAAACACCATCAAACTTTACAAATCTGCAATTCAAAATTTACAGGTTTAATAACTCTATGCTTTTCTATTTTTATGAAAATCTAATTGCATCTACATAAATGGGCATTTTAAAGATACTTTTAGAAAAATTATCACTTTATAATTGACACACGATTCCTTAAGTCATCAAACGACATTTTTTAATATAAAATCAAATACTGAATGTAAACACTTGAAATTTTGCATAGCCATGCAAAATCATCTACTGCTTCTGTTAACGTCGAAATTTGGTTAGGCCGCTAGTAATATTTATTTTGAATATTAATGTAATAATTCATAATTCACAATAATATTTTATTAAAAATTATAATACTAAAATATGTTTGTACCATTTAGTTCTAACAGTACGAATAAGAACCAGCTTCTTCAGTAATTACAAAATCAATATTAAACGAGATATGAATTAAAGTATGAAAAAATATTTGAACACAGGGAGAGGAAAATTTTTGAAACTGATAATTCATTCATTTTTCGTTCGAATATATCAAAAAATGCTATCCGTCGTTGAAATGAGCTACATTTTTGGATTGTGAAGTAAAATCTATGTGTTGCCATTGGATAAAATAAAGTTGATGCGTATTTAAATATGAAGATGTCCTCTTATGCAAATTTTATGTACAACAAATTAAAGTGTACGTTATTCGTAAACGATTGGTACATGCAATTTTGCTGTACGACGAACGACAGCCCAGAAAAAAGTGCAAATGGGCCTTTTGTTTCTTGAACTGCACAATTTCAAAGACAAACAACAACAAAGAAAAGAAATGTCCACTAAAGACAGAAAACGCATGTTTGTTTAAACAGCAAATAAGCTTGATTCCAGAAGTTTCTCTGTAGAGTTCTGGTACATCCGTAAGATGTTAATTAGGAGAAAATAATTAGAATGGGGTTTAAGGATATTTATTAGTATGTGAGCTAATTACTTCCCGTCAGGTGATGGTAATTATCATTTAAATGTACCCGAAATTTCTCTGCCGAATTTATTCCGACTGTTACCGTTGTCTTAAGAAGAAATCAATATTTGTGGGTTGGACATGAAAAGGGCACACAGTAGTAATTTCGTCATCATCTAAAAAGGACTAGTCATTGATTAATTTTATTACAAAATATTTATATGTGTTGTTATTTTTTCTAACCAAGGTATTCATAAATTATGTTACAAAAAAAAAAAAAAATATTGAAAAAAAAAGATGTATGACAATCGTAAAAATGTATTAATTCTCACATTGAAATGTATACTTGTAACTGCTCAGGCAGCGAAAGCTTGTACTGCAATTTGTAAATTGACAAAAATTTGTAAATCTTCTGCACTTTGAAAGCAAAAAGGGGTCTGTGATTCGCAGAGATGCCGGGCCTCGTGCCTGTACGTGGTTTCGCCGGATTTACAGTCGCTTTACAGTTGGAGATTGGCAAGCAATGCTGTAACCCATTTGGGTCGGCATCCAATCCTCCGCAGACCTTAGACCTTAGAAGGAAGATGTGTGGCTTTGAAAATTGGCACCTTGTAGAATAAAGTAGTTTGTATTTTTTTGTTGCTGCTTTTCACTTCACAGATTTCTCCGTATTTTCGATAATTAAGAAATATTTTCAGGTAATAATACTACAAAAGACGAAAAAATTGTTGTAACGACCCCAAAGGTTCATGGTAGACCAGTGGCGGATTAATGCAAGTTTGTCGGGGGGGGGGGGCGAGCAGTCTGTCGGTGGTTAGTTAGGCGGCGGTTAGTTAGAAGATTGACATATACATTAATTTAATGGAAGTAAAATAGGATCTTTTACATTAATTTCTTTTTTCTCGGGGGGGGGCGGTCACCCCCTTGTGGTAGACCTTTATATTTAAGACAAACGTTCTGTAGCATCAACTTGACCCTTGGTCGATTCAGAAACAAACAGGGAGGCAGGAGACGAAAGAACAGTTTGCTATCCCATGCTTCTTCCTCCTTCTCGATTAGTAAGTGCACCGATTTTGGTTTCGTTTGGACTATTCCTTCAAGCTACAGATAGCTCCAAATAGAGATACTTATTTTATAACCACTCGGTGTTTTGCCACTAATAAAAAATTCTTAAGTTGGAAGGTTGCGGTGATTCACCCAATAAACATTATTTTAATCCAAAAACTAGTGATATTAATAAACCTCAATTTTTTACCAATGCATTTCTTATTACAATATGGAAAAACGATTCATAGCAAGAATAGTTTCAGATGTGATCAAAAAACATTTTTATATAAAATTCATTCTTCCTCAACCTTAAAACGATCTATTTTTCATATAAAAATTAAGCTATTGCAATCAATGATTCAGTCATTTACTTCTTTTATCCTTCTTTTATCACAATTTTTAAGTAGAAAAAGTGATTACTTCAGGCATACATTAATGTATTCCGGATCATATAAGAAAATTATCTTTGGTAATGAGGAATTTATGTGATAAGAAAATATATATATTTTTTTTCTTTTCAAAATTGCAATTTTAAATTAATGCATTTCTGAGCACACTAGAAAATAATCTGTTGTTTTAAAGAACTCTTGGGATTTAAGAACATTTATGGTAAAACTACTTTTTTTGCTTTTGAAATCACTGATTAATGCATTCTTGATCAGTGAAAAAAAAAATAATCTATTGTAGTGAAGGGTTTGGAATGAACTGTTTCGTTAGAAAAGCTTTCAAAAGGATATTTCATATTTAATGTATTCTTTATTATTAAAAATCCTTTTTATACGAAAATGCAATTAATGAAGAATAAGTTTAAATTGATGGGTTCGTGATCATATATGCTATAATATGTTACAGTGTTTAAATAGCCAAGAAAAAAAAATACATAAAAATAATATTTTAAAAATTGCTGTTTTTTTGCAACTAATTGTTTGAGTAGTGGTGAATAATTTTAAAAGTTTTAATAGTTTAAAAAATTGTTTTATGGTAAAAACAAATGATCATTGATCTATACTGTTACAGTTTTCTATCAAAAGACAGGCCAGATATATACATTTTATAAGAAAAAATACTTATTTCATAGAGATTAGAAGGTATTTTAACATTTCAACATCTGTTTATTTCTTAATTTTTTTAATTCATTTTATTACTTTCCGAACATGTACCATGTAAGGAAAGTATTTCAATCATGAAAAAATTCGACTTTGAGATTTTGGTACATTTACACGTTTTGAGGTTTTCTGAATTCATTTATGCTATTTTTACAAGATGTGCGTGTGTGTGAGAACACGATAGCTCCTAAACGGTGCATTCGATTGAGATAAAATTTGGTATATATGTTATAAACCACCGTCGCAAGATCGGTATTGATTTTGGTGTGTATAGAACTTATAGTTTTTTTACAGGGCTACGAAAAAGATATTTTTTACATTATGGCCAAAGGACGGAAATTCTTGAAAGTGCGCTAGTGTCTAAACGGTGCATCCGATTGAGCACAAATTCGACATGTACATAAAAGGTCACGGTCACATGATCTGCAGATTTTGGTGTTCGTAGAGTTGAATATTTGTTCAGATCCAAAAAATAATTCTTATAAATTACGGCCTACTGACACAAATCATTTAAAATGAGCTAGTGTCTAAATAGTGCATTCGAAGAAAGTTCAAATTGGGTATTTATATTATACTGAAATGTCACTCAAAATGTATAAGGCTTACAGTTTTTTTACGGGGCAACAAATGAGTGTTCTTTTACAATATGGCCTAAGGGCGGAAATTCCTGAAAGTTCGCTAATGTCTATAGGGTGCATTGAATTGAGCTCAAATGGGATATGTATATTGTAGATCACGGTCTCATGACCTGCATTATTTTTTTCAGTTTTTCGAGGCGCTAAAAGACACATTTTTCTTGGAACAAAAATTCAGAATTTGTCGCCGATATTAATATTTCGGGTTTTTTTAACCCTTTGAGGCGCAACCCTTTCCTAATGCTGAAAAAAGGGCAGCCGTTGCCATCGCTCGACTTAACTACCAGCACTACCTACCTGTGCGCGGGCACAGCCAGCTGTAGTCAAAAAAGGGTCTCTAGATCTGTGGCACGCGATGAACGTTTCGATCGTCCGCCCTCTTGTTGGTAGTTAAGTCGAGCGGTGGCAACGGCTGCCCTTTTTTCAGCATTGGGCAATCTATCCAGCTGTTCTCGCATTCTTCCATTTTTCAGCAGAAGTCAGTGCTGTTAAAAATAATATTTTTACGGGAAATGGCGGGCTAAAAAGTAAAGGATTCTCGTGGAGCTATGTCAACCGCAACTATTTTTATAGAAATCAAATCTATTCTTCGTGACTAGCATCAGTCAAAACGTCAGAGTTTGGCGTTCCCAGAGCGGGAACACTGCGCGTTAAAGGTTTAAATTAAAAAACCCCGATTTCGTAAAGAAAATACAAACACATAACAGAAAAAAATAGAAATGCATTTATCAAAACTTAATTTTTACTCTATGTTGATTTCTTGGTTAGATGGAAGTTTAAAACTTTCCCCTGCTCACTCTCATTTAGAAGTCTTCCCATTTACTCTCTAGACCACAGAAAAAATAAAAGTAAAGTTGTTTCTCAATTGTGCATTCCTAGTTCACAATAGTTTGATAGTTTGATAGCGGGGTTTTTTGGGACCTTTAGCCAGGACTGGGGCTGTCGTCCCGAATGATCCAGATGTAGGACTAGCTATAGAGACCCAGAAGCGCGAAGAGCAGAGAGCCAATTAACGGTCGACCGCAACAAGGAACTGAATAAGCGCGCGGCGAGAGAGGTAAGAGGAGAAAGCCTGCGAGACAAACACCGAGAAAGGCCCCGCGAAAGACGGCGGGAGGCCCAGGACCGAATAGAGCTTGTGGCGGTTGTTGGCGTACTTGGTGCAATGGAAGAGGATATGGTCGATGGAGTCCGGCAGATTGCAGGTATCACACAGGAAAGTAGAGTCGAGACCAAATCTATAAAGGAGCACGGGGGTAATCATAACTCGGCACACAAGACGGGAGAAGAGGACATCCGCGTAACGATTGTTGAACCAGGAGCCGGAGAGAGTAACCGGCGGGATGTCACCATGGGAGCTTTTATAGGGAGTGTTGTCAAAGTCGAGGGCGGCTTGAGAGAGTGCTTCCTGCTGTAGGAGAGTGAGAATGTCTTCGGGACAGATCCATTCGAGAGAGATTTCATCCGGGGGGCAAGTCCAAGCAAGATGGTCTGCCCTTTCATTGAGCGATATGCCACGATGACCCGGGACCCAGCAAAGGTGGATTGCAGGGACCATCCGAGCAATGACGGAAAGTTTTTGTTGGAGCCGTTGGATGATGTGGGGAGACTTGCGAGAGCACTTTTGAAGCGCTTGGAGCACAGAAAGGCTGTCGTTCAGGATTAGGGTGGCTCTGTCGATAATGATGAGCTCATCTAACGCCGTGCAGAGGGCCAGGGCTTCTGCGGAAAAAATGGAATTGACGCTATGAATTTTGTAGCGGAAGTGGCCCGCCAAAGAGCACCCCCCGATTGCAGTCACCGAGGGGGATTTCGACGCGTCCGTCGCAATGATCACAGAGGAAGGATCCAAAGAGGCAACAAAATCTGCAAAGAGGCCTGAGACAGCCGCTGGGCAAAGGTCCTTACTTTGAAAGGGAAGCCCATTGAGGAGAAGGGAATAGGAGTTCACACCCGGAGGGGGCGGCGGGACGGCAGGGATGAGATGTTGCGGATCGCTGTTGAGGCGAGCGAAGGTAGTGTCAAGCCCAGGTAGCACCGGAAAGCGGCTAGCCCTAGGGAACGAAATGAGGGCGGAGAGGATAGGCCACATGGGAGACAAGTGCCCAAGGGATAGGTGTTTCACCCAGAACCTGTGGGTGAGCAAATCAATTCTCCTTTTAATGGACATGCACCCCGCGTGACAGAGTAAGACAGGGTTGGGGACCCACCGCGGGAGGCCCAACGCCACCCTGAGAGCTGAGGTCTGGAAGACTTCCAAGCATTTGAGCAGAGAGGGGCAAAGGCCGTACAATACCGGAGCCCCGTAGTCCAGCAGGCTGCGTATCGTAGCCAGAGCGATGTGACGCAGGTGGACAGACAGGGCGCCATACCTGCGGGAGGAGAGGATTTTGAGGACATTGATGCGTTGAAGCGCCTTCTTTTTTAAGTATGCCAAGTGAGGGCGAGAACCACCACGCCGCGAGAAATGGAAGCCTAGGAATTTTACGACATCCGACCATTCAACCAGTCCACCGTTAATAGAAAATATTTTGTCACTGATGCCCCGCCTGCGGGAGAGATTGATAGCGCAGCATTTGTCCGGGCGCACCGAGAGTTTCCAGTATGTGCACCATTGGGAAATTCTGGTTAGTGTCTGTTGGAGCTTCGTTTCACAGACGGACAGGGAGGTGTTCGAGCAGTAGAGAAAAATGACGTCCGCGTATATAAGGCATTCCACCCCCTGTTCGAGGACTTCAAAAAAGTCGGACATGTAGATGGTGAAAAGAATAGGCGAAAGCACGCTCCCCTGAGGGATACCTCTGAGCATAGGACGAGCGCTTGAGACAGAGCCTCTCCAAGAAATCCGTATTGAACGGTTTTGTAGGAATTGGTGAATCCACCGGGTGATACGTCCGCGGAGCTGGAGACGAGTGCACTTTGAGATAAGCCCATCAATGTAAACTGAGTCATAAGCGGCGTGTATGTCCAGCGAGATGCCGAGGAAAAATTCTTTTCGGGCATGGGCCTGGTTTATCGCTAGGTGGAGCTGAGTCACCGCCGTTTGTCCGTCCCGGTACGGCAGAAAGCCGAAGTGACGATAGTCTAGCGCGTTTTTCGAAAGGAGGATGTGGGCAAGGCGGAGAGAGATGATCCGCTCGTTGATTTTGCACATTACAGACGTCAGGGCGATAGGGCGGTACGATTCAACTGAAGAGGGGACTTTCCCCGGTTTCAAGATAGGGAGTATGGTAGAGGCGCGCCAGTCCTCCGGTATGTTTCCGGAGCTCCAGATCGTATTAAAGATGTCTAAGATGAACTGAAGGGACTTATCATTCAGGCCCTTGAAGAGTCTGGCCGAAATGCGATCCGCACCTGGAGTGGTGACTTTCATGTGGTTAATTGCGTCCCTCAATTCCTGTAACGTGAAAGGTTGATTGATAGGGTCCTCTGCCTGGTCGCCGTAGTCCACGGGGAGGGGTTCATCGGAGGCTGAGCTGCTGAAGAAGTTGGCAAAAAGCTCCGCTTGTAAGCGAGGAGAAACGATGCCATGTTCATTCTGTCGTAGTATGAGATGAGATTCTAACGAGGCAGGGCGCTGCTGAAATTTTCTAAGGATCTTGAAGAGAAAGCGGCCGTCCCGGGAGTCACTGCAAGCACGGTCCCAAAACATCCGTCGAGCTTCCTTGATGACGGAGCGGAGTTTCGCTGCCGTGCGTTTGTATTTCGACCAGAGTTCCGTGGAGAGCTGGGAACGAGCCCTGCGGAGAAGGAATTTCTTTTGCTTCCAAAGGTTAGCACACCGGGTATTCCACCAGGGGGGGAAAGCCCTTTGGGAAACTTGGGATTTTCACCTGATGTTCTTGCATTTTAGATTCGGTGAGCAGTCTGAAGTGTGGAGGGTCGACACTTGTAGCGTTGTCCAGCGCGATGTTTATGTTATTACAAATGCGGCCCCACGAATATAGCATCCTGGGGGCAGACACCGGAAGACTTTCGTCCAGACGAATGCAGACAGGGAAGTGGTCGCTGTCATACGGGTCCTCTGAGACTGTAAGCGACGCACGATCAAAGAGATTAGTAGTGCAGAGCGACAGGTCTATTAAGGCCCTTGCAAATATTCAGAGACATGTCGCGGCTACAATGTATTTGAACGGGGAAATTCGACATGGTTTGGAAGCTGCGACACTTGGGGTGTCCTCTACCGAACAATAGATGGGGGATGTGCGAAACCGCAATATTATTCACGGTCCCCAATTATCTTTTGTTGGTCAATACCGGAGTATCACCACCTTTTTAAAGGAAATGGTTACACTATTGAAGAATTGGTTCCGCTATTGGCACACTACTGCTAGCGTGTTCATGATGCAATAGGGGCTCGAGGATAGCCACTGACAAAACTCCTCACTGGCTGGAGACGAGTGCAGCGAGCCCCACCAGGGGTGGTGTATATTAAAGTCACCTAGGATAAGTGTCTGGCCAGAAAGAGAGGCACATAACGACCGGAGGTCAGGGGTAATCTGACCGTACCGCGAGTAAATATTTATGATGTTGAGCGGAAATTGCGGTAAATGAAGAGCCACACCCAGGATTTCATTGTCTGCAGACGAAGAGATACTAGGGATCCGCGCCGACGGAATATGGGGAGACAGCTACAACAAGACCGCCCGCTGGGCGATCCACACGGTCCAACCGGTAAACCGTTTTTGACCTCAGAAGAAAGGAAGAGGCAGGTTTCAGAAACGTTTCCTGTAAAACCCAGATGTCAGCATTAGAGAACAAGTCGAGCCGAAGAAAATCTCCCTTGTTGGAAACGCTACGGCAGTTCCATTGCACGATGCTCAGAGGACGAAACGGTGCCATAGACCAGAGCGAGAAAAGGGGGGGAGGGCGAGAGGGGAAAAAAAAAACCGGGAAGAGCTGCTAGGTTTTTTTCGGGTTAGCCGGGGGGAGCTTAAGACCACCCTCAGTATCCAGACGCTGTTTTTTTTCGGAAGACAGGTTGGGGGGGGCAGCCCCAGGAGGACTTAGCGGCCGGGCCGCCTTACCGGCCTGGCTCAGCATCACCGTTAGGGTGTTTACTGCCAGCAGGATACGGTCCATATGGGTTTTGAGCATCTCATTCATACATTTTATTATGTTGTTGGTGCGAATATCAAAGTCCTTTTTCATTGTTTCTATTGTACCGGCTTGGCGGGGGGCGGGGGCAGCAGCCGCCGCGTAAGTTGGTTGTTTCTGTCGAGCTAGACGGCGGGCCTCCGAAAAGGTCAGGAAATTAGTGCACTTAAATTTTAAAAATTCTATTTCTTTTAGTCTACTTGGACATTGTAGGTAATCGGAACGGTGGGCTTCTGCACAATTGGAGCATTTGGGTGGGGCCTGACATATTCCTTCGTGGGAGGAGCCACAGTTAGTACATAATAATTCCTGTTTGCATTTCGCTTCTGCGTGGTCATAGCCCTTACAGCGGCAACATTGTCGTGTTTTGTCAACGAACATCGTTACTTTCTGTATTGTCAACCAGAGTTTGATTTCGTGTGGGATCTGTGTTCCCAGAACGGTCACCAGGACCGGAGTATAGGCTTTCGTGCTGCCCCTTTTAAGGAATCGGCGTGTTTCGAAAATAGCAATATCATTATCCATTTCTATGTCTTGTATCAAGTCGGCTAGAGGTATGTCTGTGGGAATGTCAAATATTAGGAATCTGGTGGTAATATTCTGCCAAGTTTCGCGGCATGTTACTTTCATCCCCAAGAATTCTTGCAGGTTCGTCAGCTCTGTAGCACAATTAACAACATCTGTGGTGTGAAATAATATGGTTCCATTTCTGTTATATCTTACGTTCTTTATTTTTTCATGCGACGCTATTTTGTTTTTTGTTTCGGCATGAAAGGCACGCGGGTCGCGCTTGGGAAACGATTGAGATTCGTCGCTAGACATAAAAATGTTAAATGTGTTGCCCCCATTTGTGGCCGCTTTCTGAATAGCTTCCGACGTATCCACAACCTTTCGAAAAAAGGTGGGGGTAGTATTATCCAATTCCATGCCTACCTCAGCCGAGGACGCAGACGGAGAGACGTTAAACTGGGAGTGTGCCATAGCACCACCTCCCCCGCACCCACAGGATTACACGTTGAAGACGGAAACCGAGCGCACAAGAGAGCTAAGTTGCCCGGACCCGGAACAGAGAAAAGAAAACAGGCTTACCTGTAAGCTTGTTCAGAGAAAAAGGAAAGATGTCACAAACCGGACGACAGCCCCAGGCGAGACAGCTAGCCCAACCGGAAAATACCCGTCCCTGGACGTGGAAAACTAAAAAATCCAAAGTCTCCTGCCCGAGCGAGACGCCCGAGCAGCGAACGCGTGAACGAAAAAGCACGAGACTGACAGCCGGGAGCTACCGCGTGGCAAGGAGGATACCGTTACGGTTACCTCCCAACAACCGACCTCCTAGTTCACAATCATGGGGGACTAAAAAAAAACAAACAGATGGTTGTTCTCTCTTTGAATGCATTTTACAGATTAATCGGATAGCATAATATTTGGAAGAGTCTGTAATCAAGCAATTGGTTGCATGGCGAAAGACGTTAACTCTTTTTACAGCCTCCGGTATGGCTAAGTGATAAAGAAGTTTCTACATTACACATAGTACAGAATCAATGACAAAATAGTTTTTACTTTTTGTCTCGTTTTGTAAAAGATGAGGGAAAAGCCTCTGTTGTATAATGAAGAGCAGAATAGTTGAGTGCAATGATCGACGGTTTAGATTTTTGAAATGGAGAAGTTGCGTTAATTAGATTTCTTGAAACCAGATAGTTCAGGAAAATAGAGAGGTTTAATTTGTATTTAAGATGCGGCCATAAAAAATAAAATACTTGCTAGAGGATCATTTATTTTCGTCCAGAAGAAAAAATATTGTTTCTCAATTGCGCATTTCTAGTCCACAGTCACGGGGGGAAACAAGAAAGATAAATCATTCCAAACACATCAATCGTAAAACACTTTCCATTACAAAGTATTTTAGCTAAAATTTACCAACGTAAATATTGCAGATTTCAGAATGTTCAGAAATTTTCTTCATGTATCCATTAAAAAAGTAATAAATTTAATAAAATTATTAAATCTTGCTTAAAGCTTGTTAAAATAAATACTTTGTGTTTAGAAGGAATGCAAATAATTCTATTTTTAAACTTTTGTTGTACTAAGGCACAGGAAATAGCAATCTCAAGCTTCATTTATTACGTCCTTGCACGAAGAAAACGAAATATTTATGTTTAGGAATTCAGATTTTGACAGAAATATCTATCTCATACTAGTTTCTATTTGACGCCTGTATGTACAAATGTATGAACGTATCTTGAATAACTAAATAGCGGTTTAGCCATAGAATGTTGAAATTTTGTATTGAAATTTGTTAGGTGTTGAAAAGGGATGCAGATGCAGAAGTACATTCATTATACATAACATTGACAAAATATTTTTAAATTCTTTTAATTTCCTTTTATAAATTGAAGGAAAAGTGTCTGTTATCTAATAAAAATGTCGAGTGCCATGATTGATCGTTTGGATTTTTTTTTCTAACTAGAGAAGTTTTGTTAATTAAAGTTTTTAAAACTGGATAGTTTAGGAAAATAGAAAGGTAGAATTTGTATTAATGATGTGAAAATAGAAAGAATATGTTTTTAAATTTCAAGCCGACCGAAAAATCAGTGTTATTTCTCCTGGCTTATTTTATATATAAAAAGTAATCTCTGTATATAAAGGAAGATGTCCTGACTGAGTGGCTTATCAATACCCAGGCAAATCTATCAGATGTATACAGACGCGTTTGAAATTTTAGGAGCTTACTTCTTTTATGTCCAACGCGTCATATAAGAAGCAGTTTTTAAAAGTTCGCGCCTAAATGTTCGAATCGGGTCAAAGCGTTCTTTTCATATTTCCCTTGTTATCTCAAAGAAAAATGGGGATAGTCAAAAAATATTTTCTTTAAAATGTAACGAACACAGATAGCTAAAAATTTCAGGGTTTTTTAGAGTTCGCACCCAAATAGGGATGGGGAGCCAAAACGTTCTTTGACGTTTCTTTACCAATTTTCTTTCATATCTACAAAGAAAGTAGATATAACCATAAAGCACACACTTTAAAATGTCAACACAAATACCTAAAAATCAATTCTCAGTGATTTTTAGAATTTGAACCTCAACGGGGGTGGAGAGCCAAAATGCTCTTTTTATTTTCCCTTTATATCTCAAAACAAAGTTGAGGTAGTCATACAATATTTGCTGTAAAATGTAACTAAGAAAAATACCTAAAAGTTATTTTTAGGAACTTTTTAAATTAGCACGTAAATGGGGTAAGGGGCCAAAACAGTTCTTTCATATTTGCCTTCATATCTCAAAAGAAAATAAATGTAGCGATAGTTTTTTTTTTTTTGCATTAAAATATAAAGAACACAGGTACAGAAAAATCTTTTGCAGAGTTTATTAAAAATCAACTCTAATAAGGGGTAGTTGACAAAAAAGTGTGTTTTAGGTATATTTCTTTATCTTCAAACAGTATCGGCTATGTTCTTGTTTTTAAATGTAATATATTTAGAATGTAATGTAATAATAAGTATTTTTATTTTCAAAGTTTTAAGAGCTTTAAAAACTGTTTCAGTTTTCTATTGATTGTCGCATTCAGTGCCTTAAATGACAAAATTTGACAATGTTACTATGGTAACTAAATGGTAATGTTTGAAAACGAAAATGAAATTTATTATTCTTTGACGTCATTTGTATATCATGCTTTTAAAAGCACATAAGTATGTTAAATGATAATAAGGTTTAAAGTAAAAAGAAAAAAAAATGCACCAAGATCAAGATTGTATGAACGTGAAACATGGATGCACAAGGAGAGGTATAAATAATTTATGAGACCAAAATTTTGCTGAGACAAGGAGAGAAATATAGGATCAATATATATTTAATATTTATTTATTTTCCTTTTTTATATGTTGGTTTTAAAATCTCCATTCCATGTGAAGAACACGTATTTCAGCTAGTATTATATAAAATTAGTAGCTTGGAGCAAAAGAATTAACATACAAAAGACCAACGTTAGAAAAACACGAATGGCAATTAATTCAGTAGACCGGTTTCGGTAATTATGACTTATCATCAGTATGATGGTAAGTCATACTTACTGAAACCGATCCACGGAATTAACTCACATTGTTTTCTTTTTAATATTGTTTTTTGTGTTAATAAAAGAATATGCTATGTCTTTCAGATAAAAAGTGTTTAGCAGATAAATAATTTTTACTTCAAAACAGAGGAAATTTACTTAATTCATGCATACTTTTCTCACATTAATGTATAATAATAAATAATGAAATGTTGTGAGGATATCACAAAAATTTTAAACCTCCATTTTTGTCTTTTAATAAATTTACATCCTTTGTTACAGCACAAGTAAATTTAAATTGAATAATTAACTTTCAATAATTATAGATCACTAAACTATCATTCAAAGCTCAAATTTGTACGAAACATTTTTGATGCAACATGATTTTATTCAAATTTTATTTTGTTTCAATTATTATGCTAAAATAATATGTTTAATTGCCTAATTTTTGTCATTAGCTGGTATATTTTTATTGTTGAGTGTATTTTTCCGGCACATTTAGCAGATTGAGCTACTAATAGCATTATGTCTCGACAAGTGCAATCAAGTAACGAGTTGCTCGCAGAAGGAAATTGAAACTTTTATGATTACATTTAGCTTTAGCCAAAAGACAAAAGAAGTTCTCTCAAAACGGCATCAGTTAATGAGAAAAGACGGCAGGTTTAGTCTAAGGCTAAAAGTGAGGACAATAAATTTTTATCGTTTCCAAAACTGACAAGCAGTGGAGGATCCAGAAAAGTTTCATTGGAGTGGCGATAAGTAGGACGAAGCATATTGGCAGAGACAGGTCTTTTTTGTTTACGTCTACATTTTTGATTTTGGAGCAGTGTTTGATCTGCTTTACCATTACTTTTACCTGACGGCTAAATTTGGAGTTAACGCACTGTAAAAACAAGGTACTTAGAAATAATCAAAACGTACTCATTTCTGACTATTTTGTTATCTTGTAATAGCTCGGAGTTCTAATCTTAAATTTAAGAAGCATATGTCCTCATTTTTTGAATTGTAATTTATATTTAAGCACGCCACCAGTTTATGACGGAAATGTACTTAAAAATTACAAGTACATTAAAATATTCATTTTTAAATATTTCTTTTTTAACAGTGCGTTCTTACCTCAAAACGGTACGAGATACGCGAAAAAAATTAGTTACAAAGTTTTTCAGCATTGAAGTTACAAAGTTTTGTCAGCGTGTCATCAGCCATAATTAGCAACTTCAAGCGGGAATTGCTGACCAGCGTCCAGGCGTGTATTGTTCCCTGCAGAAAACACTTTTACCATGAAGGATAAGTTAGGGTGTGTCAGGTAAGTGCAGTTTTGGAAATTTCGACCGAACAAGTGAGCGTTTTCTACCTTTCATCGGCTGAATTATTGTGCGAATTAATGAGCATCATGCACAAATTAAGATGCTTTAAATCGATGATGCGGAACAATTTTGTAACTGACTTTTTTCCCGTATTCCGGATAATTTCTGAGATAAGAAAGCAGCTAACTCAAAATTTAGATGTCAGATGACGCTGTAAGCGGTTTCCTCACGGAAGCGGTTTCCAAGCGGTCACGGAAGCGGTTTCCTGCGCATGGCAACTTTAGCCTACTTTAGTTACTATAACTCTTGCCAATCAGAACTTATTCGGGGTAAATACGGACTTTAGCGTGCACACTGTATATCGACAAATATAAGAATTTTATTGTCTAATATGATCGAGCTGATAGCCCATATGTTGAACTATTATAATTCATCTTGATTCCAAGATAAAAGAGCTTTTCTTAAGTTATCAATGTTGATTTTGTTCCACTGTCACCACAATTTCCCAGAGTCCAACAAATGTTTTTTGTAAGGTCGTTGATATAGAGCTAGTTTCAAAAGTTCAAATGCACTGTATTCCATCAGGGACATCTCAGAGGACTTGGGTGGGATGATTTTAATGGTATAGAGTCAATCCCGGTTTCATTTCTCATTTAAAAATAATTAGAGCCATTGATGTAGAGGTATGGGTGTTAGCTTTACTATGTCTGATGGTACTTAACAGAGAGAAGATTTGTTGGAGAAAGGTGATGGATTAAAGTGATGGAATGCCCTTCTCGAAAATAGTTCTTAAAACATATTTCTGATAGCAATAAAGAAAATTTTGACATTTTTTCCAACTTTATTTAATTTTCCGTTATAAGTGAATCCAATAGAAGCCATAAAGCCTTTAGCAAAACTTTATCCATTTTCTCTGAACCAACGGTTTATGTCATTTTCTGCTATTTTTCTGTAGCGCATATATATATATATATATATAGTCCCAGAGTCCAACATATACATATATATATATATATATATATATATATATATATATATGTATATTTGGATTACTTAATTAATTACAATTATCTAAAATTTGTACAGTTGCTAACTACTTTACTTTGCTTGCGATGCTTTTATTATAATGTGCTGCCCTCTATTGGCAATCTTACCCGTTATTTCCACTATTGGTTACCACACAGCGACGTTTTTAAATATAAAAATAATATAGTACTTAGACATTGATGTAATGTACAGCTAATAAGCCATCTTTATTAGAAGACCTTAATACTTATTAAGTTACTCATTTTATTCTAATTTCCGCTAGTAATATTTTTGCTCTTATTTTACTCAAGTTACTCTTCGCTGTATTTTTTTATTTATTTATTTTTTAAATTCATATTTCTACTTTACTGTCATGTGTATGTAATTTTCTATTTTTCTTTTTGTAAATATATTATTCTACTCCAGACTTTCATACAATTTACTGTTATGTGTTTGTTTACATTTATAAGAAATTATTGCTAGCATTGTTTTGTCACTTAAAATTTAGTATGTACCCCTCACTTTTTTATGAATGGTAGATTATAATAATTTAGCGCCTGGCAAACAAGGAAATAATACTTTTTCTTATGCTCGGTACAAGAAAATTAATGATGATAAGGATTATCTTGGATCGAAAGCCTTCAACTTATCATCACTTAAAAATATACATCAATTGCCTACTCTTAAATTTATAAAATGCACATCTTCTCGCTGTAAAACTTGTCCTTTTGCTGATACTGCAAATATTTGTAATAGTGGGTCTAATTTAAGCACGTTTTGCAAGTATACAACTGTATCTATATGTTAACCTGTAATCAATGTAAAATAGCTTATATTGGCCAAACTAGTAATCCTTTACACCTTCGTATTAATCTACATCGACATCATTTTAAGAACCATCCTAGTAATCTTTCTGGTAATAACTTTGAGTATGAACATTTTCATATGCATGGGTTCAATAATATTAATATCACTATTCTATCTATAAAGAAGAACCATAATGTACGTTTATTTTTAGAAAACTACTTCATCCAATTTCATAATACTAGTTATCCGTATGGTCTAAACCAATTAGTTCATAATAAACAATTAATATATTATACTAGCACTACTAACATAAATAAATATTCTCCAATCTATAATACTTTAAACTTGTCTATATATAATAAAACACTTAGAACTTCTAGAGGTAAACGTAAAAAGAGTAATAGTCCTAAGTATTCTAATAGTTATATAAAATCTGCTATTTTAAAATTATATAATTACTATACCAGTACTTATAATTGGATTAATATACGTACTTTCATTTACTCCATTAAAAAGAAACTTTTAGTTAAGTATTTTTCTATTTTTTCAAATCTTAACATTTCTGGACATTTTTCTCACCTATTCTTCGATCTCATTGTTGCACGAGACACTGCACTTACTGTGAACCTAACCAATAACAGTAATAATACACCTTCTAATTCTAACTTATTAATTACTTTCACAAATCCTGCAATCAATAACTTAAACTTCAATACAATATTTTCTACTAATAACACTTACTTTCCCATCAAAAATGGTCATTATTAAAAAGTCCTTTAAATATCCCCTACCCTTTGGTAGGAAACTATTTAACTATAACTTCTTTTCGAAAACATATAACCCTTCTGATACACCACCCTGTATATGCAATGACAATCACTATAGGAACTTCATTAATAGGGATTATGGACACATCATTACTGGGGATCTAGCTATCATAAAAGATATTAGGTTAAAAAAACTCATGCAGAAGGGCTCTAAACACCGTATTCCTTCAAAACACTCTCTTAGTGGCATTGTAATACATTTCACATACGATTTAGATTTTTACATATATAATACTGCCTTATAATACAGCACTCCTATTGAAGCCTTCACTACCTGGTAAGTAAAAGTACTTTCAATCTTTAAGCAAAATATTGCTAAATATGTAAAATATAGTTCTCCTGTCAATAGTCAATTTCATACTCAAATAGACTTTATAAAGCAGTATTTCATAATTACTTATGTAGATAAATCATCCAATAACTATGCTTTTATTTGTAAACAGTTATATCATAGCTTGTTAGCCTCTACAATTGTAAATAACAGTATCTATTCCTCTACTAATTTGTCTACTGTAGTTTGTAACAAAAAAATTCTGGCTTTCTATAAACTTCTCAACCTACAACATAATAATCTAAACTATCCTTATTTTGTACTAATCCCTAAATTTCATAAATCGCCTTTAAAGTTTCGAACTGTTACAATACGATGTAATACATATAGCAATGTAGCAAGTAAACTTCTATTAAAGATACTGTCTGTTATGCATGAGTATTATATAAAACGTAATGATTACTCTATCTCTATAGGAAATAGTTATGATCTACGCAATACAATATGTACTATTAGTAATATTACCTCTTTATATACCTATGATTTTAAAGATCTATTTAACAATATTCCTCTTGACGACCTTTACAATGTAATTAATGAATTATTTGAAACTTGTGTTAATAATATTCAGCTCCCTTCCCATGTCGATGTAACTTATTTCAGTTGTCTATCTAAATTTATTATCTATAATAATTTTATTCTACATAACAATAAAATATATCTACAAAATCATGGTATACCACAAGGTGGTTCAGCATCTAGTTACCTTGCAGATTTTTACTTATATTACTATGAAAAAGAATATACTAATACACACATCATTCTTAAACGATATATAGATGATATCTTACTTGTAAACACTACTAATAATAATAACATTATCTTCCCCATAAAATATCCATCTGCTCTGGAATTAATTAAAAATGATATGCTTAACAATTCTGTTAGTTTTCTAGATCTAAGTATCTCCATCACTCCTAGAAATAGCCTTAGTTTCAATATATATGATAAGCGTAAAGATTTTAGCTTTAAAGTAAATAGTTTTACTCATTTTTCCTCCTGCTTACATAAATCTGTATTTCGCAATATGATCTATAATCACTGCTGTAGAATCAAGTTTCTATGTTCTGATGATTTTAAAGTCTCCAATTTTAAATCTCTATTTCTGTCAGCTAGACAATACAACTATCCCACTAAGTTCCTAAAATCTATTATATAGAATTCTTGATAATGATGTGTCTAATGTCTTTGTTAATTTACTGGAGGTTGGGTGGGGTTTTGGTTTTAAGGTTGTAATTGGATGGTTGGGTCGGGCGGAGGAAGTTTTTCTCATTAAAAAAAAAGTAATATGTTTAAAAACAATTTGGATGTGTATATGTATGCATATACATATCTGGAGGGAAAAAAAAAACGGGGTTCCTATATTGTGATTATTCTGTCCTAAACATTATTTTTTATTTTTTTCTTATTTACTAGATTAATCTTCTGTCATACAATAACTTATTATACATACTTTGTCAATAATAATAATCATTATATTTTTTAAACAATATGTTATATTTAATTTTGCTATACTTCTTATTTTATTCAATCATTTTAATTTATTATTATTCAATATATATTTATTATATTAATATACCTGGATATTCTTAAAATTTAATAATATTACCTTTTAGTATTTGGCAACTCCTATACTTTCTTCTTTCCATTTTTACACTTTTATTTAGTGGCAACACCATTTTTCACTTTTTACAATTCTTAGCATTGGCAACACATATCAATTGTTCAAATGAAATTTCCATGTGCTCAAGGTCTGGTATGTAAAATTATAATTCCTATTTCTAATTTTTGTTATCTTTTTGATTTCTTCTTTCCTTTATATAGTAGGGTAGGGCCCAGATGTGTGGAGTTAATATCTCTTCTGATATGCCACACAACCGAAACCCTACTATTTGGTTTGCTGTAAATTATAATCCACTGTTTCTGGCCCCTGACGATGGTGACAGTGGTTATAATTTCCGTTCCATTATATTATCACAATAATTCTTGCATTTTATTTGGCTTCAAAATCTGGTTTCTAATTCTTGCTAATAGCTGTTATATTTTTATGCGAGATATGTCTTATTTGTAGTATGTTTTGTGTTTTACTCGTTAGTTATATATATATATATATATACAGAGGCGTAGCCACGGGGGGGTTAGGGGGGTCATAACCCCCCCATGAGGAATTTTTTGCCATACAAAATGTATATACTTCACTCCCTTATCACACACATGTATGTGAGTTGCAGTAGTCGTAACCCCCCCCATGAAAAATTTCTGGCTACGCCCCTGTATATATATATATATATATATATATATATATATACTAGCTGCGTACCCGTTCTCCGCACGGTAGGGAACGAAACTTTTTCTTACATCTATAATTCGAAGAATTGATTCCAGTGATTTGGAATCTAAAAATAAGCAAAATGATTTGACTCTTGGCGTAAAGTTACTCATTAGTTATTCGTAAAGTTAGTATAAGTACTGACCTGAGACCATTGTTAATATTATGACACAAAAACTATGTCGATGTCATTCGCGATCAGAAAAAGAAAAGCGTGACGGTTTGCAGCGAAAATTCCTAACTTTCAAAATATCTCATTTCTACATCATACTCTCTTTTAGATTTAAGTTATACCACCTTAGATACTACATGATGTGGAGAACCGTTTTATTTTAAAGTTAAATAGTTGTGTACCCGCTTTTCGCAAGGGAAGAAGAGAGCATTTTCCCAAAATGTGATCATAAGAACTTGTGACAAAACAGAATCTCCAAGAAAAAAAAAGTTCTTTTACAGTCTTTTCTGTTGAAACTACCGCGGGATATATTAACGCGGCGTAGAATTACTTAATGTTTAATTAGCTGTGATGTAAGATGGTTGTTGAAAAAGGAATAGAACACTTAGTTTCACGAAATATTTATTAATGCGGTATATTGTGCTTTGATCAATATTGCCCTAGCATATCTACTAACTATTACTTATAGTATCTTTTACTGATACCAATACAATATATTTTCGTTTTTGAATCGTTAATGTTTAATTTAAAGAAACAGCTTAGTTATTTGCCACGAATGTAGTCTTTTATTCTTTGGTGACTTTTATAATTTACGCATTAGTATAAACGATAATCACTTCACTTTATGGTTGGCACTAAAACAGCTCTCTATACATTTGTATGCATAATTCTTGTCAGATTGGCTTATTTAGCACCAGGGGCCTATTATCTCACGGGCAAATTGCGACTTTGCCCAGTGCCCCAGGCCAATTTGAAATGTTAATCGGAAATATTCTTTTTTATAACAAAATGTTATGAAAAATAAAACTTTCATAGATGGAGGCCCCCAAATTCATCAATGCCCGGTGTCCCTGTTTGTCATAATCAGGCCCTGTTTAGCACCGCAAAATATTTCTTGCGATTCGAAACGTGTCCCGTTTAAAATCTCAATTGAAAATAATGCTGGATAATTCACTTGTGAAAAAACAGCATTCAATTCTTTTTCTGGCAACGTAAAATAAAATATGGAATTATTTCATGCGTTGCGTATGTTTTGCTTGTGAATCGGTTTTCTGATTGAGTTCCGAAAGGGGTTTTAAACTCGTGACACCAAATGACGCACATTTCACATGCAAAAACCCAGTTATTTTAAAGTAATTTTATTTATTTTTTTTCAACTGGCAATTTTAATCATTGTTACTGTATCCAGGACAACCAAACCGCAAGATATCAAACCGAAATTTGTAAGTAGCTGCTATTGAAATGAAAATCCTTCTTCACTTAAAAATTCGTAAAAATTCTCCTAATTTATATTTTCCCTCCATTCTTCTTTTAAAAGTGGGCGAATTGTGTGCTCCGTCTTTTTTCGAAATATAAAAAAGTTATGACAGATAGAATTCAAAATGCAGCAGTTTTAAAAATATTTTACGAAAGTCAGCGTCAAATTTAATTTTATTTGAAAAATTCCCAAAAATCTGCAAATTATGTTACACAGTCCGAACAAACAGTTTTTAAAAGAAAATTTTCTCCTCTATACGATGATGTAAATATCGTTTTCTTGCGAGTGCAAGTACCGTCGTTATTATGTATTACGCAAGAAAAACCGCTAAAATCGGACAAAACATAAAATAAAACATTTTCTAATTCGAATTTCGAAAAAATCGCTTCGAGGTGTGTCGAGACCCGTCTTGGAGAATTTCCGTACAAAATTTGGTAGGTCTACGATCACCCGTTTCGGAGTTACGCGAGACACAGACAGACAGACAGACAAACTAACGGACAGTTTACACATTGCTTTATTTATATAGATTTACTGCAGTCAAATAAACGTATCCAAGTCTCATCAATTGTAACTACATATTTCCATTTTTCACCTGCCAAGTAATTTTCATGCAACAATCTGCACATAGTCACACTCTGACTGAACATGTTTTGATATTAGGCGGTGAACATAATGTTTTTTGTATTGTTTAGCTCTAAAGCAGACAATTTTTTGCTTTTTTATTAATTACTAGCTAAAGTACCCGTTCTTAGTACGGGAAAGAAGATTATTAAAACAACTTGTACGAATTAAATGTACATATTTGTAGAAAGATACAAAAATAACTATCACAAAAAATCATGAGCGCAGCAACTGTAGCTCTAATTGTTTTCTGTGTTTATAATCAAACATGAAAAAACCCCAAATAAACACAAGTCATTGTCAAAAAGAAAATTAAGAACGATAAATAGCAGAATGCTGGGTTTTATTTATTTTGTCGTACTTAATTTTCTTTTTGACAATGACTGGTTTATTTGGGGTTTTTTCATGTTTGATTTGATTTATATATACATGCTTATCTCAGCAAACTTTTGTCTCGCAATTAATTTATATCTTCTCATCTGGCATATTTCATGTTTGCGATATTATCTCGATCCTGATGTAATTCTTTTGTCAAAGCTTGTTAGCATAAACTTGCTAATGCCCTTTTAAATGCATAATTAAAAAAAAAAGTCAAAGAATAATTAATATCATTTCAAGCCTTAACGTTACCATTTAGTAACCAAAGCAACAATATCCATTGTTGTTACACAAGTTGTTAAATGCTAGAATGAAACAAAAATTGAAGTAATTTTTAAACTTCTTAAGTTTCGGAAAATAAAAATAAATCAACACAACACACACACACACAAATAAAACATTAACCTTCAAAAACACTGATTTAAGTCTAATTGTATCAATTTTGCATTTTTTTTCCCTTTCGCGTATGTGGCATAATATTTTCCAAAATACCCAGAACTGCACATGCGTACTATGCGCTTGCCCCTAACCAGATGCAGCGCCATCTGGTACTGTCAGCAGAATGCGTTACGTTTTGAAAGTTTTCGTCTCAGACAATGACATTAAAGGCGGCTGAGTACTAAACGCTAAACTGCCTTCTAAAGTGTACTGAATATTTAACACATAAATTACTAATGTATAAAATACACAAAATAATTATTTTAACTTACAATATACTATAAGAAATAGTTAATAATAATTACCTACATTTGAATTACTAATTCCATTTGCTTAAATAACGTAGGAATATTTTAATTCTAATATGTATGAACATCTTGACTGCCTCAATTATCTTCATGCTGAACGTACTTTATAAAAATTAATTCATGGTATAAAAAAGTAAATTGCCTATTTAAACATATTAAAATTTGATTCATTTTACAGAATCATTTAAATGAATAACATACTCACACAGAAATCATATTAATATCTTCTTATTGAATAAAATATTAAAAATGACAGATGGACATTTTTATTTTATTTATTAACGATTCTCATTTTATAATAATCCTATTCAACAATGTAATCATAGTAAATGCTGAAAAATAAATTTCAAAAAGCACTACTGATTGAAAACTGCGTCAGAAATTTGCTTTAATAAAACATTATGTCAAGAGTAACCCCTATTCGAATAATGTATCATTCCAGGATAATTATGTTTAACGATAAATTTGTTAGCATTATTATAATAAAATGGTATCCCTGAAAAGTCTTATTTCCATCTAAAGTCATTAGCTGGCGTGTTTTTTATTGTTGGTTGCTTTCTTCGGGCACATTTAGCAGATTGCACTACTAATAGCATCATGTCTCGACAAGTGTAATCAAGCGACGAGCTTCGAGTTGCACGTCGAAAGAAATTAACACTTTTATTGCATTTAGCTCTGGTCAAAAGACAAAAAGAATTTCGCACACGACGGCATCAATTAATGAAAAAGGACTGTCAATTTGTTTCCGGGATAAAAGTGAGGGTGATAAATTTCTAACGTTTCCAAAACTGACAAGCAGTGACGGATGCAGAAAAGTTTCAAGGGAGGGGCGATAAGTAGGAAAGCATATTGTTAGAGATGGATTAACCCTTTGAAGCGCTAACATTTTCACATCAATATAGAAGACCAAATGGATAGACTGCCCAACGCTGAAGAAGTGCAGCCGTTGCCATCGATCACTTGACTACCAACAACATGGCGGTCAATCGAATAGCCTATCTGACGCCATGTTGTTGGTAGTTAAATGGATAGACGGCAACGGTTGCACTTTTTTATCAGTAGGACCGTTTTAGCATATTTTTTTGCGAGTAGGAGTGATAGCGCTTAAATAAGGTGGTTTCACTGCGCAACCACCTCTCGTGAAAGAATTAACCGTTCACTTTTACTCTCGAACCAATGTTTAACCAGCTCGCTATCATTCTTAAAAAGACGTAGTGGAGAAGATTCTCCTTCTTTGAGTGATGTTGATTCCCAGTATGGTACTTTGAACTCTCCCCTGAGATCCTAGGTCGCACCTGAGCAATCCCTGGGAGCCAGTAGGGAATTAAAAGAATTATTATGGAAAGCTACATCGATCGAAAAGGAGAGTCTTTCAAGTGATGAGTGCGAGCAGGTTAAACATGGGTTTAGTTGTGGACCTAAGAGTGGGGCGGCCGTCGCATCAGCCTGCAGCTCCCCCTCCACCCCATTGTATTTGTCACTGATAACAAAAAGTTGGATAAAAACATTAAATTTTCTTTTTTTTTTCCTACCACACTTTTATTCTATCAATCTAATAAAATTCTTAAAATATTTTATTAGATTTAGCTCTTGAAAAAAGACAGAAAGAAGTTCACTCAAAACGGCAATTATTAACGAGAAAAGACGGTCAATTTATCCCCTACATCGATCGAAAAGGAGAGTCTTTCAAGTGATGAGAGCGAGCAGGTTAAACATGGGTTTAGTTGTGGACCTAAGAGTGGGGCGGCCGTCGCATCAGCCTGCAGTCCCCCCTCCACCCCATTGTATTTGTCACTGCTAACAAAAAGTTGGATAAAAACATTAAATTTTCTTTTTTTTTCCCTACCACACTTTTATATTCTTAAAATATTTTATTAGATTTAGCTCTTGACAAAAGACAGAAAGAAGTCCACTCACAACGGCAATTATTAACGAGAAAAGACGGTCAATTTATCCCCGGGCTAAAAGTGAGGATCATAAATTTCTGTTGTTCCTAACACCGACAACGGACGAAAAATGTAAATCTCCTCTCTCCTTTTTTTTTTTTCAGAATCCGGAACTTTATGCTCTTAAAAGCTGAGTAACCGTAAGAATTTTAAGTTAATTTTGTGGAGGAGAATGATCGCTGTGTTTTACTCACGCGTGATAAATTTGGAGAATGTTTCGGATGGGTTACTTTAGAGGGTTTGAAATTTTATTGTTTCAAAGATTACTGGAACATTTTATAAAATATCTTTCAGTTGAAAAATTTAAATTTATGAGAGGTTTTCTAGTGATAATAAAAAAGGTTATACGGGTGCATATATTTATATAAAAATATAAACCCAGATTTTATTACGTAGGAGTTTTATATAAATTTGCATAATTTAACTTCTTATTATTTATGTAGCTTAAAAATAAACAAGTGACTGTTTGAAATTTCTAATTTGCATAAGAATTAGTTTACTACATCATTTGCTAGACAAAATCGCCGTTTTGTAAATGTATGAATGTGTGTCTAGCAGTAACTCTATTCTGAAGGGTGGAAACGTTCAAAATATTGTTCGAAAATCAAAAGTTTCTGAAAACCTGAACTATTTAAAAGAAAAAATGCCCTCATTTTAAATTTAAAGAGCCTAACTTCTCACAAAAGGTTGAATAAATCTTGTCATTCTGTTTTTTTTTCCCCACAATTTTTAAATCGATAATACATGTTTCTTAAAATACACAACATCAGAGTTAAATTTTAAGGATATTGGCTGATTTATTTTTCTTAGAGAACGTGGATATCATAGAAACTAAGCGTCAGGGGCGTAGCCAGGAGATTGTTGTCGGACTATATCATACCCGAAACGTTCAGAATACTCAGCATAAACTTTTATACAGCGCAAAATCTCTTTTTATTGATTCATGAATTATTTCATGCTCCCCCCCCCCCATCGATTTTTTTTTTTAAATCTACGTCCCTGGTACCGACTTAGACATGAATTAATTATCTAATATATCTGATTAAATTTCCGGATGAGTGGTGCAACTAAAAATACAGGAAGAATAAAAAAAGTTAGGAATTTAAGAGTTAAAAATCTCGAAATCAGCTTTTATAAAAATTCCCAAATTATAGGTGTTTAAGCTCATATTACAGATGTAAATGAACAGAACTATAATGGTCTCCGACTAAGTGTTTTTTTCAACTTACTCAAAACAATTTTATTTCGGTAGACACTTGAATCTAATCGAAACAACACACGTTAAATTGACATTTCTTATCTCTCTTTATATTGTAGTTTTTTTTTTCCCTAAAGGGCGCGTACTTTGCCAATTAGGCATTGTCCCTTACAACGGCCCGAAGGTATTGGCCACTTTATCATGGGGGCACCTAGGAGGTGGACCAACGTCGCCCCCTATGAAGGGACGGACATGACAACCACGTCCAGTCGGGGATTGAACCCCGGCCGCCGTGAGTTGAACCCGAAACCGGAGTATGGTGCTTTACCCACCATACAACTCGGCCGGCTTTGGTAGAGATCTAAATACAAGAATAATGCTCATAAATCTAGGGATACAAGAGAGCAAAACAAAATGCAGTTTAAAATATTTCAGCTTAATATAAAAATATGAAATAACTTCACTGAAAGGTAAATGCACAAGGGTTGAAAACTTAGTCTGATTCGAATTCAAATAAGTATTGGAATGTAAATCAAATTACTGATCTCAGCTTACAATTAATTTGTGATAAAATACTCAGCTTTAAATAAAATTATTCAAACACCTATAGTTACTGAAATGTCTATTTAGTCTTAAATACCTATAAAGTAATTAGCTTTTGGAACTTAATTCTTTAAAGTATTATGAATACAACGTAACACAGGTTTCGAAATGAAACTACTGTGATGAATAATAACAAAGTAACAATTTATTTCCTATAAAGCATTATACGTACTGTAAAAGCACTTATTTTCGCGAGACGTAATTTTCGCGAATATGAAGATATCGGTGTTTTCGCGAACTAAACATTTCGTGAATTTTTATGAATAGAACGGAAAGTTGCAAAATCCCGACATTACCTAAATATAGAAAGAACCCATCTGCATAAGGTATTTTAAGAAACTTCGTTTTTTGTCCGAAAAGTTTGTCCCCTCTCCCTATTTTGAATGTCTTCAAAGAACTTGGTATTAATATTGTGAGGAAATGAACTGCATTCTATTAGTTTTATTATTGTTCTATCTTCAAGAAGTAGTTGTATAGTATTCAAGAAATAGTTGCAAGAAAGAAAGTTGTCAAAAAAGAGTTTGTAACAGTGCAATAAATCAATAAATTATGGTAAGTGATAAATTTCTGATTATTTGAATTTGATTTATTATTATTCTAATGAAAGAAAAAAGTACTTCGCGAGGATTTAATTTTCGTAACTACGACGGGCTAGCGAAAATTAAAGCCTCCCGAAAATAAGAGCTTTTGACATAAACTTTATAGTTAGAAAATGATTACCTCAGTATGTGAAAATACTACAGCTAATAAACTATTTAGTTCAAGCAATAATAAAATTTTAAAATACAGAATTAACTTTTAAATTACCAGTCTCAAGTCTATTGAATTAAGGTTAAATATCAATGTGAAATGTATGGTAAATTATGAATTCTCATTTTCCTTTTATATGCTTTTCATGCTAACAGTCCTAAACATGTTGTACACATTCAAAATTCTAAGGAATTGCCCTTTTACGATTATTTTTGCACTTTAAGATTTATCTACCTTATATCCCAGACAGCACAGCAAACTTGCATCAAACTTGCAGCAACTTGATTTATCAAGTCATAAAGCTTCAAAATTCCAATCGTGTAAGCTTGATACAAGCTTGAATCAAGTGTTCTAGTTTACACTTGCCCAGGTTGCATTAAGCTTGACATTTCAAGCTTGAATCAAGCTTGACATTTCAAGCTTAAAAAATTTTCCCCCAAAAAAATTTTCTAAATACACGGAGCGCCCTCTGGCTAACGCGCCCCACATAATTTTTCCGCGTATTTTCCCCCTCCACGCTGAAATTTCAATTTAATTTAAGTCCATCGAGTGTTCGTGGCTAGAATAGAACCCGGGCCCTTTGGCTTCGCAGTCGAGCACGCTATCCATTCCGCCACCGGCGACTTGTGCAGCTCTGACTAAAGTTTGAAGTGACTTACCACGCTGTTTTCTCGCCAGATTATAAGTGGGCGATGTATTATTTGTTTCTTTTATTTTTCCATGGGATGCATCAAAATTAAAATAATGTTATGTGTGATTTTGAAATCAATTTCGTAGTATAATTGTATTTTATTTTGAAGAATTTCCATATTTGGAAAAATAGAAGGGTTTATTTACTTAACACAAATTTTGTGTTAAGTAATCTGAAATGAAAGGAACAGATACTTAAACGTTACTTCGAAATGCTATATCACAAATGCTAACATGTATGGAATACAAACACTTTAGTCATTTTTGTAAATATTTCTTAAAATAACAAATAATTGAAAAATTTTGCTATTTTTTAACGCTAAAAATTCTCTTTACAAATGTGGTTAGTTATTTTCCTACATATTGGTATGCTATATCGATATAGAGCATTTCGAAGAATTAAATATAAGTTTAAATTAATTTATACAAATGTAAATTTGAATTATTTTCATTGTTCATACTTTATAATTAAAAAAAATATTTAACTTCTGAATTTTTTTTTATCCTTTGTAATTTTATTTTAAAATTACAAAAGTGTAAGATGTAAGATTTTTGGGCCGTAAAATCTGTAGGCCCTGGGCAGTTGCCCCGTTTGCCCTGCCGGTAATATGGCACTGGTAATAAAAAACCCATCCCCGTTAAAACACATCTTTTACGAACTTTCAACAAATTTGAGGACGCTAGACAATTAATGTCCATTCTCTTTCACAGATGGCGCCATCACCGCACTTTGCAAGTGAAAATCCAGCTTAAGCCAACCTTGCATTGCCAAGCCAAAATCTCAAGCTTGATTTAAGCTTATGTGCTGTCTGGGATACGACATAACGTGGCATAAACGAATTCATAAATATTTTGCAATAATAATTAAATCGCATTTTGACCAAGTTATTTTTTCTTATATTTTCAAAAAATATTTGCAATCACTACAATATCGTTTATTGCTTAGCTTTTAAAATAGAATTATTTCCCATAAATTTCCAAATACATGAAAATATGTGACGCATTTTATGTTCTCATACTTAATATGCACAATTAACAGCAATTTTCCAAAGATAATTAAGCTTTGATGTCCTAAATTTATTGATTAAAAGAGAAACTATAGTTCTTATGATACATTTAATTTTCAAGTAAACTCATCTAAAATAACGATATACGAGCTATTTAGTATTTCAATTTATAGCTATTTAGTATTCAGTAGGAAGATAAAAATGTTCTCAATAGAAATTTAACATTCTTTTTCTGTCGTTAATTTTCGAGGTACTAAAAAAAGAAGAACTTATTATGCGCGAAGAATCTTATCTACATTAAAATGTTTTCAAACATTTCCAACTTTAAATCATTCGAATCCTTATTTCAATGATCATTGTTTCAATATGCGCGCGCAGTCCGCTGATTGAACAAATAGAATTTCCACTTGCAGTGAGAGCTAGCTGCATCTGACGCTTGGCTAATTCACTGAAGAAGTTAACATTATTGCAGCAATTTTTGTTGAAGTCAACACCCAAGAAATAAACGCAATATCGCTTAATATAAACTAGGAAATCATCTCATTTCGGGGAAGTACAACGGGAAAAAATATTTCAAGCTTAATGGGGCAAGGCAGTCATTAAAAGAATGACCTTTCTTTAACAGAAATATTTCTGCAGTTTTAGAACCAAGTAGCACATTAAGAGAAATGGCTGTTGGTCGCTAAATTTGCATTACATTGATTGATTATGTTATTGAAGAATTGTTCAATATTGGGACATGGATGCTAATAAATTTACGTAGAAAAATAATTGGGTGAACTATCCAGGTTGCACACGATATTAAGTGAACTACCCAGGATTTCTTTTATCTAAACTAAACAATACCACGCAATTTTTAATTTACACTTCTACGCTTTTGACAGCTGCAAAAGAAATCCAGAGGCCCAGTGATGTAAGGATTTGCATCTAGGTCTGAAGTGCTACAGGTCCGAGATTCCATTCCGGGCTGAGCAAGGTTGACTCAGCCTTTCATCCCTTGAGTCAGTCGGTAAAATGAGGAACGTATGACCCCACGTGGGGCCAAGGCCTGTGCTGCCCATCCACGTCCTAGATACCATGGGCTGAGCAGTGCAGAATCATGTGTCCCGACTAGATGACCAGCCTGATGCGGAGCCCCGGTGTTCCCATGTACTGTTCACTCCTCATTTTACCGACTGACTCAAGGGATGAAAGGCTGAGTCAACCTTGCTCAGCCCGGAATGGAATCTCGGACCTGTAGCACTTCAGACCTAGATGCAAATCCTTACATCACTGGGCCTCTGGATTTCTTTTGCAGCTTTCAAAAGCGTAGAAGTGTAAATTAAAAATTGCGTGGTATTGAATACTTTTCCACACAACTTACATCATGTCCGCAATTCATACAGTTCTAAAAAACTCCTGAGATTACACAGTTTGGCACTTTTCACGAGGTGAAAATAAATAAACTATTTTCTTCTGCTGAATTAGGGCGGATTTAAATAAGAAATGGTTCATCAAAAGATTTGCTGCAATACATTAAGGCATATGTATACCTTGTTAATAAACATTTTGTGTACAGAAAATTCAAAGTGTTTGCTATATTCATAATATTTCAACGGGTGCCTTAGAACTGACTAAACTATAAGTAAGCCTTCGTTAATACAGGGTGTTTCAAAATTATAGGAACAAACTTCTAGAAGTGGTAGGTTACACCAAGACGGTTCAAAATCACATAAAGATATGGGCCAGAAACGTCGTTTTCATGTACCCGCTAATAATCATTGTAGAAAAGGAGTTCAAGTTAAAGTAAGCTTTCCGAATACGAGTTTTCTAAAATTAATGCATCTTTTATAGATTGCGCTTGATAAAAATTGTTTACTCATATTTTTTTTTCATTTAAATTGATGAAATTAGAGTTCATTGTTTATGAATCTTGGTTAAAACATTAGACAGATACTTCAACCGTTCTTCAAAAATGATTATTAACGAATACATGAAGACAACGTTTCCGACTTCACATCGCTATGTGATTCTGAGCCGTCTTGGTGTAACCTACCACTTCCTAAAAGTTCGTTCCTCTAATTTTGAAACACCCTGTATATCCCGCTGTAGTTTCAACACTAGTCCACTAAACGGTGCTATTTCTTTTTCACGAAGACAAACCAACATAGCATTTCAACATGCCGTTGCACTCATGTCATTTGAGTGACTGCTGATTGCTTTATAATCTGAGTCAGGAATAAATGTTTCAAATTTTCAGTAGTATAAGACACACAGAATTTAAGAATTGAAATATTTCAGCATATTCTTATGGGCGCGTTCGAGAATTCATCGGTTGTGCACCGGTAACACCGGTGCACGACCAGAGCGTTCGAAAAGGCGGAGCGTGGGCGGAGCTCTAGAAGTAACCGCGTTCGAAAACGTTTCGGTCATGTAGCGGTTGTCTGCTCAGCGTGACCAGAGCGCAACCAGAATGACCCTGCTAGCGAGGTGGGTTATTCCGGTTATTATCGTAGTGTTGCCAGCGTTTATTTTTGTTTTCTCGGCTTAGAATCCGATGTGGAGTCTTAGTGGTGAGGATGACCGAAACCGGTTGACAACCGTGGCGTCACTTAACCGAAGAATGACCGCAACCGGTAGCACCGGTGCATAACCAACCGGTGAATTCTCGAACGGGCCCTATGTTATGGAAGCATTTTTTTTACACATTATTGGAAAGAAAAACTGATATTAACACTGTTAGTTCTGAAGGTTTTGATACTTTTCATCATTTAAAAAAAAATTTCAAAGATGTATATATTTTAATAACTTGTTGAAACTAAAACTTTAAATTATTCTTATTCGTAATGAAGGAATATTTAAATGTGATATTAAATGAAATTATCGGAAAAAGCATGGTTTGAAGTAGGGGGGGGTGAAAGATCCACGTAAGAAAACATTATTTTAAACGAAAAATTTTACAGACTTTGGCAATAAAAACTTAACCGTTAACAGAAGTAATTCAACGTTTCACCCCATACAAAGGAACTAAATTAGTTGCATCTTTTCTATGGAGGAACGTTTCACCATGATTTGGCTTTATTGAAACACAAAATCATGGTTCAACGTTTCTCTATAGAAATCATCAACTAATTCAGCACCATTTTATAATGAAATGTTACTGCTTTTATTAACAGTGTAACATGAAATCAACATGGCTCTGGAAAGCTCAAAAGGTGACTCTAATTCTAGCTAGTTTCTAGGTACTTAATCCTATTCTCCCTCTCTCTCACACACACACATACAGAGAGAGAGAGGGAGAGATAAATATAAAATGAAAGGTTCTCAGACAATGTTTAAAAGGATGAAAAACGTAAATAGTCGGTACTTTTGTAACTCAGAGAGTCAAGTTGACCCCAAGATTAATTAAAAACTATTGAGTAAAATTTGTTAAGATACAGCAAATAGGGCTACCGAAAGCTCAAGTAGGGTCTCTAATTCTAGTTTCTATATTTAATATTTTTTTAAAAAAAATTTTCGACACACACACACACACACACATATATACAGTTTAAGTTTACCCCGAGAGACTCTTGGGCTTACACTTCACTGTGCTAAATGCAACAATGAAAGTAAGTGCATAAAAAAATAATTTTTTTATTTTTCACAAAATATTTAATTTGGTTGCAATGAATGTATACTATTACACAAATATTAATTCAACTAAAAAACATTTTTGGAGAAGGAAATTTAAGTCAAATTATTGCAAAAATAATTGTTGGTTGGGACTGGCACGGACACCTTGTATTCGATGTAGAAATCGCAAAAATTTAGTTGCTAAACATTTTCATTTTTGGGAGAGCATAATGATACTCAGGTTAATGTTAGAAGAGAAAATGTCGCAGTTTATGTAACACATGGCGTACGGATTGTAGCAATTGAGTTCGAGGTCATTAACTTTACTTTTTTTGTTGATTACCCTTTTTATGTACGACTTCATACTAAGTGAGTGACATTAAATTCAGTTCCACAGTAATCGAGTTTTCGGGTATTTTGTCATATGCGTCAGAAAGGCCGCTTTTATTGCAGTTTGTAGCATTCCACTGGCAGGGAAGTATTCTAATTATCTTTTACTAGAAACGAGAAAATCATTCTTTACCTTTTTCTTTCTCTTCTTATCAGCGAGGGACGAGAGAAAAATCTCTCTTGTTTAATAGGTAGTAAAGCGGTTACGGGATAGGGAGGAATGATGGCTTATTCCTAAGTAGCCTATTGATTTCATTCATAAAACTAATTGCCCTATAAAAATAAGGAGATACTTATTGTTTATTATCATTCCGTAGTTATTGGCGAAAAACTCCAGTTTCACATTTTTACAATCTAATCGAGATTTAGGGGGAGGGGGAAAGAAAGTTATTGTAACTTTCTTCAAACACGGCTAAACGAGTGTTTAATATATTTTATTAAAGCTAAAGTTATATATATATATATATATATATATATATATATATGGAATTACAGCCAAGAATACAGTATTTTATTTAACATGACGGCTCAAAGGATTTATTTGAGAACTTTGGTATAGCATTTCCTTCTTTTGGAAGGTCAATTATAAGAATAAACCTGTATATAAAATAAAAAAAACTATTTTTGCCTTTTGATCTTTTTTTTTTTTTCGTTGAAAATAGTATGTGGTAAAATCGGTTATTGCGAGCCTGGATCCGGAACCCCTTCGAAATTTCGATTTTTGTTATCAAACTGATAATAATGAAGTTTTTTTGTGAAAAATTCTGCCTTTCCTATATTTGGTTTACTGTGTCCTATGTTAGGTTTTCCTATGTTCGGACAATTTTCAATATTTTTTTCCATGATACGCCCCTTCAAAAACAGAAGAAAAAGTCACCTAAATAATGTTTCAGATTAAATCACACTAATTGCCGCAGTATTAAAAGAACAAAACCAAAATATTAAAATGCAAAATTTGAGCTTTGTACAAAAGCTTCATAAACAAAGGCAAGAATCAACATAAAACTATTAATCAAGTTAAAAATGTAGAATTATACAAGAGTTTAAATAAACATATAAATACATCCGTACAAAAAACATTAAAATTAAAGAAAAGAAGCCACTGTAAAATTCACGTTCAAAGAACTATCGTGAGTTTTTCGTTTTGTCTTTCTTTTTTCTTTACTTTTTAAAAAAAGTGAAATTACGACCGATTATCGAACTGAGCGATCTAGGTCCAGGGGGGTGTTGTGCCCTCCGTGCGGGTCTTTCTAAAGGGTCCTAACTCGTATTTGCGCAAAATTTTGTAAAAAAACCACGGAAAACTCCGAATGGCTAGGTCGACACACGCGACCTGTGTTTGAACCGTGCACATTACGTATAAGAAATGAAAGAATCAAAGAAATGATGAAAATAAAGAGAAAAATTTTAGATGATCAGCAAAAAGAAAGCAATTAATTTGGTATGGCCACGTCAAAAGAAAGGGTGAAGAGAGACAAACCTAAAATCGCATTTAATTAGAGATCAAACCAAAACGGAAAAGAGGAGGATCTCAGAAGAAATGGGTAGACGACATTAAAAAAGAAGAGACAGAGATCTGCAAGGAAGACTGCACCTCGGACAGGAAGAAGTGAAATAGTTCAATGTAGATTCGTTGGTAGGCGACACATGACGCCAAGAACTGAGCTTATATCTATATATTTTTTTTATAAATAAATAGAAATATTAATTTAAATGAATCCTATTAAATTTAAAAGTATTTTTATAAATATTAATTTTATTAATATAAATCTAAGTTTATTTATGTTGTGATTCAAATAAATTAAAAAATTTCTGATTTTATAATTTAGTCCAGTAATGTATAATAGCCGACAATTTTACTGTAAAGTGTTTTATAATTAGCGCTTTCAGTGTGATTTACCTTTTTTGTTTGGCACATGCTGCTTTGAGAAAAAATGAATCAACTACTTATAAAACGATGCGACGATATAAACGATAACTTTTCTTAATGCTAATTTACATCTAATAACTAAGAAAAAAAATGCAAAATTTGTGTGTGATTGAGTCCTGTACACACCAAAATCAATACCGGTCTTTCGACGGTGGTTTGTAACATATATACCAAATTTGAGCTCAATCAAATGCCCCGTTCAGGAGCTATCGTGTTCACTCACATGCACACACACACACACACACACACACACACATACATACATACATAGATCTCGTAAAAATAGCATAAATGAATTCAGAAGACCTCAAAACGTGTCAATACACCAAAATCTCGAAGTCGAATTTTTTCATGATTACAATACTTTCCTTACATGGTACATGTTCGGAAAGTAACTAGAAGAAGACCCTGGACTGCAATGCATGGAATCAGTAGAACTGAAGAGACTGGTGCACAGATGTCAGTCGCCGTCGACGTAGTTTCGACGTAATCATCGACGTTAAAAATCCTTGGATATGTCCACCTGTTTGCCCGTCGAGCGCTGAACTTCTCGACGGCGTATTACCCGCGAGGGGTGACCGTGAGAGATAACAATCTCGCTTAACTACGGCGTAAGAATGGAAAAGGGTGACCGCCAGGAAGAGAAAATCCCCGATATTGGTCGAACACTCGTCGCTATAACGGCAAAGGGAGACAGATTCTCGGAATCCGTTTATAAAATTCAGCTCATAGTGGTTGATTTTACGTTATACGTTGTCGAATCGCTCCAACAGGACAGAGAAAACCGGCTTATATTCGTCTAATAGAAGTCGTTCTTTAAAGACTTCGCAGAATTTGTCGAATTCTGACCATTTATAAACGTAGTAATTATGCCGCAATTCCAGACATTCAGAGAATAGACAAATACCATTTACATACGTCGTGAAGGAATGGAAATTCAAACTGTTCTGATCTTGTGAACTTTTGCCGTTTAAAAAGGAAACATTTTATATTTCTATATAATACATTTTAATATTAGTTTGTTAGCTAATAAAAAGTAATTTTTAATTAAATGTGCAGAAATTACAAGTTTTAAATTAACTTCTAGTCGTTTAGATGAAGTTGTAAAATATACATTCATAAAAATTTGAACACAGAGAAAATACATTAAAGAAAAATATAATCTTGATTTTTTGAATTTAATTGATCAGTAACTTGCATAAATAGCTTATGTCTCTATTTTACATTTTAAAGGGTTTACTTTTTCCCCCCGGTACATTTTATGAATTGTTTTTACTGTAGGTATATTCAATAAAAGGGGGGGGGGTACGCTGTTTAATTCAATGTTATAAACAATCTAAATATCTTCATATATTGGTGAAAGATGGTGAAAAAGTAACTTAAAAATTAAATAAAATATTAGTAAATTTAGTTAAGTAAGGAATACAGTTTAAAATGCAATTTTACTAACAGTAAATATAATTTACTTATTTTATATAAAAAAGGTTACTTTTTAACCAATATATGAAAATATTTAGATAGTTTATAAGAGTAGATTAAATAATTTTTTGCACCCTTTTATTAAAAATACCTAATACAGCCAAAACGATTAATAAAATGTACCGGGTGAAAAAATGGAAACCCTTTAAAATGTAAATTAGTGACATAAGTTGTTCGTGCGAGTTACTTATCTGTTAAATTAAAAATCAAGATTATATTTTAACTTTAATATATTTTTGTATATGTTCAAACTTTTATGAATATAAATTTTATAACTTTATCTAAACGATTAGAAGTTAATTTAAAACTTGTTATTTCTAATCATTTAATTCAAAATTGCTTTTCATTAGCTAACAACTAGTAGTATAATGTATTATATTTAGAAATATAAAGTGTTTCCTTTTAAACGGCATGTGCACCCGACAAGAAGTTTGAATTTCCATGCTTTCACGACGTATGTAAATGGTGTGTGACTGACATATTCTCTAAATGTCTGGAATTCCGGCATAATTACTACGTTTATAAACTGTCAGGATTCGACGAAATCGTCAAGGAACCACTTCTATTAGACGAATAAGCCTGCTTTTTTATCTCCATAGTTTATTATAGTTTTCCTGTAATAAAATATGAACAAGTTTTCTATCTACAAATCCCCCCCCCTCTCACCCTCCCACGAGAAAAATTTTGTCTACTTCATTACACAAACAGTTTTTTATTTATCTCTCTTAATTCTTTGATTTGTTCAATTTTACTACTCCAAATAGGTTTAAATTACATACTAAATGCACACATATTAGTATACAATTTAAAAAGAAAAAAAAACTTTGCATAAAGTGCTTTAATCTGTTTCATTGTAAGTTATGCCATAATGCAATAATAAGTTGACTTTTGTTATAGTAAGTTTACATTAAGTAAATTCGTGCTTATAATGAGAAAAAATATTTCATATGCTTAAGGTAAACAGTTGATTTTATGCCAATTGTACCTTTATATTTCACTCTATAATACAAATAAGAAGACTTATAATTAGCAATTAAAAAGAAAATGAATAAAAGAAACAAAGCACATAATTATTAGTTAAATAATTATTTAACTCACCTCTAAAATTTTGATGGCTGGAATTAAAATTTGTAGTTACCCCGATAAACTTTAATAACATCACCGGCCAACACAATTTAAAGAGAGCCAGACAAACTTATTAATATGCCAAGCTAACGATAAATCGTGTTAGCATTGAACTTGAAAAATATTCCAAGAGATACTTGAAAAATATCCACTTTTATAGTTAAAACTATGGAAATTTTACTTTTCTGTGTAGCGCAGCTGAGCTCAGCCATTGACTACACGCTGGAGCGAGTTCTGCCCTTGCATAAAAAACTGCGAAGTACGAGCCACGCGAACCATGAACGAATACACACACAAAAAAGAAAAAAAAAGCATCTGTTTTCTGAGAAAACGGTTGGGGTGGACATGTCAAAGGTCGTGAGAAAGGACCCCGTAAATTCTGTCTCCCCTGCACTGTTTATTCGACGTTCAACTGACTATTAACTAAGCTGAAAAAATTTCTCGATGCTCCATCGTGTTTCTTCTTGGCTGGCTGGGGGGGGTCTCTCAGACCGCCGAAGCCATGAGCGGAAAATCGGCGATGTATTGACGGATCATAGACCTCTTGAGGGCGACCAACATTAACAGTCGAAGATAGCCGCCTTCCTGACGAAAATCGAACGGCTCTTTATAACGTCGACAACACAATGTATGTTTGATCTCTTTTAAACGCTATTTTTTGCTGTAATTTTTCATCGACCTATTTTCGACATTTCGAAACAGAATTTGAGGGAAGAAAATTCAGAAGAAAGCATAGGCCCACCCTAGACTGTCTGGCCAATTATGACGATCGCCCAGATGTTTACAGTTTATATTAATGGAAGCATTAATAGATTTTTATCCAGATGATAAAGTGGCTAAAAATCTATAAATGCTGAAAAATTACTGTTTGATAATATTTTAAGTAACACCTATTCAAGTAAAAAATACATAATGTACAAATTAACATGAATACGGAAACAGTATTAAAATATCGTCTTCCGATTCTACATTTCCTTGCTCATGTTTCAGAAAGTTTCAAGTTATAAAGAATCCACTTTCAAAGATGTACAGCACTTTTTTAGAGAGAGAATTTTAATGAAAATATGTTTTTTCAAGCACATGCAGTTAGCTCGAGATAGCAGCTGCGCGTGACGGGTAAAGCAAACAAGAGACCATGAAACAAGATTCCCTCCTTTTTTTTTTTTTTCTGTGCAAGTATCCTTCTTGGGAGGATCCCTCTATCGACTTGCTCCATTGCCAGTGAGACGTAAAGAAAAACAAAGCTTCTGACAGGAGAAGAAAAATTCGTTGTGGATACTGTATTCTAATGGAAGGTGGAATAAAAAAGTTTACTCCAGAAAATTGGATTATACCCGAGCGAAAGATTTGTTTCTGTATTTCCCTTGTTAAAAAAGATTAAATGGGCTGGGTTGTAACAAAAATGATGATAAAAAGTCGGGTAAGAAGTTTTATACTCCAACGTACCAATTTTTTTATTTTGGTCATTTAACTTTTAAAAAGTAAGCAGATACATAAAAACATTTAGACAATTATAAATTCGATTCGTATTTATTTAATTTAAAATTTACAAATTCAAGCGAATGTAAAATGAAAATAGTACTGTGTAAGTAGTTAAGTCTCCATAAAATAATTAAAAAAATTCTAATGTAGACTTCTCGGCACGCTTACTTCACTAACATATATTAATTTTTTAACATCTTTCTTTAACTTTTTCTTTTTTCAACAAGGTTGAAAAGTGAATCATTTCAACCTTGCATATCATTTCGGAAGTAAGCCAGCCAAAAGCTAGTTTTACTAACATAAATGTCAAAAACCTTATATGGTCACAGTTCATAATTTTTCTGGCTGCACGTAATTTGGCAGGCAATTTGCGTACAGTTTCTTTCAGCATGCTAATACAGAGAAATATACTTTTGAAAGTGTACTCTTAGGTAACGTTTATTTAGTTTAGTGTATACTCTACATTGTTCATATTATCCAATTTTCATTCGGTGTATAAGCAGCACGTAAATTAAAAAATCCCTTTCAAAACTATTGATCGTCTTTGGAAATAAAAACGGTTTCAGAAACTATATTTTCTCAAAGCTCTCCCCAATTTACCGCTACGGGTTTCGTCTTTAGATGATAAAATTTGCCATAAAACCAAAATATATTGATAGTTTCAAGGAGAGTACAGTGATATTTACATTTAATGAAAGAGCTAACTATATTTTTGAATAAGTAGATTTTATTCTCGTGGACGAAAAATCACCTTTAATGTGTAGTCTGTGTTATAAGCACTTTTTGTGCCTGAATATGTTCCTGCATTAACATCCCATAAGGTCCAACCACATTTTCCTAAATTATAGAAAATATTTAATTTTTTTCTTTTTTTATCGCCTCCAAGAATTTGTTCACGCATCACTCTTTTTTTACGCTGGAAGATTTCTGGTAAAAATCTGTCTGCAGGCTCAGCGAACTAATAGTTAATTATGTAAGAGGTGGCATACTAGTTGCACCATAAGAGGGATTTCGAAGGTTTTTTGCGTTAATGTCGTACTAAGAGGAAGAAATTATCAGCAGACGAATTAAGGGAAGAAAATACGCTAGAAGAATCGCTGTTTCAGATTAGCATAGGAGAAGGTCCCGTAGTCAAGCCGCCTAAGTTTCTTCAATATTTTAAACTAGCAGATTAGTTATGATATATTTTTTGCAGATTAGTTAGACTAGATTACATACCTTATACAAAACGTTATACTTCTATAAACATAATCCTTAAAATTCTATGATAAAAATATCATAAAAAAAATGCTTTCTGAACTGCATTTTTTATTGATTTTACTTATGAAAGATAACAGACATGAAGAAAATGTGCAAACTGCTTTTTATTATTAAGTGGACAGTTCACTGAAATACGGCCAAAAAAATCCATTTCTATTTTTAAATCCTAAATTATAGATTATTTTGTTGGGGACAATTTAATATTAACATTTCAATCCTACGACATTTACTTCATGAGATACAGTTGAAACATTTTATGAGGTATAGTGAAAACAAATTGGAAATTTTATCTTTAAATGCTTACTTCTCAAAATAGCAAATTTTAACATTCCGCGTAATATATCTCTGGAGCGCGTCAACATACATTAAAATTTTCAAGCCGTGTTCATAGTATTGATACGAATAAAATGAACTATAATTACAATTGTAAAATAGAAACATTTTTATTAGCAAAAAAAAAAAAAAGCTGTTAAAAATGGAAGAACCGTGTTTTTTTCCTAATTAAAATTAAATATTGTTTTTGCAATTTTAAATATCTTAATAATTGTCTTTCATATCATTAGTAAGAGTATTTTCTTTAATTCGACGGGAAACTTGTTGAAAAATATGAAGAACTTTTGTTGTTATCCTGCGCGGAGTGCATTATAGCAATTTTGAAGACGTGAAGACGTTTTGATTGTGACGTTTTATTTGTGAAGACGTTTTTTGTGTTATGTTTTGTGTTTTTAAGTAGTAAATAAGTAATTTACTTATTTTTTTATTTTTATTATGCAAAACAGTATCGAGTGCAATCACCCTGCAAAAATCACTTTAATGCTTATAATAGTTTTTTTTGTCAAAGATTTCTGAAGATAGAGCACTTTTTAGTGATTTCATGCCTCGAATAAGTGAACTGTCCCCTTAAGCACAGTTATATGTTTCAGAAAATTTTGAAAGTATTGATGTTAAAACTGATTTAATAGATAAAAAAGTGGTGTAAATCAGGTAATTTTTAAAAAAGCCAGTCTTTGAAACTTAAAAAACTCGTTCTAAAGACAAATGCATTATGTGTTTACTTTTTTGATGAAATCTTTCACTTAGCTTAACCCCACAGTATCCAGCAAAACAAAATGTTTTTGAGAAAGATATTCTAATCAACATTAATCCGTGTACGATAAACCACAGAACATCTCTGTCCAATACAGCTCGAGCACCATAGTCCAACGCATGTTTTACTAAGTAAAGTAAGTTTAAAGAGATTTGCGTCCTATCACTTAAGAGACTTATTGGCTGTTTGGTAGCAAAAAATGCTCCCAAAACGAAACCTAGCTTGGCAATATCTTTTATATTTGGTAAAAATCTGTCAAAAATATCTATTTTGCGATACGTATAATTTTTCGTTATGGTGAAGTAATTTCAAGTCAGACTTCTTTTTAAAAAAAAAATCTAGTGTTTTGCTTAGGAAATGAACGAAATTTAAACAATGACTGTCCACAGACATTAATATCTCGAAAGTCCAGCTGTGGCCTAATCCCTAAGCTGCGTTCCCATGAGAACACGGAAAGTGAAAAAGCACCGGCCCTTGGACCAGGACTTGGGAGGGTGAAAGCCTCTCTGGGCTGCTGAGGAACAGTCTACGTCGATGGGAGCTAGTGCACGTAAAATCTGGTCGTGGCTACAATGCCCTCCATGCTCAAACGATACCTCTGGGAATGCTGATTTCAGTTGCTAGGTCTCTCATCTGGAATTGGTTCAAAATTAGGAGATCCTGAGCAATGTGAAAGCCGTCCCCTTTCGCCCATCGCTGTCTTATATGGAGGATCTGACATCGCTTCGCTGTTGTTAGAGGGAATAAGAATCAACAACAACATATCTTGAAAGGGATTTTGGGTTTCCCTGGGGGAAGGCATCAAAATATTTGATTAGAACGTTCAAAGTTATGAAATAAAGCAAACACAGACAAAAGAAAAAAATAACTTGGTGTTGCGTTGTAATTTTTTAAAAGCAGAGTGGATCCTGTAACTCATGAAGAGTTCTCATAACTTTTTCATCCTTGGAGCACTTACGTGATGGAAAGTTTAGTGATGAGCGTTACAGTAAAGCTAAAAACACTGTTAAGCACTAAGTTATCAGTGCTAAAATATGTTTGTCAGAGCAAAATTTTGGAAGCGTTGTTATAAATTAATGAACATAAATATTTATGGAAACGTACGGTATTACAAATATTGTTTCTTTATCATACTTAAGCCTAATTTCAGTATATGACTAAATTTATAAAATCCAGCAAAGCCTATGAAATAAATATACATACATTATTCCATTGAAAAAAGTAGCGAGACAATTTTTTTTTGACACCTCTAATTCCATGCTTACGAACTCCAAGTAAAATTTGACATAATGTCTACACCCCAAATGACAAAAATACTATTAACAGCTTGCTACGGTTGTGTTATATCATGTTATCTGCAGTGTTATGTCAATTAAAGAAGAGAAAAAAAGAAGCTGAGGTAAGCTCTCCCTATTGAAATGAGTGGAAAAATATATCTTAAGAAATTCATCTGAATGTTTCCCTGCTCATGTCAGAGTGGTCTATTGTTGGTTTTGACGTCGCGTGCTTTGAGGCTATCATGTATAGAGAACATGAAGAAATAATTTGATATTTCGGTCAGGGTGGAAATGCTAATATAGTGAACGGTGATATTTCAAGGCAAAGGTTATGCAGTGAACAGTGACGTGCCAGAAATAGATGTTTCAGACGGGTAATGAAAAACCCGTCTGAAACACCCGTCTGCTTATGTATATAGGATTTCAAAGTGATGCAATTAAATGTTATCTGGATTGGTTAGTAATTTTTTTACAATGCATAGGTACTAAAAGATTGCATTAATATAATTTTGACATAAAAGAATTTATGGAGTGTAAGTGCGTTGCTATAACAAAAATGCGTTGCAAAAAATCCCATCTTCATGTCATTAAAAAAGCGATAGTTTGATTTATAAAGAAATTATATTAGAGGAACAACAAAGTTTTTAAATAATGTTTAGCCTTTTAAACTAAATGTATTTTTTATTGGTATGTACGCCAAGCAAAGCAATAGAGACTTCCTGTTTGGACTTTTCAGGATGTTTTTGAGAGTATTTATGCATGCTATAGCATAAACCCAGTCCATAATCCAGTAAGTGCATATAAAACAGTTGAATAATCGGCTAAAGTAATAAATGATTATCTCTTTAACGGGAATTTTGTTTCTGTTAGAAAATAAACCTTACTAATTTCAGGCTAAAAAAATCAGCCCCTCCCCTTTTCTTTCTCCGGCAGTGGGTAGACCGACTGATTTTTTTTCTTTGGTTCGTAACTTTTAAAATTATCAGTTGTCTTTTGCTAACGTTAAAAAAAGTTCGCTGGTCATTATGCATACTTACAGGTACCTGCGAAAGTTCAGCGATTCTACACTTTTACCTTAGCATATGTAATGCTCTTTTTAAATAAACAATATCTGAGATAAACAAAATATTTATTTATAAATTTATAAAATAAATAGACAGATTGAAGTAAACAAGCAATTTTCCTAAAACCAACAGTTTAACTTAAGAACCTTTTTTTAGTAAATGTCGTTTTAAACAAAGATATGAGCTGCAAAAACTCTTTCCACAATTTTTTTGAAATGGCTATATGAGTTAGGCTATATGCTTATTAAGTGTTGAGTAGATAAAATTATGAGATGATTCAGGCGCGTAGCCAGGACAATTTTTCGGCGGGGGGATATGAATTTTTATCTATATAAATAGACGGTATTTCATCACTAATCCAAAAATTTCGGGGGGGGGATATGTCCCGATATCCCCCCCCCTGGCTACTCCCCTGAGATGATTATCTATTTTCTTGGTAAAGAATTTAACGAAGTTACAGGAACGCGTAAAAATAATCTTTCACTTGCTTTTGAACAAAGCTATGAGATGTGTGTATGGGGGATTTTCACGAAACGGCTCAAAATAAGATTAATGATTTTATATCACTTCTGTCACACTTTTTTAATGGAAATAATTTTTTCTTTATACTTCTTTTGATCCAAAATGTTATATTTGATACATAATGTGGAAACAAAATTGTCTTTGGCATTCTTTACTTCGGTATTTCTGCTGCCCTTTGTGTAACAGAAATGATGCATATAGTAGAGAAATGACAAGGACAGTGACTGAAATGACGAAAACGTTTTTTAACGACTCTAAAATGTAAAATAAAATCATGAATACCCATTAAATTGTGTTCTTTTTATAAAAATTTCAACTTCATTTTTATAAGAAACCTGAAAAAACAATTAAAAGAAAAACTCACAGGAAACTAGCAGGGACTAGATTTGTTCCGTTTTTTGAGAATCACCCACACATTTATTTATTTTTGGAAGTTAATAGAGTAGAGTAGTAGAGTTCGGTATTTCTGTTGCCTTTGTGTTCTTTTGTTAGTAGCGTTTTAAAACTTAATGCGTCACATATCTAATATTTATATTGATTCTGCATAAGAACCTAATACCTAATCATTCCACATTTCAAACAATAATACTTGAATTGGTTTTAAAAACATTGTATTTTTTGAGAAAAAGAAAAACACACACACACACACACATAAAGAATTTTAGACAGTCTCTGTTGGAACTACTTCGGGTTATATTAATGTAGTATTAAGTGAAATTAGAGCCATTTTGTAACAGATTAATATTTCAACTTTTACAACGTCGTTGAAAATATTTTCTTTTCTTTACATAGAACAATTATGGAAGAGCGTAATCCTATTTTAAAATTACCTTTTCAGAAATCAAGAAGTTTCTATCTAATTTTTATAGAGTTTCTTCATATTTAACTTACGAGTACGTACAATGATAAAAATGTAAAAAAAAAAAAAATCAATACACATAACAGTAGCATCATATAAGGGCACTGTGAAAGGCTCCCTATAAAGTTTCTTATTTTACACAAAAAAGGCTTTCAATAAACGCAAAAATATTAAAACATACTTTTTTTCGCCCTCAGGTACAGAAGCGTGTGTGGAATGCCTGGATAATAATTCAGAAAATTTTGATTAAGGTAAGATTTTAGGCTAATATTGCTATTTCAGAGATTAATGAGCTTTATTGCGATTGTTTTCCATACTAATATTATTTTGCTACTACAACGTTTAATGAATCAAATAAATCTACCTAAGATGTGACAATTATTAAGCTATATGCAAAGAAGAGTACTTTGATAGCTTTTTTAATTGTTGGCTAGATTGAATTAAAACTTGGTGCTTGAATGCAGCACATGTTGGGATTCTTCTTCTCGTCTTTTTCTTTCTAAGCATGTGCACTTATATTGTTATTACTGTTAGTTTTTTAAATGAAAAGCTTGTAAAACAGTTTTCTGAGCATATATCGGTCGCCAAGGCCTACTACTTGCAGGAATAACAGCTCGATTGAAGCTAAAATCAGATTGGCGACCGAGTACGGGTACATGCTTAAGATACAGCAATCAAAAATATGATTCAAAGAGGATTTCTATTTGAGACAATGGTAGAGAGAACTTCCACCCTTTCAGTGAGTTTTACAAAATTTTGTGATTTGCCAGCACCACATCATAGTCATTGATGGCAAGCAAAATCGAGCATGTCATAAACTAAATCCGAATATCAGTAACTACTCTTAAAATTTACTTTGAACTTTTGAACTCAATAATTTTTGAAAAATTCAATCTTTATTTCATATAGCGAAATTATTGTCAGCCTTTATATGCGTCCATGTGTATGTGATTATCGGATCTTGAATTGAAGATTGAAGTTGGCTCATTATATAGTAGCTGATGAGCTAAATGTATTAATGCTGACACATAACATTGCCACGTCGTTGCAATGAATTAGATTTTAGAAGGCGTTAGTTTACACAGAGGAACTAAAAAATATATAAAATTCTAAACTTATTAAAATTTTTTATCTTAATTAAATTTAGAGATGCGATTTTGTATTATTTTACCATTTTATGTGACTGATATTTCATTAATTTTTATTATAATATCAGTAATACTTTAGTACTGAATTATTATTTAATAGAGTGTGAAATGCTTAACATTATTTATAATCTTTAAGTAACTGATCTGCTGTTATTAACATTTCACTAGAGGTTTCTGTTGAAGTGTAGGGGAAACTTATGTAGTGTGATTTTAATTTACATTATCAATTCAATACACAATGTTTGTTTATCACTCTAAAATTCATGTCACGATGTTCAATGGAGACAAAGAAAGCGTCATGAAAGACTAAACATGGTAAAAAATGCTATTAATCGCAAAATTTTACATAGGTAGAGGATTTAACAACTTATTTGAGGTGTAGTGCAGAATTTTATCATTCTTTTGATACTAAAAGTTTTTTGTTCAGTTCTCTTTGTTTAAAATCTATTTCAAATTAGTGATCCAGAGGTGACTCATTTAAAACAAAATCAAAGACCATTAATTTTTCTCCCGGCAAAAAGTCATCTGTGCTCAGGTTTAGTAATCATTTACAAAAACTTTCCTTACTAATACAATTTTTAAAAATTAAAAAAAATTCTATTACTCTATTAAAATTTAAAAATATATCACATGCATTTCTGTGTAGATCGATAATACAGACTTTTCTAGGTATCTTTATAAGAGAAAAATCTTTCCTAACATTTTCTCTGTCCCATTTGACATAATACCGATTAAAAAAAGACATATAAAATTCATTGTTTGATATACAGCTATTTTCAGAAATTGCTCTTTTCTCTGGGAAGAAGGGAGTGAAGTTTTTCTTCAAACCCTTTTTGAGAGTTTTTTAAACTGAGATCAAGTTTTTTTATCAGCTATTGTTTGGAAATTTTGGAATGGAATTAAAAATGACTTTTTGTCGAGGAATTTTTCTTAAAACTTCCTTTTAAGAAAATCGTGGGTCTTGCAATGGCCCAGTCGGTAAAAACCTGGTTTTTATAAGACGTCCCAAAGTGAAGCGACGTCCGCGACCTTTACCAACAGTTGGGAAGTTATCAAGCTCTCTCGACTGGACAGCCGTGGGGCCCCGTACGCAAAAGGGAGCTGGTGCAAGTAAAATCTGTCGTGAATCCGATGTCATGAAATGCCTGCAAAACTTTTCATCCTTCTTTGGAAAGTTAAGAAGGGCTCATTTTTCTCCATTATATCATCTATGCGAGTTATATCATCTGACACATATAATACAAAAATATTAACAACAACGGCAATGATGCCACTGAGGAAATTAACGATTTTTATCTCTTTTTCACAATCTGCGTGCTACTTTTCGCAGATATTCTCTCTTGCTTTTGCAATATGATTTCCCCAGATAAATCACATTTCCCTGTGCGAGACACTATCACTTTGGGATATCTTCCCAAAACAGACCTGATGGGTTTTCCAATTAAGATAAAATGAATGACAAAGTCTAATTGGACAAGCGAGTAATCTATCTGAAACAAGAATAGAATTCTGTGTTTATGACAGGGAGTAAAAGATAAAATGGCTTTTAATTCTTTCGCTAACTCAAACAGACCTTTTCATGAAGAATGTGTGAAATTGTTATTGCAGAAGGAATTTTGTATTTCTTTATTTTTATGCAGGAAATATATCTGCATAAGAGCTAAATTGAATTTACAAACGAAAGTATAATTTAGAATATCCGTATAAGGTATCCAACTATGTTGAGAAAGTAAATGTTTTCAAATTTTTCAATTTTTTTCTCAATCTAAATTTAAATTAAGAATCAAGTTTCCATCTAATTTTAAATTGAAAATCAAGTTCTTAAATTTTAAATGGCTACATTTTTTTATTTTATGGGCAGTAGAAATAAAATTATGACCATTTAAAAATCAAATGATAGATGCCAAAACGCATGGAACTATCTACACTCATGTCCATAAATTAAGGATAATTCAGAATCACACAGAAATTGATCTCTAAAATAAAAATTTCACCTGTGGAATGATCACACACATCTTGAAGAAGAATATGCAAATTACAGGAAACCACCAGATGGCGTGGATGGTACGTCACAATGACGAGAGTGTAAGAGAGGGGTATATAAGGAATGGTGGCAAAGAAGTAACATTGTTCACAAGCGCTGTGAAAGCCTTTCAGTGCAAAAACCGCATAGTTATGGCACAAAGGAGGCATTTGGATGATGTTTTACGTGGCAGAATTATCGGATGACTGGAATGTGGACGTACCCAGCTGGAAGTATCCGAGGAACTTGGAATCGCCCAGAGTGTCATCTCCAGGCTTTGGCAACGATTCCAAGATGATGGTAATGTGAGTAGACGTTACAGCACAGGTCGCCCCCGAGTTACAACGCCGAATGAGGACCGCTATTTGGCAGTTACTGCCAAAAGAAACAGACGGAGTACAGCATCAGACCTGTCTCGTCAGCTCTCTTCAGCTACCGGTACGACAGTTTCAAGGTAGACAGTGTACAGACGCTTAGGGCACATTGGTCTATATGCTCGTAGGCCTGTCAGATGTGTTCCACTTACCGCAACTCACTGTCGCCTGCGATTAACCTGGAGTAGAGAGCATGCATTGTGGACACCGCAACAGTGGTCTTGTGTGATGTTTTCCGACGAGTCCAGGTTTAGTTTGGAGTCTGATTCTCGCCGGACATTCATCTGGAGAGCGCCAGGTACCCGTTACCACCAAGAGAACACCATTGAAAGACACCGTTACGGTGGTGCAGGATGGCTCGTTTGGGGAGGAATTATTCTTGGTTCCAGAACTGACCTGCATGTTCAGAGTGTAACGATGACTGGCCACATCTATCGGGATGTCATTCTGGAACAACATGTACGTTTGTTTCGGGGCGCCATGGGTGCTGAATTTGTGTTTATGGATGACAACGCCCGTCCTCACCGTGCAAACATTGTAGACGAATGCCTTCAATCGGAGGATATCACCCGTATGCATTGGCCAGCATACTCACCGGACTTGAATCCAATAGAGCATCTGTGAGATATGCTTGGCCGACGAATTGCAGCCCGTCAACCCCCTCCCACCTGTCTACCGGTACTTCGGAGTGCATTGCTTGATGAGTGGCGTAATATTCCCCAAGATCAGATTGATCATTTGATACTAAGCATGCCTAGGCGTTGTCAGGCCTGTATTGCATCGTCCGGGAGACATACTCCGTATTAACCATCCTACTAACCATGTTATACTGTTTTTTGTAAATAGGTTCTTTTTTGAAATTTGGTCAAGGGAGTAAAACTTGCAATTTTTATTAATTATGTCAAACATATAGCATCTTTTTTGCTCTTTACTTTTTGTTTAATAAATAGACTTTACAAATAAGTCAAATTTGTTTTGCTTCTTTCTCTTTCTTTGCCTGAACTTCATTATCCTTAATTTATGGACATGAGTGTATGTTACTGAAGTACCTGTTCTTCCTACGGAATGAAGATTATTGCACAAAAGACAGAACTAGAAAATAAATAAATAATGTTAAATATATTTTGAATGTATATTTATCTGTTTGTCTCAGCAAATTTTAGTCTCCTAAAGGATTTATATCTTGCTATCTGGATCTAACTTTCCTATAGAAACAGTCTTGATAGAATTTTTTTTTGTTGTCAAAAATTGTTATAATTTAACTTATTACCTTACTTTTTAAAATGTTAAAATGAACCAAAAGAGTATTAAATTTCCTTTTATATTTTTAACATTACTATTTAGTAACCATAGTAACAGTGTTCAATTTCGTCACTTAAGTAGTTGAATGCAAACAAACGAGAACAGGGATTTTCTAAAAATCTTTAAAAATAAAAAAATAAAAAAATTTAAATTTGTTACAAAAAAAGGGCACCAGTGGTCTAATATGTACAGCTTTATAGTATTTTTATAATTTATTAAATATTTTGTGCCATTTATACATACTGACTACACTTATGGAATTGCTCTCCGGAAGTCTATTAAATGCACATGCATGGCAACCCACTTAATACTTTAGTAGCAATTTCTGAAACTATGTTGTAAAGACGGAAAAGTAAAATTTTAAAGAGTTCTTCTCTGTGCAGATTATACTAATTTAATTCATTGTTTTATATAAAAGAATATAGTATGTTAGAAATGAATGTGTTCAATAACGCATATATGCTCTTATAAGTTATATTAAATAGCTAAATGTAAGACGTGGAGTGAGCGTGGACATGGGCATATGACATTGGGGATTCTGTGGAGGACATCTCCATGTACAAATTTCGTTCAAGCTTCTGTCATAAAAAAATGGGCTTGTTAAAATAAAAAAATTGAGCTCCTTATTTACTAAATTACATTGATTCTTTTAAGTAATAAATGCATTTAGAAAACATTCTTTCCTTTTTTAATCAATTTATGATTTAATTTTAGAAGTTAGATTGATTTTTTGTAACTCGAAAGCATTAAATTCCAAATATTGTTATTGTTTTCAGTCATAAACTAATTAGAAGACAACTCTTAAAAATATAAAACCATCGTGCTAAAGGCTTTTAGTATATTAATTAAGATTAAAGTAAATTCTAAAAATAAGTTATTTATTAAGAATGGTCAGGATGGTCTTTTGCCAAATTTAGAAAAGTTCAAATTTATTTTTTTAAAATATTAATGTAACAAGAAAACAAAAAGCAAAGCAAAACAATAAACATGAAAAAATAATATTTTAAAAAGTTATACACTGACGTTGTAAGCTTTTCTGCTGTTCGAAATTCCCTGATGTGAAACTAGACACGTATTTTATATATTACTGTACAAATCTAACACTGTGAAACGCTTTCATTCACAGATTAGTCTTGAAACTGATCTGATGGTCTTTTCAATTAATGTGAAATGGATGACTAACAGAATAATTAGACAACCCAATAATTGATCTTAAGCAATGGATCTTGCATTTGAATGGAGTTAAAGAGCAAACTGACGTATACCTTCAAAAACTGAGACAGTTTAATGGGCTAAACTATTAGCGTTGAATAGCATTATCGAAAACTAGTTTGTAATTTGCACATATTAAATGAAAGACGTTCCTAGAAGAGGTAATCCAATTTATCTTGTTTTGTGCGTCAAGCGCGATTTCATTAAGTATAGAGGGGTAAGGGCAGAAGTGATTTTCATTTTTGGAAATCGGATTTATTTTAAAACGCTCGTTTATGTGTAATTATGTGTTTTGCATAATAGCGTTATTGTAATAATAATTTCATTCGAGGTATTTTGCAACTCGTGCTTGTTTTCTGTAATAAGCGTGAGTTAATCTTTCCGAAAAAGAATTATCATAGGGCTGCTAACTCTTAAAATGAAGTTGCTGATGAACGCGTGCTCTTTTCTGAACATTGTTAAAAGAGAATGATAAGACGGAAGGTCCAATTTCGATGAGTAAATGCAATTTAAAAAGAATGCAGTGTGAAAGTGCAATCCTAACATGTTTAAATACAGCGCCGTTAAATTTATAGATTTCTTAAACGATGCTTTATATAGTTTCAACAGTCTTCAACCCTTTAATGCGCAGTGTTCCCGCTCTGGGAACACAAACTCTGACGTTTTGACTGTTGCCAGTCACGAAGAATAGATTTGATTTCTATAAAAATAGTTGCGGGTGACATAGCTCCCCGTTAATCCTTTACTTTTTAGCACGTCATTTCCCGTAAAAAAAATGGTCGCGATTATTTTTAACAGCACTGACATCTGCTGAAAAATGGAAGAACGCGAGAACAGCTGGAATAGATTGCCCAATGCTGAAAAAAGGGCAGCCGTTGCCATCGCTCGACTTCACTACCGGGTCATTCCATGTCAAATCAACGAGGCTCACAACCTGACCCCCTCAGAATTCAATGAAATTTGGGTATGATAGTTGTATCTATAGAGAAATAAATTAATGTGAAATTTCTAGTCCATATCACTTTGGTCTCTCGTGAAATTTTTAAGTTTTTGCAGGAAGAAAATGTGCTCTTCCTTTAAAGCGTAGTTTCGATCAGAAGGAGGTAAGTAGGATGGTCAACATATGTATAATTCAACTGTTATTTCAAAAACCTTTAATTTGATACTAAATATATACAAATATCTCAATTTTTAAGAAAGTTACAGTCATTTAAATTTTTTACAAATTTCAAATTGAAAATGCATGTAACTGGTGTATTTTGCCATACATTGAATTTAGTAATTAATCGCCAACTTTTTAGAGTAAAATCCTTAAAATTGAAAAGAGAGAAAAAAAAATCAAGAACTGTAAACAACAACAGTAAGAGAATGAGTTGGATTAAGAAAATTAAGAAGAATATAGTTAGTAAACTAATACAGGTTTTTTTTGTTGTTTTTTTTTTGCTCTGGTACTCTGAACTTATTTTGACTATTTTTTTCGTTACTCGCCAATAGTGTGTTATTTTTGTTAGGTGTTTTCCTGTAGAAAATGTTGAAATTTAGTTAAAAAAAAAAGATTTAATTACAAGAATTTGATTTTATAATATAGTTCCTCACTGTTGCTTCCATGATTATGTGTTATTGATCAATTTAATAAGATAGTTCTAGGGCTATAAATGAATCAAAAAGTTACAAAACTCGCCAAGGGCAATAATAATGGAATTACGTAGTCTTGATATTCTTAAGATGTTGGTTTTTTGGTGATTGTAACCTACTTGTACAAAAATGCATGTGAGGCGTACTCTACACCTTGCGAAATATTGCTACAATAGATAAAAGCTGCTGTGAACCAATAGTATTTAAATACATGTAAAATACAAATAAAATATATAAAAGTAATAAAAAGATCACAGAGCATGAAATGCCTGGGGAAAAATTACACACACGTGCAAAAACAAACAATTAAAATAAAATAAATTGTTTAACCAATGAGGCAACAGTGTTTTTTGGACTGAAGTAAATTATTACGCAACACATTGAAAGATAAACTGTAAACTGTATAGAGGTAATGGAAATGTAAACAAATGCAGTATAAATCTGGTAACGATTACAATACATAGGAAAAAAAAAACAGCCACCACAGTTAAGTTCCTGAGGAAGTCTCTACTATTTTTCTTATATCAGGAATTGAGACATCAAGTTGTTATTATTATTATTCATTTATTTATTTATTTTTAATGTTGACCTCCTACGATTCCTCCTTCGTTCATTTTCACTATTGTTTTCTTATCAAATATATTTACTAAGTGACCTTTTTGTATTTATTTTTTACTATTGTTTCTCATCTTTATTTTGGACTTACCACTACTATACAAAGGACTTTTAAAAAAGTTCTCACTCACTTGCAAAATGGGAAGAAAGAAAAAGTACTTAGCAGTTGAAAAAGGAATTGCAGGTGATTTGGAATCATCGAATCCTCTGTCTAGATGTGATTCGCCAGACTCGGAGACAAGCTCCTCATCTAAAGTATCACCTCGAAACAGAAAAATAAAAACATTAAAAGACTCAATCAAAGGCCAAAAAGACACGGACTTGTTGAAAGAACATGACGTCTCACAACTTGAAACAGAGGTATTGCATCTAGAAGCACTACTATCAGTATCCAAAACGCCATTGCTACAAAAGGAAAGCCAAAATGTTAATGAATCCCCATTAAGAATTGAAGTAGTTGAGCAACAATTACAAACAATAGAAAAAGAAAAAACAAATAAGCAAATAAAAGATTTTCCTCCACTTCCATCAAGAAATAAAGATACCACGAATACAACTATAGATCATCAACAAATTTGCAAATCATCAGCAGAAGACTTAGCAAAATATATGGATTTAGTTGAAGAAATAACACAAAAGATTTCGAAAACAGATTTGCCAGCAGAATTGAATTCAAAACTGCTTTATAGTGTTTATGAACTGAGAAACAAATTATTACTCAAACAATCAGAAATAACAGCACTAAAAATGCAAGTACAAACTCTATCAGCAGTCAATCACTCATTAGCTGTAGAAAAGCAGAAGCCGGAAGATATTGGATTAACACAAAAATCGTTCGTAGAAGCGTTATGCACTCCGGCAGAAGATCCAGAAATGATAATGTTAAATCCCACTGAAACAACAAAAACATCAGAAGATATAAGAATAAAATTGAATACACTGGATTCAATCAAAAAGGACATTGTTGAGGTCAAAAATACAAGACAGGGATGCTTACTTATCAAAGGAGAAAATAACAACACAACAAGATCAATACTTCAAGAATTAAAAAACAATGAAGAACTGATAAAAATATCCAATATATCATTAAAAGGTCCAATAATGCAAAAGTTAATGTTGTTCAATGCTCCACTCGAATCAACAATAGAAGACATAAAAGAAGTAATTATTCGTCAATACAAAATAAACAAGGACTACATAGAAATAGTAAAATGCATCCCAGGGAAAAAGAACAATAAACATTTCATCATAAACGTACCAAGATCATCGACAACAAAGATATTACAAAGAAAAGTTAATACCTGTATTGTCAACTTCAGAACTTGTAATTTGAAAAAATATATAGAAATTCAACGGCGCTTCCACTGTCAAGCATTTGGACATGTTGCCAAAAACTGCCGCGAGAAGGACAAAATATGTGGTAAATGCTCCGAGTCACATCCTGGACCCAATTGTCCTTCGGACACCTTTAAATGTATAAACTGCGTACAAGACAATATTAACAAGAAGACGAACTATGATTGCAGTCATCCTGCCTATAGTAGACAATGTCCGATATTTAAAATTCACTTCAGAAGGGCTCAAGAGTCTCCAAGAAGCAGACACTTATAAACTTTATAATAACTCAAATATTTAAGATTCAAATTCTATAAGTTATGTGACTATTTTAAATCATTAAGCATTAGTATTAAGTATAGTTAAAATATTATTTTAAATCTAATCTAAAACAAATATCATGTTAAAATTAGCTCAACTTAACATTCAAAATAACAAGTCACAAACTGCACACGCAATTCATTATCTTATTGAAAATCATTATGACGTAGGTCTCCTGCAGGATGCATATATTTTTAACGATAGGTTATTCGGGCTACCACTTTCAGCTCCATTATACTCATCACTACGAAAATCAGCACACATAATAATATTAAATAATAATATTATACACTCCGTATCACTTAAAGCAAGTAATACAGTAATAGTCAATATAACAATAAATGAGGAAATATTATCATTAGGTAGCATTTATAGCCCACCCTCCTCATCATTCACAGACGATCTTCACGAATGGGAAGTACTTCCCAGAGTAAGCAAAAAATTAATAATAGGAGGCGACTTCAATGCACACAGCCCCTTATGGGGAAATTCACGGGAAAATGATAGAGGTAGACAACTACTAAAACAAATAGCAATCCATAGACTAATAGTTCTCAATAATCCAAACAGTTTGCCTACTTACGAACACACAATTAGCCAAGGTTGGCCTGACGTCTCACTAGCATCGTTCCCAATTTTCGATGATATTTTCTTATGGGAGGAATCAAGAGATCTTCAATTTGCTGATCATAGACTTATAACAATAACTTTGCAAAAATCTATACCACAATTACTTAAAAGGAGATACAAAACAAATACTCCAGCAATACATAAGTTCATAAAAACATTAAAAAGACAAAAACAACTAAAAGAAATAATAAAGAAAAATTTATTAACTAAAGCAGAATTTGATGATCAATATAATAAAATAATCCAAATACTACACAAAGAATTAGATAATAATTTAAAGAAAAAAGCCCCAACAAGAAAGGTAAAAATAAATTGGTGGAATGAAGACTTAAGAATCAAAAGAAATAAACTTAATGCTCTCTACAGAAAGCATAAATGCTTAAATAATCCAATCCATACCAATCTGTATCTCCAGGCAAGGGCCCGATACAAAAAAGCAATTTTAGAGGCTAAGGCTAACGCATGGTCGGCCTTCTGTCGGGGTGCTGTCAACCCATTTGGGATACATAACAAAATAGGTTTCCAAAAATTTTTAATTTCAAACTTTGAACCATATTTAGCCATATCAGACACTACCGTTAGCTCTAAATTTGAAATACTTAAAAATATAACTGAGAAAATATTCGGACCTTCTACAAATACGATTGAAACAGAAACAAACTCAGCTACAGTAGCCTCAACTTCCCATAACTTTACACCACAAGAAATTAAAAATGCAATCTACTCATTTAGATTAAATAAGGCTCCTGGCCAAGACAATATTGATCATAGAATAATTAGAATAATACACCAAAATATTCCAAAATTTTATGATTTCTTATATAACAACTGTTTAAAATTACAATACTTTCCAGTTCCATGGAAAATAGGAGAAATAGTCTACTTTTTAAAACCATATAAGAATCCACTATCCCCGAATTCTTACAGACCAATAACATTATTGCCAGTACTAGGAAAAATACTAGAAAAATTAATACTTAATAGAGTTGAACACTTATTATCATTAACAGACAAAATACATCCGAATCAACATGGTTTTGTAAGAGGGAAAAATACGGAAACAGCAATCAAACAAGTACAGGAAATCATAAACATTAATAGAAATAATCATAAATATACTGGTACAGTATCCATAGATTTTACTAAAGCATTCGACTCCCTGCCTTGGACTAAAACAAAAGACTTACTAATAGATTTAAACCTTCCAATGGACTTAACAAACATAATAATTTCTTTTTTACATAACAGATCGGTGATAGTGGATTGGCAACATCCTGAATATTTGCATCACCTTTCAAAAGGTTGTCCACAGGGCTCGTGCTTTGGGCCCTTTCTTTGGAAGGTACTATTAAACTCATTGCTAATAGATTTTAAATTGACAGGTGTTACTCTGGTGGCCTTTGTTGACGATCTTTTGGTGGTTGGTGAAGGTTCGTCAAGGGCAGCTTTGGAGCGAACAATAAATAATAGTTTAAATTTTATAAATACTTGGTCAAACAATAACAGTCTTACAATATCCATAGATAAGTGTACTTCTATATCAATAGGTAAACCACGACAACTAAAAAGAAGACCGTATTTTAAAATTAATAATGTCATAATACCATATGATACCAAATTTAAATATCTCGGAGTTATAATAGATAATAAACTGTCTTGGATACCTCATCTGAAATACATAAGTAATAAAATAGACAAAATACTACAACAGCTTTTTAAATTTTCCTCATCAAAAAATGGAATAAGTAAATATATATTGAAAATATGGTATAAAGCTATTCTAGAAAGATCAATAGTTTATGCTTCCACATGTTGGTATGAATCGTTAAATATACACGGAAGACGTTTGCTTCAATCCATACAACGCAAAATTCTTTTACTCATATCAAGATCATACAGGACAACCCCAACTTCAGGCCTCCAAATTTTAACAGGTATTGCACCGGTCCATTTAACTATTCTCAAAGAAATTAAATATGCATTTATTTCAAGACTAAAAACCCAAGTTACAATAAATACAACAGTACACAACTACTCTGATTATGACATTCCTATAATGAAATCATTGTTGGATCCCTTGCTTCCCCCAGCTCAATTGTTTGATAATATCCATACAGACCTTAAAATTTATACTGATGGCTCTAAAATGAAAGAAGGTTGCGGAGCGGCATACTGTGTTTTTCAAGATGATATTCTGATAAAAAGTAATCAATTTAAGCTCAACAGCGACAACTCCATTTTCCAGGCAGAATTATATGCAATATATGGTTCGTTAAAATGGTTTTCAACAACGCCATATAATTCATGCTTAATCTTATCTGACAGCAACTCAAGTATTCAAATTCTACAAAATAATATAACTACAAATAAATTAGCTCATGAAATTTTAGTTCTCCTTACAAAAATACCTAAAACAGTAAGATTTAAATGGATAAAAGCACACTCTATGATTATGGGAAACGAGCTAGCAGACGGATTAGCAAAACAAGCAGCTATTTACAATAGTAATTTTATCACTAAAAATAAAAATGGTAGTCGCCTCCAAGAAATAGCAACCGTTTCACTTCCAAGCCCACTATCTTATCTAAAATACATATTAAAAAAGGACAAATTAGAAAAATGGAAAATATCATGGGACACAGAAGTTACAGGCAGGTATACTTACCAATACTTTAAAAAACCATTAGAAGATTTTCTTTTAGAACACAGGAACCTTTACCTTTTTTTTACCAATCATGGACCATTCCCAGAATATTTTTTAAAAATAAACAGAGCCTCCTCCGATCATTGTAAATGCAATATGCAAGGAAATTCATTACATTATTTCACTAATTGTAAATTATTAAAGCAATACAGAGTTTTAAAATCACCTTCACAAAGTAATGAGCAGTGGGCTGCATATGTATTAAAAAATAAAAACTTATGCAACAAAATAATAAAAGGGATTGAAGAACTACAAAATAATCAACCCAAGTATATTCATCCGATTGATATAAGACCTCATACACCAGTAAGCGATTCAGATTAAATAAATACAAGAATTTCAGTTGATAAAAACCACGTAAAAACTCTTAAATAGATCAATTTTTTTAATTATGAATTTATAAGCATTATTTCCTGACATAGAATTTTTGTTGCTGCTCTTATTTCGTTAGATTTAAAAAAATACACTTCTCATATCGAAGCCAAAATTTATTTTTCAGTATATTATTATATGTATATGTATGCTTTCAAAATTAAAAAAAAAAAAAAAAAACTTTCTTTCTAAAGCACATTTTTGATTATTAGTTGTATTTATTTATGTTTAAATTTTTCAAAATTACTTTTTAAGTTTATCATTCTCAAGCCTATTGTTTACTTTTAGATATTTATTTACTTTTTTTTAACTTTCAAAATTGTAAAAAGAAAAAAAAAAGAACGTGTTAAATATATGTATCTATGGTCAAATGTTACTAAGAACAATATTGTGAGCAATTGTAAACCATTGTAAACTAACTGCCTTTATATTGCATAACACTGATGTATTTTACCAATTGTAATACAAAAATTGTGCTGTAAAAAAATAAAATAAAAATGAGGGAAACCGCTGCTTGCTGGACCTGAGCCTAGAGCTAGGGTTCAGCAGGACAGTAGGACACTTCAGGAACTAAAACAGGCTTTAAACCAAATAGGTAGGCCGTTCCTGAAGGTAGTATCCTATAGTATCCATTAATCCACAATTTAAAAAAAAAAAAAAAAAAAAAAACTTTCTTTCTAAAGCACATTTTTGAATATTAGTTGTATTTATTTATGTTTAAATTTTTCAAAATTACTTTTTAAGTTTATCATTCTCAAGCCTATTGTTTACTTTTAGATATTTATTTACTTTTTTTAACTTTCAAAATTGTAAAAAGAAAAAAAAAGAACGTGTTAAATATATGTATCTATGGTCAAATGTTACTAAGAACAATATTGTGAGCAATTGTAAACCATTGTAAACTAATTGCCTTTATATTGTATAACTCTGATGTATTTTACCAATTGTAATACAAAAATTGTGCTGTAAAAAAATAAAATAAAAATGAGGGAAACCGCTACTTGCTGGACCTGAGCCTAGAGCTAGGGTTCAGCAGGACAGTAGGACACTTCAGGAACTAAAACAGGCTTTAAACCAAATAGGTAGGCCGTTCCTGAAGGTAGTATCCTATAGTATCCATATCACTTTTAGTTTTTGAAATATTTAATTTTAAAGTTTGTGAAATTAATGAAATTTTAGAAATTCTTGCACTATACAGTTGGCTCCAATTTCTTTCCTAATTATCATAGAAACTTCATTTAAGTGTCTATAGAAAGTAAACAGGTTGCCCTTTCTTATCATATGTAACATGATTAAATTTTTAAAAATTTTAATTTAACGTTCATCATTTAAAATTTTTAAACTTTAAAATTTCAAAACTATATTTTTAATTTTTTAAAAAATTATATGTTATTCTTCTATTTATTGTTGACAATATCTGAAAGTTTCATTCTGGGATTACCATGGGTTTTCAAGTAATAAATTTAAGAAAATTGCGATCATCTCGATTTAATAACACCAAAAGAAAATTTTTGTATTTTAAAATAAAATTACACTTTTAACTTAATATAAGAATTTTGAGTATATTACAAACAAACAGAGAACAAATAATGTTAATAATGTTTTTCAACTTTTTCATTGGGGGTATACACAAGAATACCCCCCTCATAGAATTCTGAGGGGGGTCAGGTTGAAAATCCCACTTTTTTCGTTGATTTGATATGGAATGACCCTACCAGAAAGATGGCGGACTATCGAAACGTTCATCGCGTGCCACAGATCTAGAGACCCTTTTTTGACGACAGCTGACTGCGCGCGAGCACAGTTTGTCTCGCTTGTATCATGCATCGTGTTTCTATCCAACTCTACATGTAATTTTATCTGCTCTTCTAATTTCTTCGTCTTTTTTTAAAAAATTTAGTTCTTCTACGGCAACCAATTTCCTCTTATGTATAGGCATTACTTTAGGCGAGTGTTTTTGCCACCTTTTTTGGCTCGTTTGACAACATTGACTCTTTCCGTACGTCTGATAATATTGCAAATTTCTTAAAATATTGTCATCACTGTTTCCACACTTAAGATTTCATAAGAGGCTAGTTATACACATGTGACGACCGGGTGCATTTAAAATTAACAAATATAAGATAAAATAAAGATTTTAAAATCAAGCTTTTTACTCAAAGCTGAAATAAAAGGTATAAAATTATTTTTGAGAAAAATTTCAACTCGAACACTTATTGCAACACACAAACCCATCCTATATTGATCACCGGCGGGGATACTTAGAAAATTAAGTGTTACTTTTTTAATGTAAAATAATATATAGTTCTTAAATCTTAGGTATTTAACTAGTTACTTCTGTGTGGAGGTCAAAAGAAGTATTAACCCTATGTTGGTACATATACTCTGTAAGGGTCTTGTAAAAGCGCAATTAATATTAAAATTCCTGACTAGCCAGTATTCAACGACACACACACACACAAACTAGAAAACATATCGAACACTGACAAACAAATTAAACAAATTCATTGTCCATTTTCAGCTATTTTGGAAGTTATTATAAATATACTTTAGCTTTCGCATGTTTTAAAATAAATTTAAAGGTATAGATAAAATTAGGTTTATTTTTAAACAATAATGCCACGGATTCCAGCTGATATTCAATAGAAGCAAGAGCATAACATAGAGTAGATAATATAAGATGTATTTACGCTAACACATGTCATCGTAATGCCACTATAAAATGGATTTCAGAAAATGTTAGTTTTCAGTACAATTAATCAGAATATTACGTTCAAAACTTAAAGCTTAAAATATTTAATTAACTTAATCAAAGTGTTGCGATTTTGTATTACTTTACAATTTCATGCAACTGAAGTTTCTTAGTTTTGTTATAGCATCCTGCAATAAAACCAAGTCCTGTAGTTGTTTTACATTAGAGGTTTTAATTAAAGTTTAGGGTAACCTTATGGAGTGTAATTTTAATTTACATAAGCAATTCCATGCATAATACTTTTTAAAAATTCTAAAATTTATATCATGATATCCAATGAAAACGAAGAAAGCTTTGTTAAAGACTAAATACAGCAAAAAAAGCAAGTATTTGTAATATTTTAATTAAATAGATGATTTAACTTTCACATCACATTTGAAATTTTATGAAAACTTTTATCATTCTCCAGTCAATATAAAGTATTTTTTGCAGTTCTGTATAGATTGATATACATTTTTCTAGGTACCTGTAAAAGCGAAAATTTTTTTAAAGCTTTCTATAACCTATATAATATAAAGCCTATTAAAAGATGCATTTTTCGAGATGAATTCTATGTTGATGAGTATTAAAAAATACGTTTTTTTAAGCAGTTTCTTTAAAAAAAATCAATGCGATAAAGTTTTATATAGCTATTATTATTAGCTATTGAACGCAATTATTACAGCTTAAAAAGATGTGTTTTACAACAAAAAAAGCAAAACAAAAAATAAATCAAGGAAAATAAAACCTTTCTTTTTAGAAAATTTTAAATGTAAAACTTGCATAGAGAATTCAAAAAAGTTTAGAGTTGAGCCCATTTTTTCTTTAATTTCCTCTTTAAAATATGAAAGATGATATTCTAGTAGTAAGTAAAAAGTAAACATAACATTGTATCATTAAGGAAAATAAAGTTTGGAGAGAGCATATTAAAGGAAGGAAAAAAAAAAATACAGGACTTGAGACAGGCAAGAGAAGAATGAGCGGTTGAACAGTTTAGTGCATGCATACAAATTTACGTCAGTATAAAAAATGAAAATGTCTGGATTTGCCTGTTATAAAGAGATAAGCATTATAATTTTGTACGAAGTTAGAAAATTATCCTTTCCCTGTTCCATAGAGATAATTTGTTTTAGTAACAATATTTGCAAGTAATAAATTATTGAATTAAAAAATATTCATTACATTAATATCATTTTCTTCATTATTGCATTCTTTTAATAAATATTTACTGAATTATTTGAAGGTGTCATTAATTTTTTTAAGGACATAGAAAAAAAGACTGTTTATAGAGTGTAATGTGTATTGAATTTTTTTTTTCCACATAAACCATTGACCTGCTAAACATCATCGTCAATAGGTTACATTTCACAGAACACAGAATAATATAATAAAGTGTAGGATTATGAACGTTTCTATACGCACTGGATGATTTTTTTTTTTTTTTTTTGCATTTTTAGAGAAGAGGAGTCACGTGGCTACTGACGCCTATGCTACGCTTGTGGGTACAGACCCATTGATTTACACCAGCCAAAAAATATAATTCCATAAATTCTGTCCAGATTTAAAATTGCTTCACGCATTCAGTTCGAATACCATTGCGATTTCTATTTCGAATACTATTCAAAAGGTATATCTATTGAATAGTATTCGAATCTGAATATCTTTTGTTTGATAATCTATTGTTATTTCAGATGCCGTATGCTTTTCGAATCCTGTGTGCTCAGCAATACATTGAATTTTTTTTAAAAGGAATTTTCTTGAATGACTCTAAAAATCGATTGATTCCAATACTTTCATTTGGCCATCTCTACTGCGGCTGGTGTGGTTTGGTATCCTGTGGGGGCTCTGTGACGAAGCTCACACATTTTTCGAGTCTAAAATAGTGTTCCTATGTTTCGTCTTTCAAGATCAAATATTCCGTATTAATTTCTCTCTACACTTTGCTTTTCTGCTTGATATGTGCGCGTTTGCGGTTTTTATTCTAAATTAATTTCGCTTTAGCGTATGCTGTGTAAGATCTTGGTGCCTCCCGGTCGTCCGTCTTTGCTTTCTCACGGGGTTTGTAGGCTGTTGTATTGGCAATCGCCAAATTCTGGCACTTCTGTCTTGGCGATGGGCATTTAATCCGTTTGTTTCAAATTTTTATATGTATAACGCCTACCGGACGGTATTGGTCACGTGTGCTGTGGCTTATGAGTGCTCATCTTTTACTCGCCAAGCTGTAAAAAGCTGGCAAATTTTGTAACGATGTTTTTAAAACACTTCTTCATAGCTCTCCGTCAGAGAAGGTTGTGCTCTATATTTCTGTGACTCCGGCACGCCGTGTGGCCGGAAGGATTATATCAGTGCTTGGTGTTATTTTCTACTATTAAGCAATGTACTGTACGTAATTCACCTTGTTTCCTTTAAGACTGTTTTTCTGATACCTACAATAAACGTAGCTTTTCAGAATTAGAGTCGTCTGCCTGCTTTCTATGTCTTCAGCGTAACTCGTGGATTTTATTAACACACTATACGTTATGTAAAACGGCCGAGGGAAAGTTCTTTTACTCGACCTCCGACAACTCCCTCCTAGGCTCATGGTTGTAAGCCGCTCCACGGTCGACTCCTCCATTGGGTGTTTCCTCCCTCCATCTCTACAGACACAGGGCGCATTCGTAAACGACCAACTCGTTGCACATACTAAAAATATGAATTTTCGTATGAAAACTGGAATGCGTTTGTTCAGCGCAGTTCAGTGTTTTCAATTTCTTTTGTCTTACGAACAACTTCAGTTTATTCACTTTCGTGGCCAAGGAGATGTGTTTGTTTACAACATGCGTATGTTGCTATTTTTATCGAGAAGTTTTTAGTACAGACTCAATATAAAATCAACAGGATTTTAAAAGAAAGAATGGCCATCATTGAAGTACACTGATCAAAATTTAGAAATTTCAACTTAAACTGGCATTTTTTCAAAAGTATTTAGCAAGAGAAGTTCAAATTTCGCTAATAACGGTTTAAATCAATTTCAGTCTCAACACTAAAAATATGCATTTTTGAATTTACTAAAATGAAAAATAAAAGAAAATGATTACCTTGGAAATATTCTGTACCTTCGTTGCAGTTTCCAACGCATGCATGAATTTTCTCCTCGAAAAAATAATATTTGCAGCTTCAGCAAACGTAAAATATTTTTCATAACAACATACTTTTCCATAACAACGGCCGCCATTTCTAAACAACATCAACGTGCAGTAAAAGTAGTGGCGGATTAATGCAAGTTTGTCGGGTGGGGGGTTAGTTTGTCGGTAAAGGTGGTTAGTTAGAAGATAGACATATACATCCATTTTATGGAAATAAAATAGGATCTTTTACATTAATCTCTTTTTTCTCGGGGGGGGGGTGGTCCCCCCCTCCGCTCCCCTTTAATCCGCCCTTGAGCGAGAGTATCTTCTCAACAACTGAACGAACCTGCTCCGTGCTCAGTTTACTTCGTTCGAAACTAAACGTACTGTCTTGTATACGAACACTCTTGTTTTTAAACTGAATGCACTGAGTTTCCTTTACGAACACTTTAGATAGAAACTCGTTGCACGAGTGTAACTGGTTTGGGGTTAACGAATGCGGCCATAGACACACACACTAATGACTCACTGCAATAAGATATACAAAATTTTACTGACAAAATAATTACATGATAAAGCCAGCTATACAGAAAAATTTATGCAAACGCAAAACTTTCGGAAATATAAAAAGTAGAAGTACTGCTTATAACTAAGATTATTATACGTTTTCTTAAAATGCATAAAGGATTATACAAGTTTATCTTCTGGATATCCACAGTTATTCTTTGGCTTTTCCTCCTCGTAAATTGCAAAATTAGCAGTCCTGAAAAGAAAAAGAAATATATATACACGCAATTCATTTTACTGATACGCAAAAGTTTGTGAGTGCATTTCTAGCTCTCTGTTTCGCAACCTCCTTGTGAACAGAGATACCTTTTTCCGTTACAGTTTAAGAATTGCATTCAGCCAGAATTCACGAGCCTAGATAGGCCATATGGGTAAAGAAATCTCACTAACGGAAGTAGCAGTCTAAAAGAGACGTGCTTTCAGGGGTTCACTCAGCCCCAAAGAGGCTTTTTCTGTGACAGGGTATTCCAAAGTGTGTTCAGCATGAAGATAGCAAATCTTCTGAGAAAACATATTAGTGACAAATCTTTCTTTTTTTCCTACACATTGACGGTAAACAGTTTCACGCATGATTAATTCATGATATCAATGTTGGACTACAAAACATTTCCAAACGTTAGGCATCGGAAATTAAAAGCTTTGGCTGAAAAACAGGGATTATTCAGGTAATTACGCACAGTACTGTAGAAATGGGGGAGAGCTCCATCGTGCTGAAACCGACCTCACACTACTGTTCAAAAATGCTACTTTATGTGTATTTTACATATCTTTAAAGTCTAATCCATAAATTAGGAGACATCCTGCAATAACCTGCTCTAGGAGCTGTGAACGCCGTAGAACACACGGTGTGTTTAGCAGAGAGTCGGAGATGAATGATCAGGGAATATGCACCATACATAAAGAGGGATGATTGCCTCTCGAAAGTCTATAACAAATCATTAACAATCGTAAATAATGTTTACACGCGTATATACCGCTTTGTGGAATAAGTTAATCTAGAGGAAATGAACCAAAAAACGTTTCCTTTGTGCCTTTGGAATGTAAGGAGACGACAATCCTGTAGTTGCTGGTACCGATACTATATTAGTCATCGAAAGCTTTCAAGTTAAAAGGTTGGTATTGTGTGCATATCTAACGAGCAGATTTTGTCTTTCACTTCCACTCGACGCTACAAGTTTGATAACAAAACGCAGGTTTCAATCAATTCTAAAGTTGCAAAATCTAGCTTGATTTATAAATATTTTGAGCCCGAAAGCTACTTGATATCCCCTTTCAAAGCGATATTAAAACGCTTTGACTTCATCTTGGCTTTTATTAAATAGACTTACGACAATCAAACTAGGCTTGAAGTATGTAGTAGTCTTGCAGAAAACGGGAAAACGGAATAGTACAAGTTTTGTTGTGTTGTGAAGAGTTATAGTTGTTATAAGATAATACTGAAAATATCAGTTTTGGAAATGCATGTAAAAGAAATAAAACTTCGAATAGTAAACAAAATAAATGTTAAAAGAATAATAAAATCTGAAACACTTTCATATTTTAAATACGCACTAAAGTGCTATAGCGTATCCTAATCCATACATCGTCACTATTTTTCTTCCTTATTCCATTAAGTGTGTCGTTATTCATGAGTGTGCCGTATTTTTCTTCCTTGTTAAATAAAACATATCTTTGGAATTCAAATCTCTCTTAAAATCGCCTACTAAAAATGTTTTACAATCTTTGCCTAGCATATTTCATCTATACTTCACCATTTTAAATACTGTTTGGAATGGGCATCATAATATATGAGAGTGCCGTGTTTGTCTTCCTTGTTCTACAAAAACTACTTCAAAATTGAAATCAATAGTAAAATCGCCTACCAAAACTGTTTAAAAATCGTCAGGAATATTTTAACAACTTGACCTTTATAATACCATTTGGAAAATGTATCGTAATCTATGAGTGTACGGTATTTGTCTTCCCTACTCCAAAAAACATTTCTTCAGAAATGAAATCTATATTAAAATCGCCGACCAAAACTATTTTACAATCTCCGCCAGGCATACTGTAACTTTGTAATAAACTGTTGCTTTTGCCAGTTTGTAGTCAAATTTGGAAGATATCGCGAAGCTTGATTCGGTTTTGAAGACTTATTTTTTGGCACCAAACTTGGCGATCAACTATCGAAAATTGTAAACCTTGTACTACTTTCAACATTATCTCCTCCTTCTCTCCGCATTATCTGGCAAACACATTTGAAAAGTGCCTCCGGGTGACATATAGTGTAGACAAGTTACGTCGACGCTAAAAAACCTGCTTGTAATACCACTGTAGTGCTAATGATTGTCAATCTTGAAGTACCATGTAAGGAAAGTATTGTAATCATGAAAAAATTGACTTCGAGATTTTTGTGTATTTACACGTTTTGAGGTTTTCTGAATTCATTTATGCTATTTTTACGAGATGTATGTATGTATGTGTGTTTGTGTGTATGTGAGTGAACACGATACGGGGCATTCGATTGAGCTCAAATTGGTTATAAATGTTATAAACCACCGTAGCAAGACCGGTATTCATGTTGGTGTGTATAGGACTTGTAAGATTTCTTTTACATTATGGCCTATGGGAGGAAATTCTTGAAAGTGCGCTAGCGTTTAAACAGTACATTCGATTGAGCTTGAATTGGGTATACATGTTATAAAGTATAAAACACCGTCGTAAGACCGGTATTGATTTTGATGTGTATAGAACTTACAGTTTTTCTACAAGGCTACGACAAAGATTTCTTTTACATTCTGACCTATGGGAGGAAATTCTTGAAAGTGCGCTAGTGTTTAAACGGCGCATTCGATTGAGCTTTAGTTTGGTATATATGTTTGAATTATTCATCGATTAAAGTTTATTTAAATGCTTGGTAATGATCTTAATGTGTTCGGAAAGTCGAGTGGAGTCACTCCAGATTTTTTTTTTTTTGTTTTGCTTTGAGAAGCGCGTTTAAACTCTTGCCTTACCATCACTTGCTGAATTGAGAGCAGCCTGAGTTAAGAGAATTTTGGCATAGTTCCTAAGAAGCAAATAGAGAAAATATAATCAATTATTTAAAATGTGAAATAATGTATACAGACAGGGTCAATACGATAATTTTTCTTTTTATATACAGAAACATGCGTTCTTACAATTATACTAAACTAGAAGATTGAGCCAATTGTGGAGGCAATTATACAACCGACTCTTGATGAAACATTCGACAAAAAATAAATAGGCATTCAATATATTTGATCTTTGTCCACTTAAAATAAATAACTTCATATTCAATTTTTATTATGTACCGAAATTGGATCGTCTGAAAACGTGCGAAAACATTTCGCATTCGAAAGATTTTGTTTCGCTGGGATATCAATGTTTCATTCAGTCGAAATTATACTTGTAAAAAAGTGTTAAACCGTATCTATAATCTAGAGAAACTATTTTAAATGAATTGGAATGGCAATTTTCTCTTCAAAGCCTGATAACCGTGACTTCATTATCACATTACACCCCATTTTGTCACACAAATGATTCACTTTTTTGACTCTCGGAAATTAAAATAGGACTGAAAATAGCAAAAAAATCGCTTCAAAATGGGGGAACGGGTGGATTTTCAGATTTTTAAATTAGCGTAGATTGTTTTTTATATTTTTACACATAATTATGAAAATTTTCAAGCGCATCGTATAAACGGCATACATTTTATAGCTCTTTTTGTGCTTAAATTTTAATCTTTTTGGAATAATGGTGGTAAAAGTTTTATCTCGTGAGTATTGGCCCAGAAAATGTTATAGAGTCAGTGATTCAGGGATTAGCGCTATTATATAGCAGGATTACAGGGGAAAAATAAATAGTTTTTAAGTTTTGTGGTTATGTACTCATATTTACAAAACTTAGAAATAAAAAGACGAACGTACAGTTAAATTGATATCATCAACGCTTTTTAACCATGATGAAAATTAAAAACTAATGAAAAACTTTGAAAATAACACACTTATATCAGGGCCACCGACAGTATTTTTGACCCCAGGGCAAGCATTTACAACGCCTTCCCTCCTCAAAAAATCTTTCCATTTTTTTATTTTGTAAAGTTTTTTAAGCACTTTAGAATTAGTACACTTTAAATTTATCTTAGGCCATATATACAAAGCCTTGTATGTGATGAAATTTCCATAAAAAACTGCAAGTATTTTATCAGAATTATTTTTTAAAAAACATAAATAATTCTGAAAGTCTTTCTGAATGCATAAAGAGAATCATTTATACAGCTAAATGTAAGACTTTTTAAACGTTGAGCACCTGCTATTTGAAAACTGAATCAGAGTTATGAAACTGATAGCCAAATGAATAATGCAGAAAGAAAAATGCTAGCAAACACCAATGAGAGTTAATTCTACAGACCGATTTCGCTAAGTATAGAATGACTTACCAACTTCAGTGAGAGAGTATATCTAAGGTGACCATACGTCCCGTTTTGAACGGGACAGTCCCGTTTTTAGGTGGCTTGTCCCGTTGTCCCCAAGCACAACTTCGGGACACCGTAATGTCCCGTTTTTAGAAAATGTCCCCTGCAATGTCCCGTTTTTAGAAAGAGAGCAACCTACGGTAACGATTTCAATAAAGGCCGCTAAAAATCTAAATCCAACGGCAGTGTCTGAAAAAAAAAAAAAAAAAAAAAAAACTGACCTTCCTCCCTCCCCTATTTTCTTTCTTCGTCAACTATTTCAATTTATTTAATTTTATTTCTTTTTTTTAAGTCATTTTTCTCTTTTGCTTATTCCCCCCCCCCCCGATCTCCACTTTATTTTACCATTTCACTCTGGTTTTCTAAGAGTATTTTTCCTTCCGAATGACAACTTCCTTTTTTTCTGTGTATCCTGTTGTTCACATTTCTCACTTTTCTATCTTCCTGCCTTGTGTCGGAGGGTGTTTTTGAAGTCGAAGAAGGGCCTACCCCTTGTACCATCCGAAACGTCCGTCTTGCACTATTTTTTTATAGTATATGTGTGTTTTAGCAAAGCTTTTTTTCCATCTTATTTTGATATTAACATGAAAGCAAACTTTTATGCGCGTTTTCTTAACAACGAAAAGATACCCAGACTTGTAAATTCAGTCTCCCTCCACTGTTACCTTAAAAACAGTCGATGTCCCGTTTTGAGGAAGAAAATAAATGCACTATTGCCAAAAAAGTTGTAGATGTCCCGTTTTGAAGGAAAAAATAAATGGTCACGTTAAGTATATCCTCACCCTGATGATGGTAAGTCATATTTACAGAAACCGGTTTTCCGGGATCAAATCTCACCTGTGTTTGCTAACAATGTTTTTTTTTTTTTTTTTTTTTTTAGTTAAAACCGAGAGTTACCTGCTTTATCAATAAATTCGTAATGTACGATCCGTAACATTCAAAATTCGTATCATACGTCATCCACGCCCGTCCCTGGGGCAATTGTCCCTCTGTCCCCCCTTCTCGTTGGGCCTACTTCTATAGAAAAAATAGTAAAGTACTATCATTTCGGGTAGTACACAGGGCTTAAACCTTATTCATCTGAAGAAAAGTCCTAATTCCACGAAAAGTCTTTTTTTTTTCTTTTTCTTTTTTGAGACGGTGGAGGGGTTATTTTGCTTTTTAAAGTTCATTTGATCTAAACAAAATTTAGAATAAAACGAAAATTTTAGCTAACGCAATGCAAATAATTTTAGCAGGAGCTAGTTTAGATACATATATATAAGTTCATTTGATTTAAACAGAGTGTACCCAGTGAAGGAAAATGTTAACTAGAAGCAATGTCTCCGGGGGGTTGGGGCCTCACCATACAGCCCATTCAAGGGAGGCTCCTCCGAACTTTTGTTTTTAAACTTTCGATTCGAATGTTTCATGAATTTACACCCTCAACTAGCGTTTTGAACAATTATAATGGCTCCCTCCTAAAAGTCAGCTGGAGTCTCCCTTGACTGTTTTTACAACTGTTTCCACGTACGCAGGAAAGGGGGGGGATGAAAAAACTGTTGATAACTTAAATTGTTAAATTTGGAAAAAAAATAATTAAAATAATAAATATCTGTTTATCGAACGGAAATATAAATGAAGCGGAGACAGGTAATGGATTATACGTATCTGCGTATCACAGCCGAGCGTAGATCAAAATGATGACTTTATACTGATAGAAACGAAAAGCTACTCACGCTGTAAAGTTTCATAACTTTTGGACTCAGCATATCTATAATTTTGTCCTGTAAAAGCAAAAAACATACATAAATAATTATGCCACAATATGAACGAAGAGAGAGGCAATGCATTTATACTTTCGAAGTACAGTAGACTCCCTCTAATGGCCTTATCACACTAAAGGGAAAATCCGAGCAACTTCGCGCTGGACCAACTTTTCCGACGGACTTGAAGGCGTGGTTATCTTTAAGGGTTGCAAAAGTAAACAAATTCACTCCGATGCCAAATAGTCATCGCATCGCTGATTTGGAGTGCAGGTACCTTATCGTGCGTTGGTATATTTACATCGGATCGGCAGCAATTTCGGCAGCATCGGATGGGCAGCAATCTCTAATTCCAAAGTCCATTTGAACGCTGCCATAATTTTATTTACACGTGATTCTGACATCGAGCCAAGCTGCCAAGCTTCGAACATAGTCGCCATTGCTCGAAATTGCTTATGACGTAGCAGGAAGAAGTACTCTGATTGGCTGAAATTTCGTCCGACTCGGATTTTTTCCTTCAGAATGGAAAAAGTTGGAGTTCGCGGTCGTCAAGGTAACGGTGGAGAAAATCGGCCGGAAACTTGATTTGCAAGGAAAGTTGGTCGGATTTTTCTAAGTGTGATAGCCCTATTAGCAGGTCTAAATGGGACCTGGGTAAACCGGTTAAGCGAGAATCCATTTAAAACGGAGAATGACGAAAATATATATAATTAATTGATGGAACTGCACTATAATAAATGCGCCAATTTATTATAGTGAAACCTCGGTAAGTTGGATACATGCGACTCCCTCAAAAAGTGTCCAACTTATAGAGGTATATTTCTATATTATGAACACGTTCCGTTTCCCAGAAAAGTTATTTGGGGTGTCCAAATTGGTTTTATATACTATTAAGAGGAAAGTTTTGAAAACATCAATCATTTTTTTTTGTTTCTGCTGAAGAGTGTAAGTTCGACAACTTGCAGCAGTTTTGTCTTTTTATAAAAAAAGTGTCCCATCGATGGAAGAAACCGATGCTTGTTGTCTAGCCTTTTCCCAGTGATTTTGCCCCATTATCTCCGACGGACGCCGGTATCGGTCATTATCGGAAATTTATAATTTTTTGTTCTTTTTTTAAAAATTAATTAGTCTTTAAATCATATTCGGCCGCTTAAAGCGGAGATCCGGATAAACGGAGGCCGATTAAGAGGTGGTCTACTGTAGTTTCATCCTATTCACTGAAACCTAATAAGCATTTTACAATCGAATACGGGCACAGTAAAATTCCGATGTAACCAACTTCAAAGAACATGAGATCGAATTCATAATCCTGGAAAAGTTTGTTAAAGTGAAATTTCATTGTTAGTAACGTTGTACGTACAATATAATTTTTATCACTTAGACGCGCAGTGGTTGCGCCGCGAAACCACTTTATTTCAGCGCTTTCACTGCTAATCGTAAATAAATGACTAAATGGTCCAAACTCTGAAACAGCTTTTAAGGAAAGTTTAAAATGTATAACATAGAAGTCATCTTTTCTCCTCCAAAATAATGTATAAACTGATGAAAGGGGCGACCTTAGACGGCAGACATAATGCGTTAAAAATAAAAATAATTTAATAATAATAATAATAATAAATATAATTACTTTCTCTTCCTCAGGGTAAGCACATCCTTTATCAAAAAGTTCTTCCAGGGTCATGTCTGCCAGGCCTTCATAACCTTCCATTTCTAACCATTTTTGTATTTCCAGTATTATCTGTTTGAAAGTAAAACGTACAAAATGTCAGTAATGAAAGCTTAGCCTACCGTACAATAACAAGCATAACATTCTTGTGTTCTTCGACATAAATCCTTCCTAACACTCCGTGTAATGGAAAGGAATGATACACCTGATCAAGAAAAAAAAAAAAAAAAAATGTTTTGAGTGTAACTGGAATTACCTAATATTGATTTCTGTATATGTCAAAAAGCAACTATTTGCCATAATTTATGCACACTTTCGGCATATTAAAGAATTTTTCGGTACTTACGTATTATTCCGGCGGTCCGCCAAGACGAGCGATTTTTCGCCGAGATAAATGCCGGACACATGAAATTATTTATGGTTTGGAATTACAATTGGCAGCAGTTTGCCAACCCATTTGACGAAAAAATTGTTTGGCTGGAATGACCGCCGGGATAATACGTTAAGTACAAATTTTTCTACAACAGGGTTGAATTCAGGATGATTTGTTATAAGCTGAACCACACACTACTTCAGATTATATGACTCTCCCCCCCCCCCCCCGTCCACTAAAAAAACAAAAATCATATGCGTTTACAACTGCATCGCTGGGTTACTTCTAGCTAAGATACCTTTTCGATTTTATGACCCGCAGACCGAAAAATTTGGTGCATCCCTGATCCACAAGCTTCAAATTTTGTACGTGAACTAAGTATCCTCGATGACCATTTTTTTAAATGTTATACTAACCAGTAATTAAAAATAGAAAAAAAATTCTAACGGCTCTACAATGCCCCTCAATAAGTATTTTAGTATAACCTAGATTTCTAATCTCGAAAAGTATGTACATAACAAATAACATTTTAACCCTTTAACGCGCTGTGTTCCCGCTCTGAGCACACCAAACTCTGCCGTTTTGACTGTTGCCAGTCACGAAGAATAGATTTGATTTATATAAAAATAGTTGCGAGTGACATATCTCCACGAGAATCCTTTAATTTTTCAACACGTCATTTCCCGTAAAAAAATTGTCACGATAATTTTAAACAGCACTGACATCTCTGGAAAAATGGAAGAATGCGAGAACAGCTGGATAGATTGCCCAATGCTGAAAAAAGAGCAGACGTTGCAATCGCTCGACTTAACTACCAGCAAGATGAAACGTTCATCACGTGCCACAGATCTAGAGACCCTTTTTTGACACAGCTGGTTGTGCTCGGCACAGTCGAGATTTTGAGAATTTGGGATAATCGTGTAAATGTTTCTTCTTGCATACCCTAAAATGGCTTTAGAGGACAAAATAAAATTTAGTAACTTCTTCCTTCAGCCTTCTTTGACGCACCGCTGGCTGTGCCCGCACAGCCCTTTGGCTGCCCTTTTTTCAGCATTTGGGAAAGGGTTGCGCCTCAAAGGGTTAAAAACAGCTGGCTGTGCGCTGGCACAGCCAGCTGTCGTCAAAAAAGGGTCTCTAGATCTGTGGCACGCGATAAACGTTTCGATCGTCCGCCATCTTGCTGGTAGTTAAGTCGAGCGATGGCAACGCCTGCCCTTTTTCAGCATTGGGAAAGGGTTGCGCCTCAAAGGGTTAATAGTGAATGATTCAGTTTTACACAAACAAAGGTACTGTTTCAGAAAACAATGCAAAGAACTTGTACGACACTCGGTGCTCTACATTGAGTGGGTATACCATCGAGCAGCAGCAAAATCTGAATACTGCATTTTCAGCAATTTTATAAGAAATGAATACTCCCTTCTAATACATTTTAGAAGATTTAGATTTCATAAATGTCTACAAAATTAACATCTCATTACAAAATACTTCACAGTTTATTTCTCAACAATGAAGAAATATTCTGAAAAAACTCATCCCAGACAGCACAGCAAACTTGCATCAAAATTGCAGCAAGCTTGATTTATCAAGTCAATAAACTTGAATTAAGCTTGAAAATTTCAAGCGTGTAAGCTTAATGCAAGCTTGAATCAAGTGTTCTAGTTTACACTTGTCCAGCTTGCATTAAGCTTGACATAGCAAGCTTAATTTCAAGCTTAAAATTTTTTTTTCTATCTGCACGGGGCGCCCGTCGGCGAACGCACCCCACATACTTTATTTTCCCCCTCTATGCTGAAATTTTAAGTTATTTTAATCTGTTTCCATCAAACGTCCGCGGCTGGGTTCGATCTCGGTAACTATGGGCTAGGAGGCCAGCGTGCTAACCGTTCCGCCAATAAGCATCGCGCTGCTATGACAAAAGTTTGAAGTGACTGTTGTCACGCCGTTTTCTGGCCAGATCGATCAGTATGGGCGATGCCGATATGTTTCTTTTATTTTTCCATGGGATGAATGAAAATTTAAATAATGTTATGTGTGATTTATAGACTCTACTAATAGGGAAATAAGCATAATATAAACTTAAAAGCACGACACGTTTTAAAACTTTGAATATCGCAACACTCATGTTGAGCAATACTGCTGGCCAAAATCGATACAAACGACTGATTTTGAAATCAATTTCGTTGTATAATTGTATTTTATTTTGAAGAATTTCCATATTTGGAAATATAGAATCTTTTTTTTTTAATTCTATGGTCAAGTACATTTATGACTGATTAATTATTTTGTGGCTGCCGGATTGCGTCTCATTCTACCACCCATAAAGTGAAGTATATGAACTAACTAAATTGTGTTTATTATATTAAAATTTATTTTTAGGGCTATTTAATTAGTTAATTTAATTACTAATTTTAAGTAGATGTAAATAAAACTAAAACTCCCCTCGTGTTACACTTCAGAGGGGCTTATCCCATTTATTCCTTCCCCTTGCGTGATCTAATGTCCAGGTTTTGTGCGATAATAAAATAAAACACAACTTTTACGAACTTTTCTGTATTTAATATGAGCAAATTTGAGAAACGCTAGAGAATTAATGTCCATTCTCTTTCACAGATGGCGCAATCAACGCACGCTTTCGAAAGTTAAAATCAAGCTGTAATCCAGCTTGACAGTTCAACTTGACTTCTGCAAGCTTGCTGCAAGCTTAAAATGAATTGAACTGTCAAGCTTGTATTAATACGTCAAATTCAAAGAAATGTCAAGCTTGATTTAAGCTTATGTGTTGTCTGGGATACATCAAAAAGAATCAAATTTCACGTTACTGAAATTTCCGAAAATGCCCATTACATTGGTATTTAACTGCACACTTACCTTACAGACAGTGGACGCCGATAAGGCACTTCCTAGTAGAGTCTGGCATCGTACCATCTGATTAACGTTGGTCAACAGTACCAGTGCGATGAGAAGGAAAAATTTCATCGTTTGTGACGCAATCATGGCTGCCTGTGAGTCAGTCTTTTATGAGAAAGGTAACTATCTATATAAATAAAATTAGACTTTTGCCTGTACATTTCTTGGAATTAAAAAATTTTGTGATTTCTATCCGTTTCAAGCACCTGGGAGTCCGGTGCGACCCTAAAAAAAAGTTTGTCTGTCTGTCATTCTGTCCTTCTGTCATTCTGTCCGTGACGCTTTTTTTTGTTCAAGCATCACGTAAAAACGACTGAAGCGAATGATATGAAATGTGGTGTCATGATAGGTGGTCACTCAACTTAAAACATAGGCGTCGAATTTTTAAAAAATCTTGATTGGATTTTGAAATTTTGCGAAAATCCTTTCAAACTGCGTAAATTTGTGTTCAAGCATCACGTAAAAACGACTGAAGCGATTGAAATGAAATTTGGTGTAATGATAGGTGCTCACTCAACTTTAAACATAGGCGTCAAATTTAAAAAAAAATCTTCATTAGATTTTGAGATTTTGCGAAAATCATTTCAAACTGCGTAAATTTGTGTTCGCACATCACGTAATAACTGCTAAGTGAAAAAATGATATTTGGTGAAATGATAGGTGGTCACTTTAAACTATAAACTATATTACCTTAAACTATAAGCATCTAATTAAAAAAAAATCGATCAGATTTCCAGATTTTGCAAAAATCGTTTAAAACTCAGTGAATCTTTGTTCACGTCTTAACGTAATAACGACTAAAGCGAACGATATGAAATTGGGTCACATGATAGATGGTTGCTCAACATAAATTATAGGTGTCCAATTTTTAAACATTTTTATTAGATTTTGAGATTTTGTGAAAATTCTCTCAAAATATGTTTATATTTCTTCAAACATCACGTAATATCGGCTAATACGAATGATACGAAATTTAGTGATATGATAGATAGTTGCTAATCTTAATTTATAGGCGTTGAATTTTTAAAATATTTTGATTACTTTGAGATTTTGTGAAAATCGTTTTAAAATGCTGAAATTTTGTTCCAGCATCACGAAATAACGACTGCAGGGAATGAAACGAAATTTGGCGACATGATAGGTTGTCACTCAACTTAAATTCTAGGCTTCCAATTTTTCAAAAATATTGATTAGATTTTGAGATTTTGTGAAAATTATTTTATTTTTTGTTTTTTTTCCAATGCAGCAGGCGAGCTTGAACACAATTCTATCGCCAGGTGGATACAGAGCACAAATTACGCAGGAAAAGCACAAAGAAAGCACACAAACAGACGAAATATCTAGACAGTGAAGGCAGAAAATATATAGAAAATCAAGGCAGCAAACGAAGTAAAAGTTCTCTTGCTTCCCAGTAGCGGGAGTAAATACTCTCTTCCTTTAATGCGGGACAGAGGAGGAGGTGATCCGCAGTCATCACCCGATTGCTGCTGCAAAGGGGGCAGGCAGGGCTACTCACAATCTTGAGCCGGTGCAGATGGGCACAGAGACAGTCGTGCCTTGTTGTCAGTCGGAAGGCTGCGACGGCTCTGTATCTAGGGTAAGTTGGGATGTTACGGATGGCCATATTCCAGGATTTCTCCTTTGTTCTTTCCTCCAGTTTAGATAAGTAGAAGTTTTTTAGGGCGAGATTAATCTTTGAGGACACTGATTTGTAGCAGACATCTCCTAAAGGAGTCTGTAAGATGGTGCACCCTTTTTTGGCCAACTTGTCTGCAGCTTCGTTTCCAGGTATACCGCAGTGCGATGGTATCCACTGAACCACTATTTTGCCTTTTTCATGGAGGCTCCAGAAAAGGGATCTGCACTGCTGAATAGAGGCAGAATCAGGAGCATGGTAACATTTAGCAATGGCAAGAATCGCGGCCTGCTAATCAGAAAAGATGACAGCCCGATCAAAAGGAAACGGCTGGGCGTTTAAATGATGTAGTGTGGTTTCAATTGCTGTAACTTCCCCATCAAATGCTGTTTTTGCAGTTCCCAGGGACAAATAGTGAGAGAAATAATCTGAATGAATACCGGCTCCCACATCACCGTAGTTATCTAATTTTGAGCCGTCTGTGTATACATGTATCCATTTATCTGGAGGAAAACGGACGTGGATTGTCTCCAATCCTGCACCCAACAAAATATCTGTGCAGTCCCATGTCTTTGAAACAGGTTGTAACAGGTCTAGGTAATACGGAATTTCCCTGACTTCCAATGGGTTAACAGGGGGCATCATGGGCTCAGCATGAGCCGGGAAGTCGAAATTAGTCAATTGAAAATTATTTCAATATGCGTAAATATTCGTTCGCGCATCACATAATTACGACAAAAGCGAATGAAATGATATTACTTAGTTACTCTCTAACCTGTAATATTTTAACAATACATAAAAATTATAACTTCGCGTGCTTTACTTTGGCAACATACTACATCCATTCTGTGTACACCTACAATGCTGACGAAAGTTCTTGCTTTTTGGAAATTGCATTCAGTACTAACCCTTCAAGGACGGGTACTTCAGCTAGTATAGCTATATAACTTTTATGAAAAAGGTACCGTGGCACCGAAAGGCACCGAATATAACCGTGGAAAATAATGAGATAAGATAAATACACTCTATAACAAAAAAATCGACGCACCAAGAAACAATCATCCGATTGCTTTGAAATTTCGTATGCATGAATGTTTTGAACAGATAGGCAAATGATTCAAATTTGGTGTCAAATGAATGAATAGTTTGATCTCTAGCGCATCGGAACTGCGCATCCAGCAGACGTATATAAGGAGCAGTTCTTCAACGGTTGTTAAAACTTTCGGTTTGATGGCGATTCAGATGATCTTTCAACAACTTAAAAAATGCCTCGCTCCAGGATTCGTGCTCATTACGAGCAACTTACGAGTTTGACAGAGGTCGTATCATTGGATTGAAAGAGGCCGGGTGGACTAATCGGAGAATCGCTCGTCATTTGAGTCGAAGCGATGCGACGATTCGAAGATGCTGGCAAGGATGGGTGGAAAATGGCAGAGTGCAGCGTCAGGATGGTAGCGGTCGACCTAGGGGTACACCAGATCGTGAGGACAGAGTGATGGTCCGATCAGCTGTCACAGCGCCTTCTTCATCTCTATCAACATTGTCTTTCCATCAGACGTTCAACCCAAACACCAGTGTCCATCATGACCATTCACAGACGGTTGAGAGAGCGAAATCTACGCTCGCGCCGACCGTTACGCCACCTGCCACTCACACCTGCACACTGCCGAGCCAGAATACAGTGGTGCAGGGCTCGATCAGGTTGGAATGATGCCGACTGGGGACCTATAGTCTTTAGCGACGAATCCCGCTTCCAACTGTGTCGTAACGATCATCGAAGACGTGTTTGGAGACGCACAGGGCAGAGGGGATCCTGTTTTAAAAATTGCAAGCCACACCGGCCCTCAACAAGGCATTATGATCTGGGGTGCCATTTTCTTTGACAGCCGGACCCCTTTGGTCGTCATTAGAGGTACAATTACTGCACAGCGGTACGTGAACGACATCCTAAAACCTGTTTTGCTACCGTTCCTTTTGCAGTGCCCTGGGCTGGTTTTTCAGCAGGACAATGCCAGACCACATACGGCTCGTGTTGCTCTAAACTGTCTGCAAGCTTGTCAAACTCTTCCTTGGCCTGCCAGATCGCCAGATCTCTCTCCCATCGAGCATGTCTGGGATATGATGGGAAGGCGATTGCATTTGGCACGGACTATTGATGACTTCGTTCGACAATTGGAGCGAATTTGGTAGGAAATACCGCAGGGGACCATCCGGGAGCTTTATCGGTCTATGCCACGCCGTGTGGCAACTTGTATCCAGGCTAGCGGCGGGTCAACACCTTATTGAACTTGTTACTGTACCTCTGAAATAAATTATTCAATTGTTCTGAAATTTTAATCATCTACTATTCTGTACATTGTCTTCCTATCCACCAATTTTAGTCTTAATTGGACACCTCCTTCTTGGTGCGTCGATTTATTTGTTATAGAGTATACCAGCTGAAGTACCCGTCTTCGAAGGGTTAGTGAATGCAAATTTCCAAAAAAGCAAGATCTTTCGTCAGCATTGTATGAGTGACAGAATTGATGTAGTATGTTGCCAAAGTAAAGAAAGCGAAGTTATAATTTTTATGTATGGTTAAAATATTACAGGTTAGAGAGTAACTAAGTAATATCATTTCATTCGCATTAGTCGTAATTATGTGATGCGCGAACGAATATTTAAGCATATTGAAATAATTTTCGCAAAATCTAAAAATTTAATCAACATTTTTGAAAAAATGGAAGCCTAGAATTTAAGTTGAGTGACAACCTATCATGTCACCCAAATTCGTTTCACTCCCTGCAGTCTTTATTTCGTGATGCTGGAACAAATTTTCAGCATTTTAAAACGATTTTCGCAAAATCTCAAAATGTAATCAAAATATTTTAAAAATTCAATGCCTATAAATTAAGATTAGCAACTACCTATCATATCACTAAATTTCGTATCATTCGTATTAGTCGTTATTACGTGATGTTTGAAGAAATATAAACGCATTTTGAGAGAATTTTCACAAAATCTCAAAATCTAATAAAAATGTTTAAAAAATTGGACTCCTATAGTTTATGTTGAACAACCATCCATCGTGTGACCAAATTTCATATCATTCGCTTTAGTCGTTATTACGTAATGCGGGAACAAAGATTCACTCAGTTTTAAACGATTTTCACAAAATCTCGAAATCTGATCGATTTTTTTTAATTAGATGCTTAAAGTTTAAGGTGAGTGACCACCTATCATTTCACCAAATATCATTTTTTCACCTTTGCAGTTTTACGCTATGTGCGAACACAAATTTACGCAGTTTTAAAGGATTTTCGCAAAATCTCAAAATCCAATCAAGATTTTTTAAAAATTGGACGCCTATGTTTTAAGTTGAGTGACCACCTATCATGACACCCAATTTCATATCATTCGCTTCAGTCGTTTTTGCGTGATGCTTGAGCACAAATTTACGCAGTTTGAAACGATTTTCGCAAAATCGGAAAATCCAATCAAGATTTTTTAAAAATTCGACGCCTATGTTTTAAGTTGAGTGACCACCTATCATGACACCCAATTTCATATCATTCGCTTCAGTCGTTTTTACGTGATGCTTAAACAAAAAAAAGCGTCACGGACAGAATGACAGAATTACAGAACGACAGAATGGCAGACAGACAAACTTTTTTTTGAGGGTCGCATCGGAATCCCGGGAGCTTGAAACGGATAGAAATCGCAAAATTTTTGAATTCCAAGAAATGTACAGACAAAAGTCTAATTTTATTTATATAGATAATAGATCATGAAGCGTGCGAGTGCAATCGTTTTAATAGAACATTTCTTGTTTGCGGTTAAAATAATGTGTGGGTTGATAGCTCGACTCGCATTGATGAATAGAAGGAAATGAAGAAATTATGCCGGGAAAGCGGAAATAATCGTATATTACAATGAATTAACAGTTCAATGGTATTCCTTTACAAGAACGAATTGAAACAATATTGATACATTTTCGTGGCAGGTTATAGAATCAGCAGGAAGACATTTATTAAATAGGAATATCAATTCATTTTTTTCCCTCTCTTTGTTGCTGTTTCCACGTTTAGAACCACAGCGTGGCTCAAAAAACAAGTAATGCCGTTTTTGTTTAATGCTTGCACCAGCTATTACTACGAAAGTTTTCGAAAACAAAAGCTTTTTGTTATACTCTGCCAAGACTAAAGATGCACGAGAGATAGCAACTTTTTTACAAACTATAGATAAAAAGTTTAATTTGCATATGAAGACGTGGCGACGAACTCCTAAAAATAGTTTCTTTAGACTGTACTTTCAACCAAAAATTTTTATGGAAGTATCCTTTAAATTTGGAAACAAACGTTTTAAAGCAAATGATTTTGAGACTAAGCTGAGAGGTGGTGATGGTGACGTGCCAACCTATGTCTCCTCGACGACTATTCCCGATGATTTATGGAGGAGCATGAAAGATAAACGTTAATGAAGACAAACCGAAATCATGTACACTTTGCAATTTTGTAAATTTTAAAAGGGCCTCTTTCTTTCCTGAAAAATGTTCTATAGGGGAAGGCGGCCCAAAATGATCCTAGTGGGCAAAGCGATCCACGTATGTTTTCTTAGATACATAGCGCTATCTACCAGGTAACACATAAAGTAATTCTGCCAAGTCAAGAACAAACAATGGCGATATTTAAGAGATCGGTATAGTACGTATCTGATTAAAATTCTTCAAAAAATTGCTTTATCATATCAATTATAAGAGAAGCACTAACTTCCCTATTTATTTAGAAATTCAGACTTTAATGTACAGAAATATGACTTGGTTTACTGAATGGAGTATGTTTTTAGCTGTGAATTACACTTGTTTAGTTTATTATGCTGCTCGGCGGGTTACAGTAATATGACCTAAAGTGGGCAGCCATCGCCCAGTAAAATTATCATCGACTGAAGAAACACCAGCACCGGATCTTAGTCATCATGGCAGTAAACCATTCTAAACTAACTGCTTTTATATTGTACTAGCTGCGTGCCCGTTCTTCGCACGGTAGGAAACGAAAATTTTCCTTACATGTGTAATTCGAAATTATTCGTGATGTGGAATTAAAAAAAAAAAAAAAATCTGGAGTGACTCCACTCGACTTTCCGAACACTTACGATTAAGATCATTACCAAGCACTTAAATAAATTTTAATCGATGAATAATTCAAACATATATACCAAATTGAAACTCAATCGAATGCACCGTTTAAACGCTTGCGCACTTTCAAGAATTTCTCCCCATATGCCATTATGCCATAACATAAAAGAAAGTTTTGTCGCAGCCCTTTAGGAGAACTATAAGTCCTATACACACCAAAATCAATACCGGTCTTAGGATGGTGGTTTATAACATGTATACCGAATTTGAGCTCAATCGAATGTATCGTTTAAACGCTAGCGCACTTTCAAGAAATTCCCCCCATAGGCCATAATGTAAAAGAAATCTTTGTCGTAGCCCTGTAGAAAAACTATAAGTCCCATATACACCAAAATCAATACCGGTCTTGCAACGGTGGTTTATAACATATATACCCAATTTGAGCTCAATCGAATCTACCGTTTAAACGCTAGCGCACTTTCAAGAAATTCCCCCCCATAGGCCATAATGTAAAAGAAATCTTTGTCGTAGCCCTGTAGAAAAACTATAAGTCCTATACACACCAAAATCAATACCGGTCTTGCGACGGTGGTTTATGACATATATATCCAATTTGAGCTCAATTGAATGCTCCGTTCAGGAGCTATCGTGTTCACTCACATACACACAAACACACACACACACACACACACACACACACACACACACACACACACACACACACACACACACACACATACATACATACATCTCGTAAAAATAGCATAAATGGATTCAGAAGCCCTCAAAACGTGTAAAAACACCAAAATCTCGAAGTCGAATTTTTTCATGATTACAATACTTTCCTTACATGGTACATGTTCGGAAAGTAAAAAAGAGCAAAATTATTTGACTCTTAATGTAAAGTTTGTGTCATGAGTACTAACCTGATCATTGCAGTATAATGACTCAAAAAACTACGTCAGTGCCATTCACTATCAAAAAAGTGGAAAGCTTAATGGTTTGTAGAAAACTCCTGGCTTTCAAAATGTCTTATTTCTACATCATACTGTTTTTTAGGCTCAAGTTGTAGCATTAAATACCTAAGACACTACATGAAATGGAGCACCATTAATTTCTTTCCGAACATGTACCATATAAGGAAAGTATTGTAATCATGAAAAAATTCGACTTCGAGATTTTGGTGTATTTACACGTTTTGAGGTCTTCTGAATTCATTTATGCTATTTTCAAGAGATGTTTTTAAAATAGCTGCGCACCCGCTCTTCATACGGGAAGAAGCGAATATTTTACTACTAAAATCATATCTGCATGTGACAAAACAGAATTTCATTTTTAAAAAAGTTCAAGTAATCTCTACTGTTGAAATTACTGCGGGATATATTAACGCTAATTAGAATTACTTTTCGTTTAGTTGGTTGTAAGACAACCGTTGAAAAAGGATAAACACTTTTAATTTCATGAAATATTTATTAACGTGGTACATTGCGATTTATTCATATTATCTTTACAAATCTAATAATACTACCTATTACGTGCATTAATACTATCTATACTAGCTTCTCCCTCTTCAAGGCTCCCTTAGCTTAGATTATTTGGCCTCAATGGGATCTTTTGATTCTCTGGCGATTCTTTGCAATTTACGCATTAGCATAAATAATAATCATTTCACATAATGGTTGCCATTAAGGAAACTCTCCATATATATTTAATTTATACATAGTTTTATAAGATTGGCGTATTTAGCGCCGCAAACCATTTCATCTTACTGTGGGGAGAAAATATCCAAGGGATGCCATTTTAAATATCCATGTATCTAATATAGCGATATCTTTTATATCCTCCATAGTCCTGTCTCCTGAAAAACATCAAACTGTGTAATCTCGAGGAGCTACTTATTCCCATTTTAATTGTGACAGGGCGTTAGAGTTGCAGAGTTTACAAATTTCACGCATTTTTTTTTAATTTATGACGTCACTGTTTGACTGCCGTAAAGGATACCCCGGTAGATTGAGGGAGTTAATTTCGATATTTCGCATAATTGTTTTCAAACGGTATCATTAAAACTTTGCGTGGACCTTTATGGAGGAACGTAATTCAACGTTAAAATAAAACTATACTCTCAACCTGCATGCGTATGTTAGGCAACGCCTGCGCTAAATTAAATGCCAAAAATAAAAATAGAAAATAGAAAAATTTTAATATATCGCACTTTGAAACGAACTTTGTAACTTTTAAAATGAACATTTTCAGCGTTGTGAAAACATTTCAATTTTTAAATAAGCACCGGATGAAAATACCACTTCTAATAATAATAATCGTGAATTTCTTAGTTTATTTCTACAGTAAATTTTAATCAAAATATCGTCTCCCTGTGTTGAAAATAGAGCTGGAATAAATGAGTTAAAATTATGGCGTAAACTTTACGTATCTTAAAGCATTTGACGTCATAGATCCTCACTTGCGAATTGAAATTCTGATATCCCATTTAAAAACTCGATTGGTTGAAAAAACCCTTTTTTCTAATCCTTTCTGTGGCAACAACCGAACATAAATTCTCGTGCCGTGATCGCAATGTAATGAATGGCGTAAGATCGCGTTGATGCTATTAAATTCTAAACATTAGGCTGCATTAAAATTCGTAAAAAATCATCTAATTTACATAATTTTTTCGTTTTTATTTTAAAAGAGGGAGAAAATAATGTTTCACGATTTGTCAAAATATCTAAAAGTTATGACGGATAGAATTCAAGATGCGACAGTTTTAAAATTATTTTACGAAAAAAAATCGCGAAGCAGATGTTTAGTAAAAAAATTCCTAAAAATCGGTAAATCATGTTACGTATTCAGAACAAACTGTTTTTAAAAGAAAATTTTCTCCTCTATCCGATGATACAAATGCCGTTTTGCTGCGAGCGTAATTTCCGCCGTCATTACGAATTAGGTGAGAAAAAATGCCAAAAATCGCATAAAACATAAAAAAAAAAATCTTGGTCGAATTTTGAAAAAATCGCTTCGAGGTGCACAACTACATATTTACATCTTCCCGAGTACCAAATTTGGTGTTTCTAGGTGTAGCCGTTTGTCCGTAACGCTGCCGACAGACACACACACACACACACACACACAGACACCTTCTTTTATAATAAGTAGAGATAGAGATAACACTGATGCATTTTACCAATTGTAATCCAAAAATTGTGCTGTAAAAAAAAATAAAATGAGGGAAACCCCTGCTTGCTGGACTTGAGCCTGGAGCTAGGGTTCAGCAAGACAGTAGGACACTTCAGGAACTAAAACAGGCTTTAAGCCAAATAGGTAGGCCGTTCCTGAAGGTAGTATCCTATAGTATCCTATCATCATGGCACTTCTTCAGACGTTCTCAAATGTAAGACGTTGATTTCTGCGTTTATTGTAGGCCATAAGTTTTTAATTATAATTTTGAAATGTTCCATTGTAATGTTTGTGAAACTTTTATTTTAAAATTTTCATAAAAAATTATGCATACTATATGATTGTAAAACTTATTTTGTTGCAATATGTATAGTCATAATTACTTTTACATATTTTATTTGTATTGTAAATTTTCTGATTTTTGTTCAGTTATATTGGATGTACTTTTTTCCATTCGTTTACATTCTAAATTATGTTTGGCCTATGAACGTTTCTTTCATTCGTAATTTTAACCCATTTATGCCTAGCGTCCCTTTTTTGGTACGGCATTTTCGCTATCATTCGAAAACGTTATTTATTTTTCCTAGCCTTTATTCGCGAGTATTGAACCTCAATTCCAGAAAATATTTTAATATACCCAAGTAGGATGTTGACATTTCAATTTTTATACATAATGATTTCAAATGAAATCATCCCTTGTTCAAAAAGTTGACATCAGAAATTTATCAATTACTGCTGGTGTTAGCAAAAATCGAAGAAAGTCGCAAAAATATCCAGGCACGAATGGGTTAAGAAAAGATCGAATAGTTACTCGAAAACTGAGCTAAGAATCATCGCTTTTAATTACATATTTTTGCGTTTAATTCCGTGTACAAGCAGCAGGTAGTTTTCCGACTTTGATTTTGTGAATAATTAATGTATTCTCCTGCAAAATTTGTATATTTGTTCAATACTTGTTTCTCCAATTTTCACGTGCGATATTACAGTAGAAGGAAAATATATGAATTAATCTTAAAAAATGGGCCAGAAAAATCCCAAGTACTTTCGTCTCTCTGCACATAAACTCGCCTTATAAAGGGTTAACAGAACAACAAAGCTAGATAAAGCTAGATGAGCTAATTATACAGGGAAAATGTGCAATAAGATGTGGTTATTATTATTTTTTTTAAATATAGAAAGCAAAAATAATGCTTTTCTGCAGTTATTAAGCATAACACCGGTAGTTTAAAACACTCAAACAGTTATTGAAGCCTTTTCTGCATATCCACAATTATTCCTTGCTTTTTCCTTACCATAGATCTGAAAATAACATTCCTAAAAAAGAAAAATAATGTTTATGTAGTCACTTCTATTGGAGCTATTGCGGGATAAATTAACGTAGGATTAGTTATCGTTTAGTTGTATGGAGAGTTTAGATTCACCCTGTATACTATGCAATAAAACCGGAGAGTAAGCAGTTTGTAACTGCATGGCTATGTTCGTATGTGAGCAACTTCTAAACAAGTTTTTTCACTATTTCCTGGCGATCCGGACATTCTAAAGAAGGTGAAAGGACTCAAAAAGTGGGCAAAGTTCAGAGATGTTGTTCCGCTTACTTAAATTTCTAAATTTGACTTATTTTAGAATGTATTCAATAAAAAACTGAGCATCACACACACAGTACAAAGCGGATAGCAGGAGTTTAAAATAGCATTAACAGCTCAATACGGGTAACATGCCCTTTTTGTGGTTGGTTATTATAATAATTCTACTCCATACTGAGGGGGTAAAACTATTATGCATGATAAATGTAAAACATGTTATGGAAAATGATATTATAAGAATACTAGCTGTGTGCCCGTCCTTCATGCTGGAGGGATATTTTTCTAACACACGTGATTAAAATTTATTCAATTAGAGCAAAACTATCGAATCATTTCGCTAGTAACCGGGCATTACGATGGTCAAATTAAAAAAAAAAACTTTGTGGAAATTTGTAACAGTTTGTTTATCTAACGTTTAGTGTTCTACGCACAACAGACGAAATTATTTCAGTATTAACTCGACAACCATTTCCCTATATTTGTTACCCAAAACTCTGTGATTAAGTGTCATTAAGGAACGAAAACAATTTCATTGATTGCCAGATAACAGCCAACAGAAGGAAAATAAAACATCAAATTTTCAGCATTTGATATCCTGCAGACGATATTTTGGTGTTCTTTATTGAAATTCTGAGGAAATTAGTATTTTTGAAGTTTTTTTTTCACCAAAAAAACTTTTATTTGAAATTTAAAAGTAAAATATTTTTTACCGTGGGTTAATATTGAACGATAAGCATCATCTATGAAACTATAGCTCTTGAAATGGTTCCTATTTTGCCGATAATAACCTACCCCGATCGCTACCCCTGAAAGGGGTCAAACGCATATGCTCCTCTGAATAATTAGGATTTACCAACGTTTCTTTAATGGGATTCGTAGAATGTTACCACACACGTGAAGGAAATAAATTGCAAAATAGAATAGAAACAAAAATCCTAATGGGTCTAAGAGCTCCAAGAGCATACATTCTCAGCAAATTGGAATTCGTAATCCAATAAGATTTGGCAAACATGACAGAAGGTAATAATTTCCCACTGTATTTTGCTTACTATCGGAGTTTGTTACTCCTTACCTAGCTTCAATATATCAATTTCCGAATACACTGTGATTCCGATTTGCTGCGAATAATCGCCCTGTTCCCGCGGAAAATGGGATTAAATCTTGTTCGTTTCCACGAGATTTTTAAAGCTAACATAAATCATGAAGTTACGAAATTATTTTGCGCGTGATGTAATTTTTACCTGAGAGATGACTGAGTTAAATTGGATTGGAAAGCGAATCACTACACTACATTCTTGAAAGATGTTTCAAACTAACATTTTTTGCCAATTGCATACTTTTTACATCAAAGCCTTTTAACGACTTAATCGGGTTTATATGTGTTAATGCATCTTTAGACTCGTAACATCAAAATGATGTCAATTTCACTTGCAATATCTAACTTGAATTGTTGAAAGGAAAAAAAAAAAAGAAATATAAATCATTGCAAACGCATCAATTATAAAACACTTTCCAACACAATGTTTCTGAGCCAAATTTGGCAATGTATTTAGCTCAAATCTTGCGAGATTTTCGAGATAAGATAATGTTGTATTATCACTCTAGATGCAATTTTATCAGACTCTGTAAAAGACCTTTAAAATTTTTTTCCATCGTTTAACTGAAGAATATAAGAATTTTATACTCATTGTCTCGTGCTAAAAATGTATTAGTGTCTCAAATGCCACAAATTGTAATGTATTCGAATTATTTTGAGTGTTTCTGTAGAAGAACTATTAATAATACAGACACTATTTTCAATGGAGAGTCTTATTTTGAGAGCCTTAATAATATGTATGGCAATTTTGTTTTCTTTCAAAACTACCGAATATACCGAATACCGAATACCGAAATACCGAATTTCTTTCAAAACTACCGAATATTATATTCGTTCTTCCTCTCTAAATTACGTTTTCAAGAATGACTGCTCATAGAGTGCAATGTATTGGATTCATTTTTCTCCTGTAAAAGAACTGTAAATGCTACTTACACCGTTTTCAATAAGGTACATGGTTCTACACTTAGAAAAACATAAATTTCTCGCAAATCGATGTATATTTACGGCAGTTAGAACACAGAATGGGTGGAAAACAGAACGGACAAACAAACCGAAATAAAAAATTCCTCTTAAACTCTTAAACTTGTTGGTATGTTAAAAATATAAACGGTAAAAAAAAACAAAAAAAAACAAAAAAACATCATAACGGTGAGCGAACACGGAGAGCGAGAAATTTATTCTTTTAAGGGTTAGCAGTCAAAAATTAATTTTTTACATGAGCTAAAAAATCAAAGTTTGCAATTTTGTTCATGTAAATCCATTAATGCGTTAGAACCCCTTTTGGGTTTCAGCACATTAACGGATTTTCGTCGACGCAACCTAACTCCCACTCCTAGGCAGATAGCCCTTACCCATGCCTTAGCAAAACAGAATACACTAACCAGGTTAATTACAGCGCGAGTAACAAATTTTCAAAATTCCCAAAGAAATCGTCATCGCTTTATCACACTAGATATTGTTCGAGCTACCATCAAATAATGAAAATATCTCCATGTTCAATTCATTTTTCAAAGCATTTTTTTTTTTTTGCATCATATTTGGCAATTTGTCGCAAAAGTTGCCAAAATTGGCGACTTTTGAGGCAGGCACACGTTCGCCGTCAGATTATTAGCTAACTAAATTGTAGAATAGTATTATATGCTATAAATGAATGACTGTCTCTAAATTGCCATTGACCGTATTGTATTGGAATTATTTTGAGTGCTCCTGTAGAGAACTATTAACGATACAGACATTATTTTGGATGGAAAGCTTCATCTTGTAATACTTAGTAACAACCAGTTTTGTTTCATTTCAAATAGCAGAATATCTCTAAAACTAGAAGCCCGTTGTGGAGGCAATTAAAACGGGAGCTAAAAGAAACATTTGACGAAAGCATGTCTACACTCAATATACGTCCTCCTAAAATAAATAGTTTCATATTCAATTTTTATTATACTCCCAAATCGAATTTCATGCTCTTCTGGAAACGTGCGGAAAGTTTTCGCATTCGAGCGATTTCACTTCGCTGGAACATCCAGAGCACGAAGTTAAATCTTTAGGAGGGGAGACTTCCCTCAGAAATTGGGATAATTCCATTGTTGCGTGTAGATGGCGCAATACCTCACTCGGTAACTGCTGGTGTTGCCATTGAAGAGAAGACAATATTTAAAACGTGCTAATTTATAATAAGGATCACACTCAAACAAACAGTATTTACATTTATTTCATGTGTCGATAAATTTTAAACAGTTTCAAATTGCCGCTATACTCAACCTCATATTAAAAATTTAAATTCATGTTACATAAAAAACTCAGTTATGAATTCAAAGTTATTTTCTAATGTAAATATACACCGTTGCAGACGAAAGTACACCGGTGCAGTAAGAAATAAATTAAATTTAGTGCTGGCGTTCATAATCTCGTTCACATGCGAGACTGCAAAATTAAAAACATAAAACTCTTTAGCAGTCAGTCAGAGAAATGTTTTATTCCTTTACCTCTAGGATCGCTGGGCATTACCAATTTTCCAATGTTCCAATTATTGAAATTTAGTTTGGGTACTAAAGAGCAGCTGCGGGGAGCGTCCACTCCCATAATATATTTTCGTAATCCCGAGGAAATCAATTTATTTGTGAAAAACAATTAAACTCATAAATCTGGAAAAATCATGATAATTGTAACTTCAATATGATGTAATTTTCACTTGCAATAGCTAATTTTGGCATACAAATGACTAATATTTTTTACTCTCGGAAATAAAATGGAGCTGAAAATAGCGAAAGATCGCTTAAAAATTAGGGAACAGGTGGATTTTGAGATTTTTGAGATAAAGTAGCGCAGACTGTTCTCTATATTTTTTATACATATTTACGAAAATTTTTACGCGTATCGTACAAACAGTGTAGATGTTGTTAGGCATTTTAGTGCTTAATTTCGTAATCTTTTTGCAGTAACGGCGGAAATGAGTTTTATCTTGGAGACAGGAGTCAGCGTAACTATATAGTAATTCATAGAAGCAATGCATTGGGGATATTTCGAGTGCTCCTGAAGAAAAACTATAAATGCTACGTAGGCCATTTCCAATAGGGTACATGGCGCAATAGATAAGAATAACATATATAAATTTCATCAAAATCGATGCATATTTACGGGAGTCAGAGCTCGGACGGACGGACAGACAGACAAACCGAAATCATAAACACTTTTCAACCTTGTATAATAATCTCACGTTGTTCCCAGATCTACTTTTATTGGATATCGTGGAAGTTTATTACACTGCTTAAAACAATTAAAGGATATTGTAAGTTTTATATAAAATAAAGATATAAGCGAATTTTTTTTTTTTTTTTTTTTTTTTTTGCCGAAAATGGAAGAAGCGAAGCCCCCTTTAAAGTATCTAATAAAAAAAAAATTGATCAGATTTCGAGATTTTGCGAAAATCGTTTAAAACAGAGTGAATCTTTGTTCCCGCATTACGTAATAACGGCTAAAGCGAATGATATGAAATTTGGTCACATGATAGATGGTTGCTATAGGTGTCCAATTTTTTAAACATTTTTATTAGACGTTGAGATTTTGTGAAAATTCTCTCCAAATACGTTTATATTTCTTCAAGCATCACGTAATAATGACTAATACGAAAGATACGAAATTTGGTCATATGATAGGTAGTTGCTAATCTTAATTTATAGGCGTTGAATTTTTAATTAATTTTGATTACATTTTGAGATTTTGTGAAAATCGTTTTAAAATGCTGAAATTTTGTTTCAGCATCACGAAATAAAGACTGCAGGGAATGAAACGAAATTTGGTGACATGATAGGTTGTCTCACTTAAATTCTAGGCTGATTGATTAGATTTTGATGAAAATATTGATTAGATTTTGAGATTTTGCGAAATTTATTTCCATATGCGTAAATATTCGTTCGTGCATCACATAATTACGACTAAAACGAATGAAATGATATTACTTAGTTACTCTCTTACCTGTAATATTTGAACAATACATAAAAATTATAACTTCGCTTTCTTTACTTTGGCAACATACTACATCCATTCTGTGTACTCCTACAATCCTAACGAAAGTTCTTGATTTTTGGAAATTTGCATTCAGTACTAATCCGTCAACGACGGGTACATCAGCTAGTATATATATATAAACCTTCTGTGTGAAAAATTAATTTAACTGATGGTGAAAACCGCATCAAAATCTGTCGCGTGGTTTAGGAGGAGTTAGCAGATACCTTAGACAGACGCGGAAAGCGACTTTGTTTTATACTATGTATAGAAGATTAGCCGGAAAATAGATAAAACCATATTTGTTTTAAAACAATTTGATGTGGAATTTTAATTTGGTTATAAAAAATTAAAAGCATAATGCGTATATTATCAAATTTCGGCTCATCCAGTATTTGAATTCTAGTTTGAACTTCAGCAACATCTGGAAAATAATATTTATTTAATTCTGGAAATTTATATTCATATTTATTTAAGAATACCATTTAATGAATCTAATTTAATTTGGTTTTAAGAATTACCATTAGAGCCTAAATAACAGATATTTTATTTGCATATAAAAGAGCTGTGAAAACTAATTACGCTATTCTCTCGACGGAGAACATTTAAAAATAAATTAATTTTGTTCTGTTTGAAACAGATGAACGCCCGCAAAATACACTTAAAAAATGACTGTCCATAGAGCGTAACGTGTTGAACACTACACCATTTTCAATATAGTGCATATTATCAAAAGTAAAAATACGGACGTTTATTTACGCATTGAAAAAAAAAAGTTTTAATGTAAATAATTTAAGTGCATACGTCTAGTGTCTATTTCGAAATCCACTTGAATACTATGAGCGAGTACTTTTTGAGATTTCGAATGCTATATGCTCAGCGTTAGAGCAAACGTGTTTTTTTTTTTTTTTTTTTTTTTTTAGTCGGTTTGCTCGAATGAATTTAATAATCAAATGATACCAATATCTTCCTTCATTGGTGCCCACCCATACTGCATACACACCAGTAATTCAACACAAAAAGGTATACATAAAATTTTATTAATGAAATAGTTACGGATCAAAGCTAGGCAGGTGTGCCACTTATATAGAGAAATTATGCAGCCACATAGGATTATTATTTCTTAAATGTGAGAATGTGAAACTAATCTCTTCTGAGTTTATTAAGCTTTAGATCAGTAGTTTATTCTCTTCTAAAGGATATCCACAATTGTTCTTTGCTTTCTCTTCCCCATAAATCTCAAAATAGCAGTCCTGAAAAGGAAAATAAAAAGTTGAGTTAGTCACTTCAGATGATATTACGCGAGATATACTAACGTAGGTTTGGTTTGATTAAGGGGAAGTTACACCGGGACTATCTACCTAAGGGTGTGAATGTCTGGGGCAGAGGACTTTTTAGGGTATTCTAATGCGCACATTCAAGTTACACCAGGAGAAAACTCCCAAAACTCCAGACCGACAGCCGCCGGAGAGGCCAGAAGCCTGGACCTGAACTCTTCAGCCATCTCCAAATGTTCGGTGCCTTATCCATTCGGGCAATGGTCGTTATTGCATATTTACGTAGGATTACTTGTTTATTTAGTTATGCAAGACGCACAGTAGAAATTGATGAACTGACACTTTTAATTTAATGTACACGGAATATTAATTAGCACGGTATACTGTGCTTTAATTCATATTATTGTAACAAATATTCTAATAAACCTTTTCTTTTTTTTAAACTCATAATTTAATGCAGCTATTAATCACTGAAAAAATTAAAAGATCATGCTCGTGTCTAAAAATTAAAACATTTCATTCGGAATCTGAGATGTTCAATTTAAGTATTTAAATCCTTCACGGTTCAGCAGAAGAAATAGTTCATTAGTTTTATCGTTAAATGTCAAACTGTGTAATTTTGCATCGCTAAGTGATACTTAGAATCGCGCAAATTGCTAATTGAGTTTTGCTCGACTAAAATTTTGTGATACAGTTTATCTGTCTCTCCCAATTTTTAACTTATGACGTCACACTTCTGATAATGTAAAAGAAATGCTATTTAGTTAACTTTTGTACTTAGTGTCCCTTAGTGAAGTTTATGTCACTTCTGTAAGAGTAATATAATACCTTACGACGACGTTACAATATTTTCTTTACTTTTTATACAGGATTGTTATGGAGGAACGTAATCTTACGTTAAAAAGTAACCCGGCTATAGGGTAGAAATATTTCTGTTGCGCTTTACTGTGCTTAACGCAGTTTTTGCACTAGTATGCTTAATAAAATCTTCAGTTTGTGAAGTGCTGTGCCCTTCTATGAATCAAGTTTTGTTCTTCAGAAAAAAAAATATTATCCTTTTAAAATCATTTGCTTTGATGTCAAAATTTGTCATAGTGAAGAACAAATTATGGTGCAGGTTTACAAAACGAAATACACACATTTAACCGTTTGAAGCGCAAGCATTTTCCCATCAATATAGAAGACTAACTGGATAGACTACCCAACATTGAAGTTCAGTCATTTCCATCGATCCACTTAACTAGCAGCGACATGGCGGTCGATTGAATCACCCATCTGTCGCCAAACAGCCAGCTGTGTCAGAAAATAGCTCTGTGGCACTAGATGGATAATTCGATCGACCGACATGTTGTTGGTAGTTGAATGGATCGATGGCAATGGCTGCGCTTTTTCAGCTTTGGGACTATTCAGACATATTTTTTTGTGACAAACAATGAAAGCGCTGAAATAATGTGTTTTAAGAGCTCAACCACCACACGTCAAAGGTTAAATTAATAAAATTTGTCTTCCACGTTTTATAGTTTATCATTTCGATTCAAATTGTTGCCAATTTTTTAATTACTTACTGATTCGGAATCCCACATTTGTGTACAGATATGGGCACATGGCCGTAAATGCGAATGTGACTTAGCTCTGAGCCAAGAAAGGGGGCAAAAATTCAGTTTTGTTCTATAGGAGGAGAGTACTCGAATTAAGATATTTTTCGGTTGACGCGATATCTTTAGTTGCGGTATTGTATGGTGTATGCGACTACTTCTCAATTTATAAAAGTACGTTACTGCGTTTACATCTAACGAACAATTTTTTGTTTCACTTTAACGTCATTCGATAGTACAAACTTAATAACTAAAAGCTTGTTTTCGTAATGTCTAAATTTTCAAAATTTAACTAGAGTGATAAATATTGCAAGCCTGAAAATTCTTTGATGCCTCACGAAAAATTCCGACGACCAAAAGATGCTATGTAAAGAATTAAAAAAAATTCTCCAATTTTTTAAAAACAACCGTGAAGTGCCTTGATTTAATCTTGGCTTTTACTAAAATTAGACTTTGGGTATTCCAACTAGGTGTGATTAAGGAAACTTGAAGATAACGGAATAGTACAAGAGTTTCGTACTGTGAAGCTTGCAGATCTAATACGAAGTCTGCACTGGAAAGAGTTTTTCAAATGTATTGAAAGAAAATCAAAGATGCAAATAATAGACGATTTACATTATTTTTTTTTAGAATTGTGTTTAAACTCCTTCCTTACCAGCAAATTGTTGTATAGAGCGCATAGATCGTCAGAAGGATCTTTGCAGCTTTCCTAAAACAATAAAAAACAGACAGTTATTTAAAAATGTATAAAGCCAGATTCAGTATCACAAATTTACTTTCTTTCTCTTTCTTTTTACAAAACAATCGTTTTCAGAATGCCATCATACAGGGTGTCCGAAAAGTCCTTGACACATTTAAAAAAATCATAGAAAAGCAACAAATAATCTTATGAGTATGCGGTTTCCACAATAATACTTCACAGGTTCACGAATTTTTTTTGACATCGTAAAAAAAAAAAATTCTTCCAAATTGTGTTGATAGGTGGCGCTGTACCGTCACAGTAAGCTTCCCGAATGTCTTGTACAGTCTCATCCGATCTTCGTGGCGACCACTTCTTTCCCTGTCTGAAACGCTTCCAGTCTCTAAAAAATATTCCTGCCAGGGTTAAATGCTGCTTCGAATCGGAAGGTTTTTTTTGAACATGTTACGGAAATGTCGTTACGATTTTGATTTGAAATACCAACCTACGTAATGCGCTTTCTCAGTTGCAGTCGCCTTTTGCTAGAATGAATATTCCCGCACCGTCAAAGCTGTGTAAGACTCACGAAAAATCCCTATAGGCTCTCATTGCTGAAAACTGGAGATGCAGCGCCATCTATGAACACATTTTAGAAGTAATTTGTTTTAAGTTGGAAAAATAAATTGTTGATTCGGTGAAGCATTTCCGTGCGAACCGCAGATTCATACAACAATTTGTCACTTTTCTGTGAATTTTTGAAATGTGTCAAGGCCTTTTCGGACATCCTCTATAACAGGAGAAAAAAAACTTACGTTTTAGATTTTAAACATGTTTTGGAATTTTAAACCACCGTTGAATTGACAAAATTGCTTAACTTAAAACACGCAAAAAACTTTTGAATCACACTTTATAATGCAGATTTCACCAAGAGTGCATCAGAACCATCGAAAACAACTTGAATAAGAGAAAAAGATATATTTTGAATATAATAATACAGTAATACTTCGACTTACGCTACCCCGACTGGAGTTATGCGATTTTCAAATTTCGCCGATTCGTCTTTTGTTTACAGCCGAAATAACTTCAGTTTACGGTTTTAATAATATTACTTTTCGTACATATGTATTATCTAGATTTTATTAAACTTTTTTTTCTAAATTATTGTTTTCTTTAGTCTCCGTCCCCAATTAAGAATAATTTGTATGCACATATTTATAAGCAAAATCATACCCCAACTTACGCGGTTATCGCTTGTTCCTTTCTATCGCGTAAGTTTGGTGTAGAGGAGAGGAGGTGATTATGGAATAGTCGGGAAATATGGAATACCGAGTTTTTGGCTCTGTTAGTTGCTATTGCCACAAGGGAATACCATGAACCACTCAAGAAAGATTCCCTTCTTACAATGCAGTAAGAGTGAACCGCTCTCTGTTGCCGTACCACTCGCTACAGAACAAAGTATGTTTTGTGATTTTCAAGAGTTTTTGTAGATAAGTTTTCAAACATTTTAACTTACTAGTAAACACGTGACACGAACATGGATGTTACGCATAATGTACACTAAGAGAATGGTAGTTTGTTGAACTGTGGTCATAGGCGTAGAGTTATATGGGCCAGTGGGGCTCGAGCCCCCCCAATAAATTGTGAATAGGGGCTGAGCCCACCCAATAATTTACTACTAAATACAGAAAACTCATTTATACTAACATAAAAAAAAGGATTTCACGCCATTTACAAACGTTTAAAAAAACTTTACTTTTAAAAATTTTCTTCTTTTGATTTCAATCAAGATTTAGTATTCATTGTGACGCCACGTAACACACAATGTTACTATAAGCTGCCCTCGCCTGGCTTTGGCTAATTAAAATCAGATTATACAATGTAAAGTATGAAATGAAAAAAAAGTTCAGATGGGTCTAAAATGCACTATGTCATCGAAAATGTTTTTTTTTTCCTTCTTTGGATTTTTCACTTTGATTCTATTTTTAACTTATAACATGGAAGGAAGATACTAACATGGATATTTACCTTACGTAGGTGTAGCATTCTATGGACCCATAGAGCTCGAGCGCCTCCAATAATTTACACTTATATATAGTAAGTCATAGCTGCCAACTACTACGGAATAAAATTAACCACTTTTTGTAAACAGTATAATTTTTTAATAATTTTTTTCAAAATAGTAACCAGCTCGCACGCAGAACAAAAATTTTGCTATTATCTTAAGCCGAAAAATCATGTAGAAAAAGTGGTTAATTATATTCCGTAGTAGTTGGCAGGTATGAGTAAGTTATATGTACGTGAATCAGTGGCGTAGCCAGAAATTTTTCATGGGGGGTTATGACCCCCTAACCTCCCCTGGATACGCCACTGATGTGAATATATGTGGTTGAGGGGCCCGCCCCCCCCAATAATTTTGAAAACTTTACGCTTATGACTGTGGTTATTTTTTAGATGAGTGTTTTGCCAATTAGTTTTAAAGGTTCGTTTTCCGAGATGGCGTGTCGGGTATTATGGAATACTGGGTAATATTGTAATGGGTTTCATGTAATCCACTCAAGACCCGGAAAACAAAGACGCTGAATGCATCTTTTGTCACGAAAAATTCTCTAATGATCAACGGCGATAAGTTTGCATTCAAAGATCCAGCTGTTCTCTGTGGCTCACCATGACTGTATCGGAGCAAAGAAAGAAAATTATATCTACAACTTTTCTAAATCGACTCGAAGCAGAAATGACTCCAGTATAATGATTTAAACTACAAAACATAAAAATTTGTTTTATAGTAACAAATAACTATATAGAAAGCAATATAAATAGCTTTTCACCGGTTTAAACCATCTATTCAATATTACCCGACTATTCCATTATACTCCATTCGTAACTTTTTTAAAAATATTTTTTTCTATAACAACAAAATAAATTGTGTATTTCTTTGCAATTGACATTTCATAACGATTCATTATAGCTTGTACTCATGCTGTTTTGGGGGATTTTATTTAAAAATCTATGAAGTTACAGTTAGAAATGTAAATGGTATTCCATAATCACCTCCTCTCCTCTATTACTGTACTAGAATTTATCTAAAAGTTTATAAAATGCTTTAAATAAGTGGCATATTCAAAAATTGCATTTTTTAAAGTAAAAAAGAAAATATTTACAATTTTTTTTTTTACATTCCTATGAATGAATTATTTTAAAGATTATTCATCACATTTTTTGTTATACTGTCAGATCTGGAGATTTTTGGTACTTTTCATCAATTAAAAAAATATATATATATATATATATAGTTCCAAAGCTCTTCCTACCTGTAATTTTTTGTGGTAATATTCGGAAACATTTTCTCCTATTCTGAAAACAATATTTGAAAAATCACTGAGGGAAGGTTCTCCAGGGGTAGTAAATTCCTCATGGAATAATTGCACTAACTCCTCGCAATGTAGGACATTTAAATTATTGTTAACAAATAAAGTAATTGCCTTTCCCTTAATGAACTTGTGTATATTTCTTATTTTCCATACATTATCCAAGTTTTCATCATTGCAATAACCCTCAAAATAAACAACCCAATTCTTCCATTCCATTCCTGACTCAGGGGCAAAAGGAATTATTTCTAAAGTTCTGTCATAATTTTGTGTTTGTCCCTTTTCGGGTATTATGGATGACAGTTCTTTTGACTCTTTTAGCTGCTGAGAATTCCCATTACTGTTTACTAATTCTGACGAAGAGGCTAATCGACTTTCTGTTTTTGCAGATTCCTTATTACTATCAATTTTTCCCGAGGTTTGGGTTTTGTCACCGTCAGCTATATTTTCAGCATCCTCTATATCACTGTTTATAGTAAAGGTTTCACTGTAAGTCTCCAAATCCCTGAAGGTGGATAGGAGCTTACGTGTTGTCTCCTCTTCTGAATCTGAAGGTTCTAATTGAAAAAAATTAGCAATTCTAAGTAATTTAATTTTATCAAAATTATCAATAACATATTTTAACTTTCTTTCAAAGTCCGCATCCCCAAAGTCTGCATCATGACTATCATAACCCGTTTTTATATTTATTTTTTCAACATAGATATTAAATAACTAACACATCACTATCATTAATAGAGAGAGAAACACCTTACCTTGCATCTTCACAAAATAAATTAAAAAAAAAAAACACACTAATATTTCTTTTACAAATGAACAATCTTCTTTTACCTTGAGTTCCACAAAAAAAAAGTTTAATTTTTCAATTGTGAATGGTGTCCCGTCAAAATTTAAGTTCGCCGTCGGTCAATGTCCGGAACATCGGCTTCCACCGGGCGAGATCGTTCATCCTTGCCGGACGCACTGTTCTGGGATACGGGGACGTACAATCGTGTTTCAATGATGACAGCGAGCGACGTCGGTAACTGCACGGGAAGGCATCGGCGACACATTGCACCATGGAGAGAGGATCAAACGCTTGTTGAGAGGCACCGGAGGGTTGTCGTCCGCGCTGAATCACTGGTCCCTCACGTCCACTCCTCGGAGAATACGGAAGAAAGGCTGTTGCTCTGCGTTTGCCTGGGAAGCATGCGGCGAAAAGAAAGTTGGGTTCTTTCCGCAGCCAGCCCGTCTCCGCCAGACGAGATGTCGGCGTCTGATCGGCGTCCGTCAGCGTAAGCGCACTCCTGGCGATTTCTCCTCCACGCAGAAACTGTCCTGCCGGCTTCTGTAATGAATGGGCCTTACGCCATTCTTTGTTGGAATAATTGACGCAAATCCATTGTGGTTCTAGGTTAAATAGTTTATTTCACATTTCAGACAGAGTACAGGAGTATATATATATATATATGTAATGTATAAAAAGGTAATTTGGGTTTTACTAGTTTGGGTATTGTTCAAGCGGGTACTTTCACTGTAAGTTTTACTTTCCTGTCATACTTGCCACGCGCGCTCTGGAGCTATGCTTTATTTATTTTGTTATTTGCCAGACATCAGGCCGTCGATTCTGAGTTCTTTAGATGTACACGTGTCCCCACGCCTTTGTGGCCCCGGATGCCGTTCATGTTGGTAAATGTGTGTGGTTCGATCAGAGATAAGAGAGAGGAGGAGTTGTGTCTTCGCAGACCACGTGGTGTGGTAAGCGTAAATACTCCCGCACATCGAAAATCGGGGGACTTCTGCCACTGGAACTGCTTCATGAGTCCACGCTGATTCTTGTACCCGTATCCCCTCCCCTCTTCTCATTCTAAATTGTAACTTAATTGTAATGTTCAATAAACCATATTACCTGCCTTAACTCTGAAGCTTACTTGAAATATCTGACGTCTCATATATATATTAATTATTTTTTTTATTATAAACTTAAAACTGTTCTTATTCATAACAAAGGAATTATTTAAATTTTCTAAGCGAGAAATTAATGGAAAAAGCATGTTCTAATATATCCGCCTACGTTAAAAACATCGAATTTCAGGTAAAAAAACCAATAATAAAGTGATTCGGAAATCTTGTGCGCTATACATTTCTGTTTCTAAAACCGGTTTTTTTTTTTAAAATCATGAGTCATTTGGAAGGGAAGTTATAGCCATTTTAAAACGCATCATTAGCTGTAAACTCATATCAGCTAAAAGCCTCAAATGCATTTTTCTCAATATTTTGTTTTTTGTATTTTCCTTCCACTATTAACACCATATCTTCTATAAAGATTTGTTATTGAAATTTTCCGCATATGTTTAAAATATTATTGGCTACGAAATGACATAAAATATTTATTCTCACATAACTATTTGCTCTTTTTTAAGGTTTTTTGTTAGTACCAGGCAGTAAATTTGAAAATGCATGCATATTTAGTCACGTAATTGGACATATTTTACTTTCTTGTTAAAATTCCTCTTTGTTTTTACGTCATTTATCATATATACCTTACTGTTAAAAAGAATCAAAATTCATCCAGTACAACCGTGTGTGTGTGTGCACAGTGTTAGCCGTTTTCATAAATTTCAGAGAAAAATTACAAAAAAAAAATCCCTCCAATTTCCCAAAACGTATGAAAGTTATAAATAATTTTCTAAATAATTTTCCTTTTTTATTCTATAATTTACCTGAAAATTAAAAAAAAACGAAATTGTAACTTTAAAGAAAAAAAAAATGTTCCGAATATAGGCAGATACCTTAAAGGGAAAAAAGTGGCGTGGCTTTGTCGTGGACAGGGCCATGTGTTTTACGAGAATACGTGTACGTAAAGAGTAATATTTTCTATCATACGGTGTGTTACGAGAAACACTGGATGGCTCTTGAGAAACTCTTTCCAACTGTAAGCGTTCTCTATATTTTGATTTGGCTTTTCGATGAGTGTAGACCGACTTTGCATTATTTATTTTAATTTTTGTAGTTCAAACACTATAATTATTCACTATAACTATTTCACACTAATGTTTTATAAATGCAATCGATAGATCTTACGAGAGCTGACGATTGAAACGAAAACGAAGGTTCCAGCAACTCCGAATCAAAATTTATACTAAACAGACATTATGTGTCGCAGCGAAACGACCTCAAAATGGCGGTGCTCTTCCCTCCGCCGCAACTGATGCATCAAAGTTTTTGCTCAATGCAACGGATTCTTTGATCTTTTAGCTATCGAGTGGAGTAATTAAATTTTGGATAAAGATAGACAGATATGTAGCTGCAACATCAAACTGAACTGTATTCCCCGATTTTTTTTATCATCTGTTTCCTGAAATGTCTCCCGTTATGGAAGCGACTTTAAAGACGTATTCACATCAAAAAATTCCACACAAGAAAAAATAATTTTTAACATACAATTTTATAGTCTTACCTAATAAAATCTTTCTCAAGGGTTGTGTAAACACCAGGGATGAGAATGCACGATGGTGAAAAAAGAGGGAAAATGCGTGAGCTCGAATTTAACTATTAAAAAATTTTCTCATGCGACATACACTTTTTAATATTAAATTTTAGCCACAAAACAAATCAATTACTTTTATTTTGAATTTAATATTAAATTTTAGCCATAAAATAAACCAATTACTTTTATTTTGAAATGAAAAACACTTAAGTACTCACTATAAATAAATATTTAATAACTTTAGGAAAATAACATTCAGTAAGGAAAAGTAATATATCATAATTTAAAAACAGGATTTTAAGCAATATAATAAAATACAAGGTAAGACAGATCACAAATTTAAAACCTAATTTCAGATTTAGTGTTAAAATAAAGGAACATAAAAAGACTGATTTCAGTGTGTAATCTTATTCTTGTTTGATAAACCTTGATCAGAAACGTAATGGAAATGACATGTAATATACTTAGTTTTAAAAATAAGCATTTAAATGGTTAGAAGAAAAGAAGAAGAAAATTATTTGTTCATTTGGAAGATGAATAATATTTTTATAAAGCTTAAAAATTTTTTTTCAGGTAAAATTTTAAAATTATCCTGCTGTTACAATACCTTGATAGAGAGAGTTGAAAACAAACAAATACTCCTATCTTATTAGCTGCAAAATACCAGAAAATAAAATAGCAACACATTTCATTAGATAATTTTTTAATTAAAATATTTATTTTTAAAATTTTTGTAGAAAAATAACTGTACTTAAAAATAAAATGAAATATAGATGCAGCAATTTCTCAAATTTGCAGGGGAAAAGAGAAACATATATCAATAAATATAATATGGCAAAAAATGCATTATTTAGCTGAATTAACAAAAATTTCTCCTTTAAATTTAAAACTAAATATAAAACAGCATTTACTTTACTTAAAAGAAAAGTGATCATTTTTTTCTTCAGCAATGCAAAATCAATCTAATGCAAATCCATGTCCTTTTTAAACCACGGAATTAGTGTGATGATTTCTAAGCTTTGAATACAAACATTCAGATGCATTCGAAATTCTATAAATTTCTAAAAATAAATCGAAATAGGCATTCGTGTAGTAACTGCATTTGAGATAAAGACATACTTGAAGGAAAATACTCATTTACCAAAAGGTTTGAAACGTCCCAAGTCTCATTTATGAAAATTTACATTAAAAAATCAATTATTCGTGATTGCTTTTTTAAAGGAATACATTTTTAATAAAGAAATGATTATATTTGTTGTTTTCCCGTACAACTCATCATCATTTTTTGATTAAAGCAAAATTTTGTATCACCACACATCTTCTAAGAGCATCGGAATATGTTTCGATATAAGTAGTCGTTCGTGTATCTTGTGGCTGTGGTTTGTGGTGGTGGTTGATAAAAAATTTTTCATTGCTTGAGAGGCTGCGGGAAAGCGTTAAAAGAATTTCAAGAATATCGTATAGAATTTATGAAAACAGCAAAATATGTTATTCACACATTTTAAATAAATTTAAAACATATTCAAAGTAAATGATTTTTGCAGAGGAAAATTATTCCTTTCAGCTCACGCAGTGTAGTTTGGCAGTTTTATTTGATTTGACTTGAGTTAAAAACCAGATATCCTTTAATTTACGATATTAAAATCATTTTACATACATAGTGCAACGTAATAAAAATCGTTGAACGGTAGGATTTTCAAGGATTAAAGCTGAAAACATTTTAAAGATATTTTTTTTACGCATTTGTTCAAAATTTCAAGCCGCTCGATTCAACAGTGTTGTATATGACACAAACAAGCAAACAAACTAATTTTAAGTTTAATTTAATCTATAAAATGGCTTTTAGCACTTATTAAAAGGTGAAAATATTCAGCCTTTTACTAGTTGAAAGTTAACTAGAAAGATAAATCATGTAAAAACTCATCGAGGGTAGTTTTCTTTTTCTTTTTTGTTTTCACCTTCAACCACAGTTGTCTTATTTTCAAACATGTGTAAGTGCTACATAATTAACTTTAAAAAAGGAAGAAAAGTAACTAAAATACTTTTTGAATCTGTACTCTTATAATGTATGTATGTATTTGTGAACTCCTATGATAGAGCTACAAATGCAAGGTTTAACATAATGCGATGGAGAACATTGACACAGCCCAGTAATATATTCGAATATTGTTGTGTTGAATTACTCTTTAAAATGCATTATAAACAACCGTTGATGCGCAACTTATGTACTGCAATTTTTTTTCTTATGCTGCTGCAATGAAAGAAGAGAATGTGCTGTATACAAATTTCCTATAAAGAGTACGTAAAAATTACTGATAGATATCAATATTGTTTTGTTCTAAATTGATTACTGTCTCTGAAACATACGCTGAATAATGACTGCGTGTAGATTATACAATATTCACGTTTTGTCAGCTTGTGTAAATATAAACATTAATTATAAAATCACAATTGCTAATATTGTGATTAAAAACCTTACAGATGTATTTAAAAACCTTTAAGAGTTTTGTTATTATCTACTACTATTAATTACACCGGTCAACAAAAAAAATTTTTGGGGTGTTTCTGTTCTCATGCTTAAATTCTGATTCAAGACATTAAAAACACTTAAATTTTCATTTTCAGTTCTTAAAATTTGCTTTTGTCTGCTTTACGTCGATAAGTATATTTTAATTTATTTCATAAACGAAAGATGTCTACTTTGATTAACCCGAATGTAAACCGTATTATTATTTGTAACTCTGTAGTAGTGCTTGTAGTATTAATTGTAATATTATTATTTGTTTGTATTATTATTTGCTCATACGAACATAAAATAAATACGAAAAATACTCACTTTTAGACATTAATTTATTATTTTACATTTACATGTTATTTTTTATCACAAATCTTAAATAAAAAAGACTTTTATATCCAGCAAAAACTTTTCTGATCATAATTTGGAGTGGAATTATAAAAAAAATATATAAATCAGTGATTTTTGCCAAAAAAGTGAATAATTGCTTTAATTTCTACAAAAGCAAACTTTCATTAAAAAAAATTATTTTCCTTAGTTTTGGCGTACGAGAAACTAAAATTTAACATGTAGAAGTCAGACCCAAAAATCGTGTTGACCGGTGTTATAAATAGAAGTGAAAAAAAAAAAAAGAACCTAAACGAATGGACTAGTAAATTGATATTACCTTCATGTTAGAACCACAAAAGAAACTTAATATTTATGAAGGACTTTCTAAATAAAACAATTATATAATAAATAGTAAAATAAGATTATTTCGGGAGGTATAAATTGTCTAACCATCTTTGACTTAAAAAGTGCCCACTTGGACAATGGAAAAAAGTTAGGATTTTTCTTTCGACAGGAGGCACTTGCCGATTTGGCATTATCCACTACAACTGTCCGAACGCATTGCGACCAATTTCTTATGGGGGACACTTAATGGGTGGCCAGTGTTACACCCCCCCCCCATGAAAGTACAAACACGGACAAGTTAACATCTATGCCCAAACCGGGATTGGATTCGGGACCCAAATCGTGATAGAATGGTTCTTAAGCCACCTGGCCAGCTCTGGTAGAAAGTGAGAATGCACACACACACACATACACACAAAAAATATTTTGATGATGGAAAGTTTTAAATTGAGAAAATAAAATAGCAAATGACTGTTTATGATTGAAAATATGATTGAAACTCAAACATATTATAGATCATATATTACTACGTCTCAGAAGTGTGCGAACAACAAAATGTGACTTTATACTGAGAGAAAAAATAAATGTCACTCACACTAAAATTCGCAGTGAATCTTTGACTCAATGGCTCTACAAGTTTATCCTGTAAAAGCAAAAAATAAAATAAAGATAGATAATATAGATAGATATAGCATTCATTATGCTGCAATATAAACGAAAATAATTTATTTATATTTTCGAAGTTTTACCCTATTTACACAAACCTAATAAGCATCTTACAATCGAATATGACCACAGTAAAATCCCAGTGCAATGAACTTCAAAGGACTTACGATCAAGTTCGTAATTCTGGAAAATTCGTTAAATGCCACTATCACTAACTTTGTACCATAATATTTTCTTTTAAGTACAAATGTTAAATAATTACGAAGTTAAGTTCCTTGAGACGACTTTTTACTGCAATATGAAATTATGCTTCTTTCATGGTGTTTGTGAACTAAACCTGTTGAAAAGATTTAATGAAATACGGGTAAGAGAAATGGAATATTTTTATGCAGGTTTTGGGTAATATACTAATTTTCTCTTCTTCAAGAAGAGAACTTTTGACTCAAACTAAGGAGCATAGGCAAACCTTCCCTATCTGTAGTGAAAAGAAACTGATATCAATCACAATTGTGTTTGCTGACACATTATTTAAATAAAAAATATAATTAAAAAGTTCAAGGAGCCTCTCTGTTGAAACTACCGCAGAATACGTTGACGGAAGATTACTTATCGTTGAATTAGTTGTAAGGTGTCCGATGACATATGGTTAATAAAAAAATAACTTAACATACATTGAATATATTTTAACACGGGATACTGTGCTTTAATCCATACTACCATAATAAATTCACTTATAAACCGTTTCCATTTAAAAAAATCATAAACTAATGTTGCCATTACATAGTTAAAACAATTAAAAGATCATGTCTAAAAATCAAAACAATTCATGCGATATATATGAAAATCATCTATGGTTTAGTAGAAGAAAATTTATATTTTAATGTCGTGAAAAATGTCAATCAGAGCTATCTCGAGGAGCTATTTAGAATCACAAAATTTTGAATTTACTTTGATATGACGTAGATTTTTCTAGAGAATTAATGAATCACAAACAGTTTTTAATTTGACGCAAGTTTTATGAAAGCCGTAGTTAAAAATTCCAGTTTAGTTCAGTTAGTTCACTTGTTTGGTTGACCCAGTTATTTTTCTAACGGATAACTTACGACGACGTTGATTTTTTTTCCGTTTTGCATAGGAGATTTATGTAGCAAAGTAATTATACGCTAAAATATCGGGTTGTTGATTATTAGGATAAATGGAAAACAGAAGAAATGGTTTTTAAGAAAAGATAAAAAAGCTAAAGTTAAAAATCATATCCCCCCCCCCCCTTCCCTCCAAAAAAAATGCAGAAACCATGGGAAAACGTAGGACTTAGGAAACCAGAAGAGACGGATGCATTAAATGTTTTTAAAAAAAAATATCTGGTGTGACTCCACTCGACTTTCCGAATACTTGATACTTATTACCAAACGCCTCAATAAATTTCATTCAACTCAAACGGATCTAGTGTTCAGGCACTAGTGCACTTAAAATGATTTGAGTGCACATGCTGCAATGTATAAGAATAGGGTACTAATTCCGGGAGAGTCGCCGCATCCGGGACAGATGCCGCACCCCCCTGTATTTTTTGTAATTGTCAATAGATAGAAGTCAAACGCACAGTATAGACAGCACAGCAAACTTACACCAAACTTGCAGCAAGCTTGATTTATCAAGTCAATAAACTTGAATTAAGCTTGAAAATTTCAAGCGTGTAAGCTTAATGCAAGCTTGAATCAAGTGTTCAAGTTTACACTTGCCCAGCTTGCAATAAGCTTCACATAGCAAGCTTAGTTTCAAGCTTAAAAATTTTTCCTAAAAAAAATTTCCTAAATACACGGGGCGCCCGTTGGCGAACTCGCCCCACATATTTTATTTTTCCATGCATTTTCCTCTCTATGCTGAAATTTCAAGTTATTTTAATCTGTTTCTATCAAGAGTCCGCGGCTGGGATCGAACTCGAGACCTAAGGTGGGAAGCCATGCTAACCATTCAGCCACTCTGCCTCGCGCCGTTATGACTAAAGTTTGAAGTGACTGTTACGGTTGTCACGCCGTTTTCTGGCGAGATTCATTAGTGGCTGATACCAATCTGTTTCTTTTATTTTTCCATGGGATGAATCAAAATTAAAATAATGTTATTTGTGATTTATAGACTCTATTAATAGGGAAATAATCATAATATAAACTTAAAAGCAGCACACGTTTTAAAACTTTCAATATCGCGGCACTCATGTTGGGCAATACTGGCCAAAATAGAGACAAACGGCTGATTTTCAAATCAATTTCGTAGTATAATTGTATTTTATTTTGAAGTATTTCCATATTTGGAAATATAGAATCTTTTTATTTAATTCTATGGTCAAGTACATTTATGATAAATTATTTGTTATGTGGATGTGGCTTTCCAAATCAAGCAGTCATCAAGTTGTATTCAAGCTTGACAGTTCAAATGACTTCTCTAAGCTTGCTGCAAGCTTAAAATGAATTGAACTGTCAAGCTTGTATTAATACGTCAAATTCAAAGAAATGTCAAGCTTGATTTAAGCTTATGTGCTGTCTGGGAGGCATGCAATGAGATTTCCTCAACCAGTGTGCAGCTTGAATTCTTTTTAATGTTTTACATGTAATTATGCAATCCTTATTTTGAGATAAGTGCACGATTTCACTTTAAGAACTTTTAGACACGTTATAATTAAGTACTTTTTTACTCTAATTACTGAATGTATGCATGATTTCGAAGTCAAAACTAAGTGTAGAACCTGTATAGAATACTGTGTATATGGTTGCGCCATTTTTCGTTTCGAGGACAGGCAAGTGTGATGCGTTACATCTCTACCATACAAAATGGGATAGATGCCGCACTGGTATTCCGGTATACATGCCCCAGTTTCTTTTATATGAGACGCCGCAATTAGCAAATTTTACTTCCTATCCGTGTTTTTTTTTATAGTATTTCTGAATTTGTGTTACTGTAGTATATATGCTAGATTTAATTAAGTGTTAATTTTTTCCATTTCACTTTGCACAGGCTCACTAAGCTATCAGTCGTTATTAGTTGTTCAGTGTAATTGTAATAATTCCACATTTCAGCATTCTGGTATAAATGAAATATTGTTTTTAAAAAATCGGATAAGTTGTTAATTTGCTCACAGATTTTGTTAGAAAAGCCTACATTTAGAAAATAAAAAAATGTTAAAACAAATAAAACAATGTAAACGCTAGTTTAATTTTTTTTCTTTTTCAAATATACTGACTGATGTTACGCTGTTGATGAAACAACACTTACAATTCAATTTAAAAGTATAAGAATATAATTTTATTAGTGAACTAAGAAGTCAGACTCATACTGATTTAAACCTGCTGGCATGTCTCTTTATACTAATTTAATATCTTTTAGTTATTAAATACGTAATTATAGTCCAGATATAAATATTATCTCGAGTATTTTTTTAATTTATAATTTCATTCTGCTCTTATGACAGGCGTGGCATAACTCCCGCATTTTTTTGTCGCAGTACTCATGCACTAGATTCTACTATAAATAGCACAGCATCATTTATTTTATTGTATGCGATCCCTGGGAATTTTAACACCAATTAAAAAAATGTGCGACATAAGTGCCGGAAAAACCCTACTTTTTTGAAGCCCTGTAAAAAAATGTAGGGCGTAAACTCGCTAAAATTTGTGTAGTATGTAAGGCGGCGACCTATAATATGCGTACCTAATTTGATGTCAATCGAATGCACCATTTAGATACTAGCTCACTTTAAATGATTTGCGTCCTTAGGCCATAAGAATTACTTTTTACAACCCTATGAGCAAACTATTCATTTTACACACCAAAATATATGCAGGTCATGAGATAGTGACCTATAATATACATAAACTATTGAAGCTCAATCAAATGCACCATACAGGTACTGGTGCACTTTAAAGAATTTTCGTCCATATGCCGTAATTTAAAAGAGCACTCATGTGTTGCCCTGTCATAAAACTGTAAGTCCTATACACAGCAAAATCTACACATCTTATGTGATGGCGTCTTATAATATAAGTGATGGTGTCTCATAAACCCAATTCGAATTTCTTCGAATGCACCATTTTGACATTAGTTCATTTTAAATGATTTGCGCCGATGGGCCGTAATTTATAAGAGTTGTTTTTTGTAATCTCATGAACAAACTGTCAACTCTACATCACCGAAAATTGATGCAGATCATGTGATCGTGACCCATTACATACACAAACAATTTGTGCTGAATCGAATGCATCGGTTAGACGCTAGCACACTTTCAAGAATTTCCATCCATAGACCATAATGTAAAAGAAAACTTTTTCGTAGCCCATTAAAAATACTGTAAGTCCTACATGCACCAGAATCAATGCCTATTTAGCGATGGTGGTCTATAATATATACACCAAATTTGAGCGCAATCGAATGCATCGTTTAGGAGCTATCGCGTTCACTCACATACACGTACACATACATACATACATCTCGTAAAAACAGTATCAATGAATTCAGAAGACCTCAAAACGTGTAAATACACCAAAATCTCAAATCGATTTTTTTTTTTATGGTTACAATACTTTCTTTATGTTCGGAAAGTAATAAAATAATAGCAATACTTACCTTGTCTTCCTCAGGAAAAGTACATACTGCATTAATAAATTCTTCCAAAGTGAGGCCAACAAGGCCTTCAAAGCCTGCCATTTCTGCCCACTCTTCAATATTCTGTATTTGCTGTTTGAAAAGAAAACTTTAAAATGTCAATATGTTTTATTGAATTAAAGACATCGAACTTTAAAGAACAACAATAAGAATAATGTTTTTTTGTTTTATAACGCAAACACTGTCTTACTCTCGGTATAATGGAAGGCCTCTTTAGATCCAATGGAAAAAGTCTTTCATTGTAACACAAATTCGTTATATTGTCAAAATACATCCTAAAACATCTATGCATATTCTTTAAATTTTTTACGTGAACTTTTTATACTCAGGTGGCATTTTTCCCGCAAGACCAGTCATCCAAAATAAGGGAAAGGTATTTTTTCAAACTGCCCTTATGTACACACTTTTTTTATAAAAGTATTGTGTGTAACCTAGATTTCCTTTCATAATTATGTAAAAAATAACTTAAATTAAAATTAATTATTCAAAAATTAAAAAATAAATTTGAGATGATAAGAAATGGTAAATTTTACTCATGGAACAGAAATACGAAATATCTTCTTGAGATGGTGTAGCCCGAATATAATGCGGTATTTTTTGGCTCATCTTTTTCCGTTAAAAACCTGACTTGCGCTAAATTCGATGCCTGAATATAGGATTTTTCTAATTATCTTGCTGAAAAAGTTCAGGGCCGCGTTGTATTCGGATTAATACGGTAAGTAAATAATATCATTTTTGTTAACCCTTTGAAGCGCAGTGTTTCCGCTCTGGGAACACCAAACTCTGACGTTTTGACTGTTGTCAGTCTCGAAGAATAGATTTGATTTCTATAAAGATAGTTGCGGGTGACATAACTCTACGAGAATCCTTTACTTTTAGCACGTCATTTCCCGTAAAAAATTATCACGATTCTTTTTAACAGCACTGACATCTGCTGAAAAATGGAAGAATGCGAGAACAGCTGGATACATTGCCCAATGCTGAAAAAAGGATAGTCGTTGCCATCTCTCGACTTAACTACCAGCAAGGTGGTGAATGATCGAAACGTTCATCGCGTGCCACAGATCTAACGCCCTATTTTAACGACAGCTGGCTGTGCCAGCACAGCCAACTGCGTCAAAAAGGGTCTGTAGATCCGTGGCACGCGATGGACGTTTCGATCGTCCGCCATCTTGCTGGTAGTTAAGTCGAGCGATGGCAACGACTGCCCTTTTTTCAGCATTGGGAAAGGGTTGCGCCTCAAAGGGTTAAAGAAATTATTACTGTCATCACTTTTCAAAAGCTATTCGTATTGTACTTCCGCAAGTCTGTATCTCAGTGCACCATTCAAATTCCCTTGGTACTTTAGGCTAGCAAGCATATAATTACATTAAAGAACAAATTAAAAAAAAATATGCATGATATTATGAAATGTGTGGATTTTCCTAATTTTAGGGGGCTGAATATTGACAGGTGAAATCTGTTTTTCTCTATTATTTCACATTATTTAGACACACAGCAGAACACACAATAAAATAGTAGTGTTAGGGGGGATAAAATGAAAAGGCAAGGTAAAATGAATTGTCTACAAATAAAAGACAGCAAATATCAGATGCATGAGTTTGTTGACATTCTATTTTTTGCAGTTCATTTACATCGTCAGCAATAATTTTCAACTAATCTATTTGATTTGGTGACAATCTTTTAGTACGTAATATTTAGAGTTTGAAGTTTGACGTTGAACTCTATCGAACTTTAAAATTTACTTTTCTGTAGCATTTTTCTGGTATAAAGTTCTAGAAATTATTATGATACAAACTCTACTAGCATTCTTAAGAAATTCATTTTTGGGTCATGTTAAGTTGTATTTATATTATTTTTTATTTTGGAATAATTTAAATAAAGTTTGATAAAGTGATCATAATGCTAGGCTTGCATTTTAAGAACGTATGCATCATTTTATTTATTTTTTCATCAGTAATACATCTTATAACATATTAAATAGTAACAGCGTGAATAAATAAATAAATTCCGTTATTCTACTTTCATTTTTACCTAAAAATGAGAAAAGTAGCCCAAAACTTAGGATACTGGAATCATACGTTTATAAATAGTTGCTAACAGAGGATATTCTTGCTGCACGTTCTAAAGAAAAACACGAAGGCCGTGAAATAAAGAAAGCATGCTATTTTTCAAATTTTGTGAAGAAAACGTCCAATTTTTACATATTAAAAAAAAAGGTCAAAGAGGTTAAAATGGCCTCCTGACGGTAACATCTCTTTCGGAAAGAAATGTCTGCTGGCTGTTAAGCACTGTGGTAAAAATTGTATTAAAATTTGTTGGACATATTTTGTCTGCAGAAAAGGAGCTATTTATAATTAAATACCTTACAAAAACTTAATTTGGAAATAAATATACATTTCCAGAAAAGATGAGTTTAAATGAAGCTGAAAAAGTTTTTCATATACAGCCCGATTTGAGAGGAAAAAGAGAAAATTGATTTTATCCGACTCAAACAATGGAGTGCTTTTCAAGTTTTCCATTCCATGAATATTAGGGTGTATCGATAGAACCTTTTTTTTCGAAATTCGCTTACCGTTAGTGCTGTTTTTCGGCCAAATTGGCCCAATAAAAAGTGTACGAAATTTCAACTCGATTGGTTAAGGTCTTCAGCTGCCGCTTTAGACTTAAAGTTTGATAAAAAAAAAACCTTTTGAAAAATTTCTGTAAAAAATATATATATTTTTAAAATGTCTTCTCCCTAGCAATGAAATTTACCTTAATTGACTCAATAATAAGTGTGTAATTTTCAGCTCGATCGATTAATATGTTCAGTTGCCGCAATGAGCCTAAAATTTGAGAAAAATTGAAAAAAAAGAAGTTAATTTCGCTGACACTATTTAGAGACATTCCATTCCTTTAGTCTTAATATTTTGTATGTACATCAAGTCTCAATAACGTAAATAACGCAAGAGATGTGTTTTCAAAAGCCGTTACCAAATGGCGCTGTAATCGCAAGCCTCCGTATTCTCCCGCTCTGATTCCTTGGAACTGGTTTCTGAGGGCACACTAAAGTGTCTGCCGATACCCTCCAAAAGAATGATTATTCTTACAAATAATGGTTGTAGCTAAATTTTGTCTTGCAGATCTGTCTGTTACCCGTTGCGCAAGTGAGAAGGGGGGTGTTGGGGGTTCCAGTCCCACTGGTCGAATATTTTCAGCATAAAATCCATACATTTATAATTTTTAACATAAAAATTCCGCCTTTTAATATTAACATTACATCTATGAGCCCCATATCCTTAAAGAAACTCTGCGTATGTATTTGTCTCCGGATTGAAGGGCATTTGATGTAAGACTTAATGTACACACAAAATATTAATACTAAAGGAATGAAATGTCTCTAAAGAGTCAACTAAATTTACTTTTTTTTTTCACATTTTCTCAATTTTTTGGGCTCATTGCGGCAACTCAACTTATTAATCGATCGATTTGAAAATTTACACACTTATTATTGAATCAATTAAGGTAAACTTTATTGCTAGGAACAAGAAATGTTCAAAAAACGTATATATTTTTAGAAATTTTTCATAAAGTTGCTTTTTCTTTTATTTTTTCAAACTTTTAGTCCAAAGCGGCAATTGAAGACCTTAATCAATCGAGTTTAAATGTGGCACACTTGAGCCAATTTGTCTGAAAAATAGTACTAAGGGTAAGCTAATTTCGAAAAAAAGGTTTTTTTCGATTTACCCTAATATACATGTTTTAGCTACATGCCATTCATTGATGATGAAGTTGGTCCTCGGTGTCACGGCTGTACCACAGACAAAAAAAAAAGTTGTAAGATAGTGCAGCAAGTTTAAAGCACAGAGGAAAGTTTTCATTAATGGTTTTTATCTCTAATTCCCTCGAACAACAAAACCGTGGTTTCAGTAAATGTTTTTCATGTCTACTGGCAAAGAATAAATTGCAATTATGCAGTAGTACAGTCCTTATAGGCAATATGAACTGCAAAATTTTGATCTTATAATCACCAAGAGGACGATAAAAAGAATCTAATATGTCTTATAAGTAAATCAGTGATTGATTTACTTTGAGATTTTCAAAAGAATTTAACGCACACCTAACAAAAATTGCACGAGTTGTTTAGACAGCAACGGTGCTCACATTAGTTCACAATTTTACAGAGATACTTTTTAGTGCCACAACGATCTAATATTTTTCAAAAGAAACACTCTCTGAGGAATCAAAAATTTATAAATGCTTTGTAAGACCGAGGTAAGAATGATTAGAATTGCATCGTGCACAGAGGCCTCCAAAGTGGTGAACGCCACATTTTTCTTCGAAATACATTATGCCCTCTCTCGCGCACAAAATTATATTTAAAACACAAAATTTGACTTTTCTGTGTGTGACTCTGCATCTTAAAAAACCTGCTTTACGCTTTACGAATTAAAAATTAAGAAATGAAAGCGCTCATCTATGGAGAAACCTCGCCCTCATTTTTATGTATGAATATGCTGAGATTTATAGAAAAATAAACACACGTGATGTGTAGTTCATTTTAAAATTTCCATCCTATTGTTACATTTAAATCCCTGTAGTTCTAACAAATAACATGTGTTTGGAAATTTAATGCCCAGGTATGCCCATATTTTACAAATGCATATTTAAAAAACTACAAATTTTTGTTTATTTGAAATGCGGATGGGCTATTTAAAACAAATATTGAATGTTTTTTTTGTGTTTTTTTGACAGACATATGAATAAAAAAAAAAATCATTTTATCTTGAAATTTTAGCATTAATGAAATGCATTTGGTTAAAGTTTACATATGATTTAAGAGTAAAAATTTTGAACTTTAACTTTACTTGCACCTTTAAAAAAGAAATTAAAAAGTATTCCGGTATAAGTTATATTTCTAATGTGAATTTTATATATAATTTGTTGTTCTTCATAAAAAAATTAATCTTGTAGTCGTATAATTTTTTTTTCATATTTTTTATCTCTGTGTCTTTTGAATAGTTATTCACACAATTGAAATTTTGGACATTTGGCTTAAAATTGAATATTATTTTCTGTGTAAAGAACACACCTGTTGATCCAGCACATAAGCACAATCATTTAAAGCCTTGTTGAGCACCTCAGCACCTGAAACAAAGATAGATGAATAAATGTTCTAATTTAAAAGATGTTATTTTTTATGAATTTTTTAATTTTATATTAATTTTTGTATTTAAATTAAATACAAAACCTAGGAGAGGTAAAGCTATACTAGAGAAATGTCCACGTTTCATCTACTAGCTCCTAAGCTCTATGATTCGTAATAAATAAATCAGTGATTTTTCACTCCAAACGCATAACTCAACAGAAATTTTACAATGTCTATACTTTCTAATGATTTTAGCAGTCATCTTCCGCCGAGGCACGTAACTGAATAGAAATTTGGCGATCCATATTTTGTAGTGAATGACTCAGTTTTACAGAAAAGTTATTTTTGTTGAAAAACAATACAGGTAATTTCCATTACAACCCGCCACTTTGTTTGAGTGGTGTACTTAGTCATTAACAACAAAAACTGCACTTTCAGCAATCTATAAAACAAACTGTGAAATGTCAGTCGGTTCGTTAGTTAGTTAGTTCCTCTGTGTCTTGCGTAGCTCGCAGACGGGTGATCGTAGACCTACCAAATTTTGTACGGAAATTCTCCAGGACGGATCCCGACACACCTCGAAGCGATTTTTTCAAAATTCAGATTATTTTAGGAGATATCGATAAAAAACATGTCGCAAAAGGTTGATTTTTTTTCTCTCCGTCATTTTGCAATTGTAACCCTGCAGAAGAAAAAGGGAGAAATAAGCATATTCTGGTTGCCATATTTGGCAAGTTTATTAAATGATTCAGACTCTTGAAGTAAAAATAAAAGAATGACTATTTTTTTTTTGTTTAGATTATTTGTAAGGTTATTTTTTAATTAAAATATCGTGTGCTTGTGAAATCAGAGCAAGAATGAAATGTTTTATACTCAAAAGAAAAGTAAGATTTGGAAATTTACCGAGAGTAAAACGTGCAACTTTTTAATCTGTCGAAAAATAAAATGGTTCATATGTGATTCTAGCGCTTGGCGCAATTTATCGTCATATTATCGTCTGATATGTACTTGGATTATGAATACACCTGAATGAGTTTCTGAAATTGCCATTCAGTTCGAATTGCGCATTGTTCTGCGCAGCTTTTTCCCACCTATTTCTAATGTATTACAGCCAGAAAAAGGATGTTAGAAATATGAAATTTTAATTTTGTTTAATCACACACAACAATACTGATATACTTTCCAACTTAATGAAATAAGGAACGAAAATAAGGAAGACCCATGGATTATAATACACTTTTAATACATAGCACTTTAGTGCGTATTTAAAATCTGAAAGTGTTTCAGATTTTCTTACTTTCCCCCCCCCCCCCCCTCTTTCCGTTTGTGGATAAAGGCCAATATATCCAGAAGCTCTTCTGAATTAATATAGGATGAAAATAATTTGTACCTTCTTGTAGGTTTTTATAATTTAGCCATCTTAATTTTGTAACCAGGGGCAGCCCGACACGGTAAGCCTCGCATCTGAGCGCCGGCTTCGAAGGGGCGTCCTTTTGAACTCAAAAACTAAGTAGAGCATAAAAGGGGACGTCTTTTTTTACATTAGCAGGGGGCGCCACTTACCCTAGAGCCGCTCCTGTTTGTAACCATCTTAATTTTAAATTCCATTCAGAATCTGAGAGATTTCAGAGCCAAGGAAGCCGGTGAGGAACAGGATTCTATCCGAACAAGATATATTAAAATGGCGAACCAACTGGTCGCCGGATGCGGCTAGTTACATATAAAGAAAATGAATGAACTCTTCTGATATTTTAAAGCATTATTCAATTTCATAAATGTATGAGATTAAAATTTCATTAACGAGAATTTCCTTTTACGAATATTTCAGATTAACGAATAAAATTGTCCGGAAAAAGCATTTCACAGAATCATCATTTTACATCAGTCAGTATGAAATTTTGCTTCGAATTATGCAGAATTATGAATTTATTCTTTGGTTCTTGTAGTTTATTACATTGTTATATTTATTATTTTAGCACATTGGTTTCAAACTCTCTTACCTAACAGACAGTGGACACCGATAAAGCACTCCTTAATTCCTTTTTCATCTAAATCCCCTAAACCCTCTTGGCTTCTTACCATCTGACAAAGGTTGGTCAGCGCTATCATCGCAATGGGAAGCAAGAATTTCATCGTTTGCATCACAGTCATGGCTGCAAAAGATTTCGTCTTTAATGAGAAAGATTCTTTGTACATATCATCCGTGGAATCTTGTGGAATAATGAGCTAGCTAGGTTAAATATGAATGGGTTTTGAAGCGTGCGTATGCAATGGTCGTATTTCATCATTTCTCCTTTGTGATTAAAATTATGTTTACACTAATAGCGCCCTTTGCTTTGATAAATAACGAGAAATGAAAAAATTATGCAGAGTAGGCAGAAATACTCGTATATTACAATGAATTAACAGTTCAATAGGATTTCTTTATTTGAAAGAATTGAAACAATATTGATATTTTTTCGTGATAGCTATGTAGAATCAGCCGAGTGGTGGTATTTATTAAATCAGAAAAACAATTTTTTTTTGTCTGTTCTTCGTTGCTACTAGATATTTGAAAGCTGGACCTCAAAATGTAATGTATGTTTTGATGCGAGTGCTAGTCATTAGTTGGGAAAGCGAAGGCCTTTTCATTGAAGTCTACCTAGGCTAAAGTGCACGTCAACAATTTTTGTTCGAACTGTAAATAAAAAGTCTAATTTTGTCGGATGCTTTATATTTTTTGAAGGGGTAGTGATGTAATCTCATAAATTATTTTCTATGATTTGCGATGAGAGGGAAAAAGTGTTTGGGGTTGGGGAATTAATCGGTCTTAAGATTGAAAAGAGATGTTTCTCTTAACCCTTTGAAGCGCAAGCATTTCCCAGTCTCCCAATACTGAAAAAAGACAGCTGTTGCCATCACTCTAACTACCAGCAACATAGCGGTCTATCGAATCGTTTATCGCGTGCCAATCGCTCATATCATCGATATGAACGATTGGCACTTACAGCCAGCTGTGTCAAAAATGGTCTCTAGATCTGTGGCACGCGATGAAAGATTCGATCAGCCGCCATGTTGTTGGTAGTTAAATCGGACAGCAACGGCTGTCCTTTTTCCATCATTGGGCAGTCTATCCAGTTGTTCTTCTATATCAATGTATTTCCATCGTATTCTTCCGGTTTTCAGCAGATGCCAGTGCTCTGTTAAAAATAATCCTGACAATTTTACAAATAATCAAAAATTACGGGAAATGATGCGCTAAAAAGTGAGGGATTCTCGTGTAACTGTGCCATCCTCACTTATTTTTATAGACATCAAATTTATTATTCGCGACTGACAAAAGTCAAAACGTCAGAGTTCTGTGCCCTCACGGAGAGGTCACCGCATGCTAAAGGGTTAAATTATGAAACAAATGCTTTAAATCAAAAGATTTCGAGACAAAGCTTGGCGAGGCGTGGCTACCTATGCCTTGTCGACAATGTTTAAATATTAGCTTCTGGTCGAGCTCGGACGGTACGTATTAACAAGAACAGAAATGATGCTTGTGAGGAAATTAACGACTTTTATATCTTTTTCATATTCTGTGTGCCATTTTTTCAGAGATTCTCGTTAATGCAATATGGCACCTTAGAAAAGGACATTGCTTTCGGTGCGACGCTATTACTTTGGGATATCTCCAAAAGCAGACCTGATGGGTTTTTCAATTGAAATAAAAGAATGACAATGTTTAATTAGACAAACGAGTAATATATCAGAAAATAGAAACAGAATTCCAGGTTTATTACGACGATTAACGGTAAAATGGCTTTTAATGCTTTCGATCGCTCAAAAAGATATTTTCGCAAAAGATATACAAAATTGTTATTTCAGAATGAATTAATTGATATTTATTTATTTTTCTGCAGAAAAGATATGTGCATTTATATGAGATAAATTGAATACGTATAGGAGAAATCCATTAAATATTAGTCTACCGTAATTTAGAATATCTATTTAAATTATCCAATTTTCTTAAAATAGTAAACGCTTGGCAAAAACTTTAATTCCCTTTTTTTTAATTTCTCACAAATTAAGAGGAAATATTTTGATCACGAAAAATTTCAGAATTCAGATTTTGGCAGGAAAAATGGAATTTACTTTGACGAGTTTTTGCATGACCTCTAAGTGCATGTATGTATGTACGATCTATTTGGAGAAACCGCAAATCCATTCTGACTAGTTTTTTTTTTTTTTTTTTTTTTTTTTTTGTGACGTCTGTATACGTACGTACGTAGGTATGAATGTACATGCGTAACTTGCATAACTCGAAAACTGGCAGGTGTATCTTTGTTTGTTTGTGTGATTATAGCAACGCTACGCTATGGCGATCTGCCAAGAATGGGGGGTGGGTGCCTCGGTAAGAGGACTTTCTGAGGGGTTCTAACGCGTATTCACGTTACATCTGGAGAAAACCTATCAAAACTCCAGACCGTTAGATCGAAAGCCGCGCGATGGGACCCTAACCCGGGACCTTCCCACTTCGGCTGTCTACAATTTTAAGTGACATAACCACTGTAACATGGTGAGGCGTCAGGTATTTAATGTTGAATTTTTATATTTAGTACTGTTGTAACGTACATTTGTGTACCTCCCTTATTTACTTCATATTATCACAGGGCCACCGAATATGCTTCCAATACACACTCTCAAAAATTAATTCTTCAATTCACGGAAATTTTACTATCAGCAGTGCTGCCGGAATTTCTCCGTAATTTGATCAATATCCGTTTCTTTTTTAACACGCTTTTATTAGCTTCACCTGTATGTATGTTTGTATGCTTGTATCTTTGTAAACGTCTCCTTTGAACTCGATTTTGACCCACTTTAAACGGTCAGATTTAATTTAAACTTTGTAGATGTATCAAGGATCGATGACAATACAATAATTTGATAAGTTTATCCCATTATCCTGATTTTAACACGCTTTTATTTATTAGCTTCACCTGTATGGATGTTTGTATGTTTGTAACCGACTCCTTTGAACTCAAATTTGGCACACTTTAAACGGTCAGATTTAATTTAAACTTTGCACATTTATGAAGAACCGGTGACAATACAATAATTTTATGTTTATCTCATTATCCTGATCAGGATCGCCCGGATTAAATAATTTCCCCATTTCTTATCCTGATTGAAAGTAGAACACTTCCAAAGATTACAATCTAAAGAAACCTTTTTTACTGTGGCCGTGATCGTATAGTGGTTAGTACATTGAGTTGTGGCCGCAATAACCCAGGTTTGAATCCTGAGCACGGCAATATTTTTATTTTTACAAAATATAGAGATCCATCACATTATGGAAGAGTTGAGTACAAGAACATGCTAAGGCCATTCTTTTTAACACACGCTTTTATTTGTTGATTAGAAACCTATTTTTCCTTTTTAGTGAGGAAGGTAGCATTTAACTGAAGGTTGATTAATACTTTGGTGCACAGCAGGGGCGTAGCCAGAAGGGGGGGGGTCAGGGGGATGCTCCCCCCCCGAAATGGGATCCTTTACTTAGCTTACAATTTGATATTTATTTTACAATTGAACTTTAGCTTTAAATTTGATACCCAGCCCACCCCGAAATAAAATCCTGGCTACGCCACTGGTGCACAGTGAAAATAAATTATCTCACAGTTTGTACTTTCCAACTTAGTGTTCCTTAGTGTCTTATGAGAGATATCGAAAATTAAAAATAAATTTTAAATACATACAGTTTAAAAAAACTAAAAAACACGCTTTTATAGCAAATCGAACTAAAAAGTGAAAAATAAAAATATAGTTTAAAAAACCAAAAAACACGCTTTAGTGATAAATTGAACTAACTAAAAAGCGAAAACTAATTCTTAATATAGAAATAAATTAATGAACGAAAAATAGTATTATTGTGAAAAAAGCGTGGGGTGCTCCATATATCAGTTCTTGAGAATATTCGATCGGTACGATTAGTACAGAAATAATAAAAAAATTATAGCACAAAGCGCCCCAAGCTTTTTTCACAATAATACTATTTTTCGTTCATTAATTTATTTCTATATTAAGAATTAGTTTTCGCTTTTTAGTTAGTTCAATTTATCAAAACGTCACCTTCATGCACCTGTTAACCCTTTAACGCGCAGTGTTCCCACTGTGGGAACACCAAACTCTGACGTTTCGACTGCCGCCAGTCACGAAGAATAGATTGGATTTCTATAAAAATAGTTGCGGGTGACATAGCTCCACGAGAATCCTTTACTTTTTAGCACGTCATTTCCAGTAAAGAAACTGTCACGATTATTTTTAACAGCACTGAAATCTGCTGAAAAATGGAAGAATAAGCGAACAGCTGGACAGATTGCCCAATGCTGAAAAAAGGGCAACCGTTGCCATCGCTCAACTTAACTACCAGGAAGATGGCGGACGATCGAAACGTTCATCGCGTGCCACAGATCTAGAGACCCTTTTTTGACGCAGCTGGCTGTGCCGCAATCCTTTTTTTTTAGCATTGGGAAAGAAAGGGTTGCGCCTCAAAGGGTTAATAATCACTTTGGAAGAAGTGTTGAAGTGTGCGTCTAATTTCTTAACCACGTTTCACAAACAATGGGCTTTCCCCAGACAATTTCATAAATGTAATGAAAGAAACAATCCTGAAATAACAATTTCTGTCAAGTGCAATATCTGAAAGAGGGATTAGTTTTTGAAAAACCATGGTCGGAAAGTTTACTGTCACTTGAACACTTCAAGTGATTATTAAAAGATACATGAAGATGACGTTTCCGACCCCGCATTTCTATGTGATTCTCAACTGCCTCTGTACCCTCTACACCCCCTGCAAGTTTGTCAATCTAGTAGCCAATAACTCTGTATGTATATTTATATTTTTTGACATTTCCATCTTTATTATTATTTTAAAGTTTTTCGTGAATTTAATATTTTTCTCTCTTTCTATCATTTCCTAAACGGCGGAGATTAAAATTTTAAGGAAAAAAAGCTTTCTGTGGTTTTTAGATATAAAGAAGACATTTTTTTCAGCTCTGCCATATTACGAACACTTCATGTGCTAATGTATAAAAAAAATGTGTTAATTGAATAGAATGATCACTCTTTTTCGTTAAAATCACTCCATAGCTATTGCAAAACATTCAAAGTCTTCATTATGTGACGCTACAGGATCATTTTTGAAGTGTCATTTTCATTTTAATCATTTTAATGTTGAATCTCGTCTACCATTTCTTCATTATATAAAATTTGATTCAACACTACCTGCTGTTTAGGAAGCGAAAAAGTCTTTGAAAAATACGAAAAAAAATATTATACCAAGGAATTTTAATGTATAAACAAAAACAAAAATAAGCTCAACATGTTCTAAAAGTATTTCGTACATTAAATAAAATATTTAGCATCATTTTTTCTAAATTAAAAAAAAAATCTGTCTGAAATAAAATTTTACATAAATAAACAAAGCAAATCAAAGTAACACACATTTAAAAAGTATACTTTAAAAATTCATCCAGTTATGTTAACATCTTTTTGACCGTTTCAAATTCCGCTCTGTTAAACTATACACAGATTTCGTATTATTTTAAACAGAACATGCGAATGCCTTCAGAAACCTGACGTCCCGCTGAAAAGCTATCATTCACACATGCGTCTTCAAACTAATCTCATGGCCTTTTCAAGTACGATGAAATGGATGGCTGAAAGTCTAATTAGACAACCCTTTAATCGGTATAAAATTATAGAACTTGCGTTTGAGGCGGATTAAAAGACAAAATGTGTATTTAAGACTCAATAACTGAAACAGTTTAAAGAGCAGAATTACTCTCGTCGAATAACATTGCCGAAGAGAAGAATGTGAGCTGCACGTATTAAATTAAATATGATTCTAGAGGAAATAATCCAATTTGTCTTGTTTGGTTAGTGCGATTACATTAAGCAAAGAGGGATAGGGGGAAGAACCGATTTTCCTTTTCCAAATCTGATTTATTTTAAAACGCTCGTTTATGTAATTACGTGTTTTGCATAAAGCATTATTGTAGTAATAATTTCGTTCGAGTTATTTCGCAACTTGCGTTTGTTTCATACAACTTAAAAGTAATAAGCGTTTGTTAATGGTTTGGAAAAATAATTATCAAGGGGCTGCTGACTCACAAAATAGATTTGCTGATAAATGAGTGCGCTTCTCTTGACATTGTGAAAAGCGAATGGAAAGCATGAATTTAAAAGCTTCTGCTTTCATGAGATAGTGCAATTTCAAAAATATGCAAATAAGTAGTGTAAATGTGTAATCCTAATATGCTTATGTAGTTCTGGCAAAAAGCCTTTAGTGAATTATACATTGCCTTCTGGAGATCGAGTATGGGAATGACAAATATTAACTCATAAAAGTATTCCTAAAAATAATTTCGATTAACTATTTACTACTATCTAAAAATCGTAAGATTTATCAAAGAACACTTATAAAGATATTTTACTGAGTTTAAGTCACAGCCATTAATAATCAGTTTTCGTATAAACTGGTAGGTAACATATAATAGTATGTCTCATATATATATTATATATGTATATATATGAGATTTGGTTTAAGTAAAGCGTTGGACTTAAGCATTTTTTTTCTTTTTTTGGCATCCATTTATTAAGACAAAAAAATATCTAATTTTTATCGCATAACGTGCATGCAAAGAACTCTGCGTCTAAGTTTATCCACTATCCATTTTCTTTTACAATTTAATTCCGCGACGAATAGCTAAACACACACACACACACACACACACACACACACACATATATATATATATACTTTACATTCGGCAACTGGTTTGGTCCATTTGGTTTGCTTCTCTCTATATATTTGATAATACTGAAAATGACTTCACTGTATACACACGTATGCTTCAATTCAGATGAGGCTTGTAACAGACGTTCGTTAACCGTACGCATTTAAAATGAAATTTGCATTCCTAGAACTGCGTGCTCTGTATGCCTCTGTAGTCACCAGGAGAATTTATAGAAGCAAAATCTATGCGGATTCTAAGAACCTGTGAGTCGCCTACTTGATGAAATCAAAAATTATAATAATTTAGGCTGACGGAAGAGAGAAAAATAGTTCATATCCGTAAATCATACAACATCTTGCGATAGTATTTTACTTACTATATGTAACGTCGTTTTATGACTCAGAAACTGATTTTCTGGGATCATTTTGAACAATTTTGAATGTTCAAATTCAAGAATATTACATTCCTAAAAATATCTCAAGCGATCTCATAAGAAATCCCAAATTTCCGGAAAATGAACTTTACACAGATGAGACACAAAATAACGCAAAATTGTTGAGAATTTTGTTGATTTATTGACACTAAATTACATAGAATTTTGTGACTCCAAATTTAGGATCTTTATACCAATATTTAGAAAATTTCAAATGCCAGCCAAAAACATTCGTTAAACAACAGAAAAAAAAATCTATTCAAGCAATTTCCTTTCAAGAAAATGTAACATTACTACAAGTAGACTGCAAAGTACCAGTTTAGTTTAACTTGCCCTGTAATAGAATCACGGCAGTTGCACGTATTTTTTCAGTAGGAAAAAGAGACTTTGCAGTAAACGAATAATGGATATTCGAATTTCTTAGCGGTCCAGCATTTAAAGACACACACAAAACTAGAAAAGCATACCAAACTTTAACAAACAGACTAAAGTCATACACTATTTTCCGTTACTTTGGAAGTTATTAAAAAGATAATTAAAAATCATACCAGAAAACTAAAGTAATTGAAATGCTCACATAAAAGTATATATATATATATATTAAGAAAATCAAGGTCATGAATTATAAATGGTGTTTAATCAAAGCGAGATTTTTGTACTTTTGAACAAACAAACGAAAAACTGTTTTCTACATTTCGATTTTTTTCAAACAATGGTCAATGTAGAAGAATGAGAAGCTAAGATAAACTTAATCATTTTAAAAATTGAAATAGTCAACCTTCTGTTCAGTAATTTTAAAGCGTTATCAGCGTAACTTTAAAATACAAATTGATATTATCTTTTCGTGAGCTTTAGAAAATTTTCTCTTATGTTTTGTAGTTTCCATTTTGATCTAAGGTATTATTACTTTCTACCTAACACTCAAACTATAAAAAAAATTCTTTTTTTTTTTTCCTTTTGATTCTTTTTCCTGAAACGGTTTCAAAATATCATTTTTCCCACAGTAAAATCAATCACCTTAAGGATGCTTTTGTGGATAGACATTTTTACTCCCACAGTTGAATAAATCTATATAACCTTTATGTACAACAAACTTAAGCATTCGGAATAAAGATTTAAAAATGTTTTCTGGTTACCTAAGAGTCGTAGGTGTGTGTGTGTGTATGGGGGGGTTGTTATTGAATTAAGAAAACTTCTGCATTTTCATTAGAATTACTTTTTGCAGGTATATTCTTCTTCTTCTTCGTGAAATTGGGTTTGTGTGGTACTGGGCACCTCTGCTCACTAGCATTTGTGCCACAGCCTCAAGCCCAAAGTTTCCTGGTTCCAATAAACTGGATCGCCCACTTTGCCTTTAAAGTCAGACAAACCCTTCAGGGAACCAAGGTGCAACTCTTTAATATTAATGATACCTAAAGTAGTAAAACGAATGGAGGCAAGAGCATCACAATCAAAAATGATGTGCAAAGTATATTACACTAAGTTAAAAAATAATAATATTCAATGTTAAAGATATTTTGTAACATTACATTGCTTCTGAAAAAGCTGAAATTTCTAAATTAAGTTTTGATGTCATTTTGCAAAAGTTCCGTTAGACTTAACGAATCAATTAAAATTTGAAAATTACAAGTCCAACAGAACGTATGTAATGACGGTTTGAGATAAAAAATGGGCTTGTTTCAGAAGTATGGAAACTTGGTGGAATGCAAATTAATTTAGAAGCTTGTAAGGAACTTCTATGTGCTTTAGAATGTTTAAGGTTGTGGTAGCCCGTAGTTATGGCGTCAGAGTAGTAGCTCCACGGTTACAAATTCGCTCTCTGCCTACCACTGAAGACCGCGGTGTAACCGAATGTTAATTCCGCGATTTCGATTGTCCAGTTGGCGATCGCCAGAAATTTATCTCTTAAAGAATGCCAATATTCTTAAGTTAGTTTGCTTTCTATTAAGGAGCTTTTTCAAGAGAATCATACACATTTTCGAATCCTTTCTCATCCTTCACATCCCTTAAAGGATTCTTTTATAGACGCCCATCTGGACAGAGTTTATGATCATCGTCCTTCATGCATTCCTCCCTTCTGACTGAGGACGCGTAAGAGTTTAATCGGTACCCAATTGGAGGATGTTAAAGTATCTCCTTGAAATCCCACCGCTTCATGAAATCCCACCATGGACGAAATTGCAGATTTTGTACCTACAACCATTTGAAGGCTTCTCAAAACAGGATACTGACCTCAAAAATATACCAACAGTTGTTCTTAGACCACAAAAACAAATATGAAAAATACGAAGATATGTATACTGATGGATCCAAAACTGGAAATCACGTCGGCTTTGCCTATGTAAATCATACTTGCAGCTATACCTTACCTATGTTTTGTTCCGTTTTCACAGCCGAATTACTAGCTACCTACGAAAGCCTTCTATACATCTCTAAAATGAACACCAAACATTTTACCATCCGACTCTGACTCAAGTCTACTAGAAAATCTTAAATCTGGCTCCCTCACAAACAGCTTTATCATCAAAGTGTTACGTATGTATGAACAACTTATACACCGTGGTTACAACATCCTCTTCCATTGGGTACCCAGGCACATGGGGATGCCAGACAATGAAGAAGCAGATTGACTGGCTAAATGTGCCACAATCCCTTACACTGGTAATTTGCCCTACAGGGACATAAAATCTGGTATCGGCCGTATAGAAAAAAATAAGTGGCTGAACGATTGCAACAGTGAAACAGAAAATTAAACTGCATGCCATCCAACCATCCATCACCCACCCCACTGCACCTCTCAACACTACCGCAAGTGTGATGTCATTTTGACACGCTTTCGTATCGGCTACACGGGGCTAACTCACAAACATCTACTTCTGGTTGAACCTGCCTCCTTGTGTACTCATTGCAATACTCATCTTAATGGTGTTTACTTCAATGATTAATGGTACTTCTGGTTGAACCTGCCTCTTTGTGTACTCACTGTAATACTCATCTCATGGAGTTACAAAGTAGCCCAGCTTCAGTTGAGGATGAGTATGGGATGGATTAATTAGAAGATTATCTGATGCTGTCATCTAGCGGCGATAGTTGCAAAGAATTTGCCAAGAAAACATTTTCATAAATTAATAGTTAATGTATCCATTTTATTAATTAATTCTTTACATTTCGAAATTGCAAAAATATAATAACGCTTTAAAAAATAAATAATCAAAGTTATGTATGCATATTTAAATAGCTTTTTGTGGTAATCCTCAAGGTTTTTGTAGCTATTTAAGCTGCATTTTAAAGATTAATAAATATTTTTTTTCTTTTAGTGCTTCATTACATCTTACCACCAACTTTTTTTGTGACACCAGAAGAAGTTGATAGTTTTAATTATTTTTATAATTTCACTACTCCTTTTATAACCTCTTCTTTAAATAATATAACAGTAATAGTGAAATTATAAGAATAACTAAATAAAACTATTAACTTCTCCTAGTGTCACGAAAAAGTTGGTGGTGAGGTGTAATGAAGCACTAAAAGAAAAAACTATTTATTAATCTTAAAAATTCAGTTTAAATAGCTGCCTTGAAAAACCTACCTTACTAAAAACCATGAAGATTACCACAAAAACTATTTAAATATGCATACATAACTTTGATTATCTATTTTTAAAAACGTCATTATATCTTTTCAATTTCGAAATATAAATAAATAATTAATAAAATTGATACATCGACTCCTAATTTATGGAAAAAGTTTTCTTGACAAATAGTTTACAACTATTGCCGCTAGATGGCAGCATCAGATAATATTCTAATCAATTCACTCCATGCCCATCCTCAAGGTCTGCTTCAGGGAAGGAATCCCATTGCCGATATAGGTCCTTTCCAATCTTAAGTCCATGACTCGTCTTAATGGTGTTTGTGAGTAAGCCCCGTGTAGCCGATACGGGCTACACGGGGCTTACTCGCAAACATCTACATCTGGTTGACCTGCCTCTTTGTGTACTCATTACAATACTCATCTTACCATTAGTCATATTTTAACGTCTTGTAAAGGTTGTAACGATTTTTATTATACTTATTTTGACTGTTCTTAACCCAGAATTGACGATATTTTGGGTGAAACCCCACACTGTAATTTTTAAATTTTCTTGAACGTATTAATATTCTTTTCTCTGTGTGAAGTGCCTACTTTTGTCTGGCTGGTATCTGGATGGGAACCTCCATCCAGATGTCCTTGATTTACTTTTATCTTCTTACATTTTTTGCTATTTGCTTTTTATCTTTTTAGATTTAACCCATTTATGCCGCCGTATCTTTTTTGGGACGGCATTTCAGCTATCAGTCGAAATCACTATTTATTTTTCCTAGCCTTTATTCACGAGTATTCAACCTCAATTCCACAAAATATTTTAACATGACTAAGTGGGATGTTGGCATTTCAATTGTTATACATAATGATTTAAAAAGAAATCGCCCTTTGTTCAAGAAGTTGACATCAGAAATTAATCTATTATTACTGGTATTAGCAAATATTGAAGAAGTCGTAAAAATATCTGGGCACAAATGGGCTAATGATTTTAGCTTTTATTGGTTTTATGCAACCCTTTCTTATTGGACTGAATTGTTTTTCCATGTTTACACATAGTCTAGCGCAGTATGCACAAAATATTTTAACATGACTAAGTGGGATGTTGGCATTTCAATTGTTATATATAATGATTTAAAAAGAAATCGCCCTTTGTTCAAGAAGTTGACATCAGAAATTAATCTATTATTGCTGGTATTAGCAAATATTGAAGAAGTCGTAAAAATATCTGGGCACAAATGGGCTAATGATTTTAGCTTTTATTGGTTTTATGCAACCCTTTCTTATTGGACTGAATTGTTTTTCCATGTTTACACATAGTCTAGCGCAGTATGTCCTTTCTGGATCTTATGCCATTAAACTCCAACCAACCAAGCAACTGAAGAGAATCATAGAGAAAGTCGCAAGTGGATTTAAATGGCACATTCGGAAACGTATGCTGCTCTATTTGGTCAAATTCTTATGGGAGTTTTTGATGTCTCATGTGAATTAGCAGTACTACCTACGTCTCCAGAAAAATCAGCCACAACGACAACAACAACAACAAAAAGACTGCACTTTCTCATATACAGGGTGATTAGCTACCAGACTGACAAACTTGCAGGGGGTGTAAGGGGTACACAAAATTCTAATAAGTTCACTGTTTAAAATATATCTGTAAATTAACAGAAAATTGACTGGCAGCAAAGTTGCCAGAAAATGCCCATTCTGTTTATAATTTTTCTCTTTTCAGGACAGTAACATTTCATTTTATTAACTAGGGGCCAAGGCCCCTAATAAGGCTTGTTCGTAAAAAAGGCATAATTTCCACAAACAAAACCCAAAGTTTGGATCAGATAGAATATTACCGAGCTACACATTGCTTGGTTCTTGCATGTTGCTTGCATGTTAAACTTCGTACTATTTTTAATTATGCGAAACCCATGAAAATCCTTGCGTATAAGCCAATTATGGCGAATTTTCATAATTTGGCGACTTGCGTATATGTACTGTTAATAATTAGCTCTAAGAAAACAGTACTTCATATGATTTCTTTGATAAAAACTATGGAACAGCTAGGATAGCTTGCCACTCGTAGCGACTTTTCATTATTTGGCGATTTACACATGCTCACAACCTATAATTACTGCTCATGTAAGGTTCCCGGAAAACCGTTATCCATATTTTCATGTACATAATCCTTTGCAGATTGGCGTACTGAGCACCTCGAATTATATCCTCTCGCCGTGCTGGAAAATATCCAAAGTATATTATAATTGCTATAATGGCATAGTTAACGCCACCAAATATTTCTACTGTTACCAAATATTCCAGCTGGACCGAACCGGCTATAAAATAATCTGCATTTTAATTTTTTTCATTTTCAAGATATTGGGTTTTAACATTTTTGAACTCGCGGTTCAGATCCCTGCTTGAAAAGATACCATTTTGCCAGATCGTTTCTAATGGCAAGATGGCGCCTTTAAAATCAGTTACAATGAGTTATTCTGTTTTGGAAAAACGAATAATCGCTAATTCTAAACTCCCGATGTCTAAGCGAATTTACTATTTGAAAATTGTCAACTTTGTGTCACACACTTTGAGTTATGTATCTCATATAATTTTTAATTTGTTGTAAAATGTGTGTAATTCTACTTCATGTTTGTCAATTTCTTGCAATTCTACATATTTGGAATTGCTTTGTTGCAAAGAAATGAATGATTTTATGCCAACTCTGGCAACCATTATTTTTTATTTTTTCAGTTTTTTATAATATCTTCTAAAGTAATTCGATTTTCGAAATTTAAGTCAGCTTATCAGGGTCTTTGGAATCCGTGGACACGTTTCTCGAAATTCAAATCCCCACGGTTTAGGTGAAGATAGCCGAACAAGCTCTTAACAGCAGACGTTCCTTTTTTTTAGAATAGAGAGAAACTGCTAAACAAAGCAACTTGTTCTGCAATGGAGTGAGAGACGGCTGCTCTTCTCCGTTAGACTCTATTTCACTTGCTCTAGTATGGTCAGAGGTTGAGGTGAAGGTTATTTTAGTCTCAAAATGGGACTTGGGGAAGGGAATTCTTTCCATGAAATTTACAATTTGAAGTTCTTGACAAAGTGTTATCCAGTTATTGTTAACATACTCAAATTATGGGATTGGCAAGAAATTAATTTCAATTTTCGCAAATGTAAGAGTTAAAACTATTTAATCTTTCGATACTTGACATATCAGTTTAGATCTTTTTACAGGTATGCTGACAAACATTGAAAAAGGGGGAAATACTGCTGCTAAAATTATGTAATAGTTACACCTTTACTGATTTTTTCTTCCCTATTTGAAAAAAAAAAAAAAAAAAAAACAGAAATTACTTTCTCGCAATTCTGTGTAATGTGATTTAAAACCTTATTTTTAATAGTGTTTGCCTTTGAAGGCCATTTTAATATTTGGATGCAAACTATATACCGTATTTTGTACTATGTTTACAAATTTCAAAACATTTTTATCTGGGCTCAATTTTCTATCATTTGCATGCGTCTAAAAGTTCTGAATCCTGCATCCGGTCCTTATCTGAATAAAACTTATTTTTGCGCCGCAAAACTAGAAAGGTTTGTAGAACAAAAAAGCTCGAAGCTAAAAACATATATCATGATTTTATACTTTGATGGAAAACAAGAAGCAATTGATACGGAAACGTTACACTATAAACATAAAACAGCCCGTGGAAATCTTTAAAAAAATTATAGGGAAAACGATAGGAAAAATGAAATTTTTTTATGAATAACGCATGTCGAAGGTACTTTAAGAGAATGTGAAATAAGACATTATATCGTCTGGTATTTTTGGAAGCGTCGTGATAAGAATAAAATGGCTGTAATGAAATATTAATAAAAACATCATACAGGCAAAATAAGACATAAAATGGGAGTTATTTATGTGAGTCTCCTCTCTTGCTGTGATTAATGCGGGAGAGCAATTTCTTTTGAAAGCCATCCATCATTTTAAGAATTATTTCATGGAATTTGCACTTCGGTTTTTACGTAAAACATTCCTTAAAAAATTATGTGGCTTTACTTTTTAAAAGCATACCGGAATCTTTGTATAAATTCAACGCTTCACACCACCACCATTTTTTACAAATAAAATCCAGGCTTACATTTGGGTTTTGGATGAATTGCACTGCTTTGACGATTTATGTTTTACATACAGTATTGACTGAATTGTTATAAAATATTCTTAAATTCCTAATTATTTATCCGTACCACAGTATACAATAATCAATCTGTACAAGCTGTGTAATTTTTTGATCATGATGGCAGAATTTAAAAAGTCTCTGAGCTGTCCTCGTTCATTAGCAGTAGCGATTATTTTTATAAGATTACGAAGAATAACCGGAAACTATATACAGGGTGATTATAATTAAAATTTCAAAGCGTTATAAAAAAAAGAACCACTGATCAGAATGATGCCAAAATTTGAACGGAATATTATTGACGGAAGGGGAAAGGTGTGGCACAAGGGGAAGTACTGAGTTTAGTAGCGCCATCCGTTGCTTGAATTTGCAACTATTTTTTTTCTTATGCCATACATTTTACCCTTTTTTCAATAATATTCCGTTCAAATTTGAAGTCATTCTGATCAGTGTTTTTTTTTTTTTTTAATAGCGTTTTGAAACTTTATAATCGCTCTGTATATACAGTGTGCCCGCTAAAAGCCGTTGTCACCTCAATAATTTCTGAGCGGTAAGAGCTGTAGCCATAACAGTGGGATCTAGGTATATTAAAGTTACCATTCGCTCCGCCAAAAAATGCTTATAGCGCCAAATGGCGGCTAAATTTGGAGTAAGCTTTCTTATCTCAAAAACGGTACGAAATGTGCGAAAAAAGTCAGTTACAAAGTTAATCAGCATCACTGATTTATTAAGAAATGAATCTTGAGCACATTAATGTTAAACTGTATTGAAGGCGTATGAACGTATTACTGATACGTTTGCGAGAGTGTCACCAGCCATATTCTGCAACTTCCAACTAGGAATTGGAGACCAGTCTCGAGATGTGTACTGTTGCTTACAAAAAACTCCCCCCTCCTCAAAAAAAAAAAACAAAAAAACAAAACATCACTATATCATGATATTAATTGATAACGAAATTCTTATAAAAATATTCAGCCTTCAGCTGAAATTAGTTTCCCCTCCGCTAAAGAGGTTTTTTGACAGAACCTTTTAATTTGTATTGGCAGCCATGTACAGGATGTATTTGCATGTAAATCAAACGGGGAGAAACCAACCGTTCTTCCAGTGGTGTCAAGTATTTTAAACAATCCGGTATTTCGGGGAATTCGAAGCCATTGCTTATAGCTAATTCTGGTATTGTCAATTTAATCAAACAATCGTAACATGTTTTGCAAAATTTGCCAATATCATCGATATCTTTGTAAAAGACTAGTTTTATAAAGTCCGTTGTCGCTCCTTTGGACAGTAAAGTTGTTTTGGAATGGGTTCTTATTGACTTTTTGAACCACAGTCGATCACAACAATAGCATTGGTGGATTGGACCATCAGCAACAGCTTCGAAAAATTTCTCAGCTAATTTACGAAATTCTAGTTCTTCACACCTTACATTTAGATCAGTATCTGTTCTTGGTCTTTTCGATGGTATATCTAGACAGAGTCGTAAACGTTTTCTGTCTTGTCTTCTGGATTTGGATTCCGCTTCTTGAGCACGAAAATCTGGATCTTCCCTTTTTCTTTGCATAAATAGACGGTTAGTTTCACGATGACTTTCTTCCGGATTAGACAACTGGCGAGGACGGCCAGCGCGGCCTTGAACAACAGTCCCGGGTATATTCTTCTGATATTTAACGATGTAATACTGAACAGTAGAGCGTGAAATACCAAGCCTACGAGCTATTTCACACTGATCCCGCAAAAATGAAAATTTTAGAAATGCCACGACAGAACACCACCACTTGCTCCGAGGAGGGACAAAAGTTTGAACGCGACTCTGGAAACAAATCCAAGTTCTGAAAAATGAAATCGGAACCTCGGGAACTTGACAGCCAGTCGCAGACGCTCTGGCAAAATCTTACAGTTTCCCCTTTTGTTTCATCTGACGTTACTTTGAAATTTTTCAAGTATCCATTATTCCAATCATGTGTCGGATCTTGGTGTGTTTCAAATTTCCGTGAGATCTGTAAGATTTTATTTACTATCAATTATCATCCACGACTTTTTTCGTCTGCCAAAAACTATTACCCTCTTTAGCGGAGGGTAAAAAAAAAAAAAAAAAAAAAAAACGTTTTCACACTGTAAGCTGCTGAGACGTAATATTCAGTTCATCGAACTCCAATGTTCAACGTCCAACTCACTCACATACCATTAACTGAAACACATCCACACGTTTATTAGTCGCGTCCTCATATACCATTAACTATTTTGCAACTTTAAAACTGAAAAGTAATACCGAGAGCGTTTTTACTTTCCAAACAAAAATTCATGAAAAAATTTGACTTTGAGATCTTGTGAATTCATTTATGCTATTTTTACGAGATGTATGTATGTATGTGTGTGTATGTGAGTGAACACGATAGCTCCTAAACGGTGCATTCGATTGAATTCAAACTTGGTATGCGTATTATAAGTCACCCTCGCACGACCGGTACTAATTTTGGTGTGTATAGGACTTATAGTTTTTTTACAGGGCTACGACAAAGATTTCTTTTACACTATGCCCTATGGGCTGAAATTCTTGAAAGTGCGCTAGCGTCTAAACGGTACATTCGATTGAGCATAAATTGGGCATGTATACAAAAGGTCACGGTCACATGATCTGCATAGATTTTGGTGTGTGTAGAGTTGCTAGTTTGTTCATATGGGGAAGGGGAGAGTTAATTTATCAACCAATTCCAATCAAGTAGGTTTTCTTGATTGGAATTCATGCAATATTGCTAAAAAACACAGAATTAGAAATTTTTTGGACATTTTGAAAGGCTGTATCTTAGAATCAAAATTAGCCTTCAGGGTCAAAATCGGAAAAACTGAAAAACATGTAAGTGTTTTCGGGAAAAAAAAGAAAAAGAGGGGCAGTTTGAAAGGTTGCATCTTTCTAACTATTGAACTTACAGTGATCATTCTGGTATCAAATTGTGACAAATTTAGTCTACTTCAAAAATGTGTTATAATTGTCATGAGAAACCTGTTCTTATGGATAAAAATTGGAAAAAATAGGAAAGAGCAGAAACTTTTGCTGTTTTTTGAAAAAGTTACATCGGCTTCCGAGATGGAAAATTTGAAAATTCATTTGGTCAACATCGCAAATAAGTCAGCAAAAAGTCAGATCTACCAGGTTTGATGCGAGATTCGATGTATAAAGCTATTGGACTATTAGTTTGTTAAGGGGTTAGGGGTAGTCAGAATTTTCAAAAAATTGATTTTTTTTTTTTTTTTTTTTGCATTTTCTTAAAGTATAGTATCTTAAAAATATTCTCTGAAAGTTTGAAGTGAATCCGACAAATATCTTTCGAGTTATTTAGCGAAGAATAAAAGGCTCTCGAGCGGTCTAATATTTCCGAGAACAATTAGCTAGCGGCATAATTCTCCCTTACCTCCTGAAGTTTTAAAAGCAATCAAGCCTATTTATGAAGATCTTAGTAATGAAAATACTTTCAAGATGTGTAGGTGGATTTAATCAAAATAATAATGAGAGCTTCAACCAACTAGTGTGGGAAATATACTCAAAAACTATCAATACTAGTTTTACCATTGTTCAAATTGCTGCATACGTAGCTATGAGTATATTTAATGAAGGGACAAAGTCATTATTAGTAATAATGAACACACTGGGACTTAGTTGTGGGCCCAATTCGCATCGGTATACTGAAAAAACCGATAGTGCACGTGTAAAAGTAGCTGATCAGCGCGCTAACGACAACACTGGCGAAGGTAGAACGCGACGTAGACAACAACAAATTGATGTTGCAGAAAGTTCTACAACGGCTGAAGAACTCTTATATGGTCCAGGAATAGATGACTCAGTGTAAGTATTGAAATTATTCGTATTACTGTACATCAATCGACTGTAAAACTTTAAATGCGTTTTTCTCAAAACTATGTTTTTTGAACTGGTGACCACTGTAACTCAAAAACCGCTCGATAGATTTGAATGAAACTTATACAGCTTTTAGAAAACATAAAAAGCTAGTGCCTGATCGAAGGATTTTTTTTTTAAAACTTCGATTTTTTATAAACAATTAATTGTTGGTTTTTTCCCGAAAATCTGCAAAAAAATTTCCAGAGACCGCCATTTTGTCAATTAAAAAAAAAAAAAAACAAAAAAAGCTTCGATCAGGCACAAGATTATCTATCCATAAAAATAATATTTTTTGTTTCATTGATTTTAGATGAATCTCCAAGGAGCTGTAATGGTCACCGCAAGGACCCATTATTAAAACCTGTTCAACTTAGACCGCCATAACTTGTAAAATAATTATTATTATTTTTTTTTGAAATTTAAGTGAAGTAATGTTAAAGTATGATGAAATGATACTATGTTTTTACTTATGTGAAATAAACTTAATTACTAG